>JARHVA010003253.1:612500-667500 GCA_037957365.1 Torreya grandis
TATTGATGGGAGGCGCGATGGTGGGGAGCGACGGACTGCAGCTGGGCGGCCAGCATGAAGCCAGCAGAAGGGAGCGACCTCTACCTGGGGGGATCGAGCAGCAGGCAGAGAAGATGTTCAGTGAGGAGAAGGCCAGGGTGCAGAAAATTAATGGTTGTCTGCCCAGGTCTCTGGAGCGACCAGTTCTGGTTCTTTCTCAGGAGGTTGTGCAAGAAGAGGTGGAATACCTGTCGACACATGCCCTCATTTGCAAATTCTTGGGAATCCGTGTTTCTTTACCAGCATTGGAAGCTTGGATTAGGAGGACTTGGCAAATTGCTGGAGATTTTGACATCCTATTGGCAGGAAACAGCTATTTCATTGTCAATTTTTCCTCTGTAGCAGACCGGAACAGGATTTTCGAAGGGGGGCCTTACTTCTATGATAGAAATGGCCTCTTCCTTAAGCCTTGGCACGCTGGTTTCAACTCGGCGGAAGATCTCCCAGCGTGTGTCCCTGTTTGGGTTCGTTTGCCAAGACTGCCCCTGGAGTTTTGGCGGGAGGATATCCTTCGTCAGATAGCGACTCTGCTTGGAGCACCGATGGCAATTGCGCACCAAACTCTGGATAAAAAGGTAATTTCCTACGCTCGAATTTGTGTTGAGATTAATTTGAATAATCCCCTTCCGGATTCTCTCGAGATTTGTCTGGGGAGTTCATCCTGGATCCAGCAAATCGACTATGAAGCCATTCCGTTTCGTTGTCGTATCTGCCATGTGTATGGCCATTTGCACAAACAATGCCCGCAGGCGGTCAAAGAGAGTGATATTCAAGGTGAAGCAGCTGGGTCTCGGGGGCCCAATTGGGACAGAGGTGCCAGACAGCCGAAACATTTTGGGGCAGCCCATATACAATCAGGGGATTTGAATAAAGGCAAAAACCAGCTCCAAGCTGATGGCGCTGAACTGGGCAGTTTTGGCTCCAAAGGTCCTGACAAAGATGGATTTACCACAGTCAGGCGCAGGGGGAAGTCTCGTGGTAGGAAAAGGGCAAATTTTGACAGACAAAATGAAGTTGATTTTAACAGATTTGAAGTGCTAGACAGCATGAATATAGAAGACGGTATTCCGGAGCCGTTACAGACGGAGGATGAAGGGACAATGGAACCATCTGCCCCTGAGGAGGAAATTTCCACCTTAGTCATGAGGCCGACACAGGGGACTGACAAGGAAATGCAGGATGCGCCCAATTCTGCTCTACTGCCCAAAGGGGATTCGGAAGTTTGCTGGGCCGACCTGGCAAAGGAGGTGGAGGCGTCTAGAACTTTTAAAGGTTCCTCCTCTAGCCTGGGCATTATGCCACGACCTTTTAAGAAGCCTACTGGCCCCAATCCCCCACGTGTGGGGCGAAGGAAAGACCAGGAGAAACTAAAAATTGCAGGTGATCTTCTAGTGGAGGCAGGGCATGTTAAGACCCTGAACGAGCACTTCACTCAAGTTTCCCAATGATTGTTCTCTCCTGGAATGTGAGGGGTCTGAGTAGCTCTCCCCGTCAAAGAGCTATTGTTAAACTGGTTCATGCTAATTCTCCTGACATCTTGTGTATTCAGGAGATGAAATTTTCTGTTGATTTATGGTTATCTTCTATGCAGAAGCGCTGTTTCTTCAATCACAGCCAGTGTGTGGGGGCTGCTGGGTCTTCCGGTGGGCTGGCAGTGTGTTGGAACCCGGATTGCATTACCCCGCTTGGCTGGTTGGCCAGCAATTCTGCTCTCACAATGATAGCCGTCTCGAAGGATTCAGGGGAAACTATACTTCTTACTAATGTTTATGCCCCTGTGGACCTTCCTGGACAGCGCAAATTGTGGGATCATGTGCGGTTTGTCAGAAGCTGCCACCCCTACTTGCCATGGATAGTGACAGGAGACTTTAATGCTGTCCTAAACCTGGGGGAAAAGAGAGGAGGTCTGGCTCGGCTGGGGCCTTCTTCAGAACTATTTCGGCAAAATATTGACCTTCTACGCCTCTCAGATGTTAAACCTCTCAATGGCACATTTACCTGGAGTAACAGAAGGAGTGGAGAGGAAGGTATTTCGGAGCGCCTGGACAGATTTTTGGTTTCTTGCTACTGGCACTATGGTTCCTCGTCCATCACCTCGGAGATTCTGGACTGGGGTGGATCGGACCATTGGCCAATTAAGTTGTCCACTAACCAGATTTCGGCCCCAAGGAAGCCTCCCTTTAAGTTTCAGTTAATGTGGCTTCGTGAGCCTTCCCTGCATGAGCTTATGGGTCAGTGGTGGCGCCATGGAGGACCCAACTTTGGTACAGCCATGTTCTCCTTTGCAAAAAAACTCCAGTACGTCAAAGGGAGGCTTAAGTATTGGAACATCCACTGCTTCGGGAATCTCCATTATATGAGGAAGAAGGCTCAGGACCAGCTGAATGTGATTACTAGGCAAATTAGAGACAGCGGGCTCTCGGAGGAGCTTCATGAGGCTGAATCCCAAGCGGTGAAAGACCTTACTGAGTGGGAACTCCGTGAGGAGATCTTCTAGAAGCAGAAGGCGAGGCTTGAATGGCTCCAAGAAGGTGATAGGAACACTGCCTTCTTCCACAAGTCTACCCAGGCTAGGCGTAATACTAGTTATTTAACCCACTTGGTGACCCCGGATGGCTCTCGGTTGAGCTCTTTGCAGGACATTTCTCATGCAGCGGTTACCCACTTTTCTAGTCTATTTTCTGCTGAGCGGCACCCCTCTGAGATAGCTGAACATAATGTGTTGTCCTGCATCCCTTCTATGGTGACGCAGGAGATGAATGAATTTCTGATGAGGCCTATTGAGCGGACTGAGGTTGAGGGGGTGGTCTTCAGTATGAAACGTGGCAAAGCCCCTGGGCCGGATGGCTTCCCAGTGGAGTTCTATCAGGACTTCTGGGATGTCATCAAGTATGATCTCTTTGATGTTATACAGGAATCCTTTATCAACAAGGAAATGTTGAGGGCCTTGAATGCTACCTTCCTTGTCCTGATACCAAAGAAAGAACAGGCGGACCAGCTGGATCAATTCAGGCCGATTGCGCTCTGCAATGTGATTTACAAAATTATTACGAAACTCTTAGCGGAGAGGCTTAAAAGCTGTCTCTCGCTGATTATATCCGAGGAGCAGGGTGGATTTGTTGCCAGTAAGCAGATCCTGGACGAGGTTGTTATTGCTTCTGAGGCCATTCACTCTATGAGGTCTTCTCAGGAGAGGGCCATGGTTATCAAGCTTGACTTAGCTAAGGCTTACGATAGAGCCAGCTGGAGATTTCTGAAAAATATCATGCAGGCCTTTGGGTTCAGCCCTGCTTGGATCCAATGGGTCCTGAGTTGTGTAACCACGCCCTCCTTTTCGATTCTCATCAATGGGCAGCCAACTGAACTTTTTGGGGCAGCAAGAGGCCTGAGGCAAGGAGACCCGATATCACCTTATCTTTTTATCATTTTGGCGGAGGGATTGGGCCGGCTGATCAAATTCCAGGTCTCTCAGAACATTGTGCAGGGTTGGCAGTGGGGGAATGCCTTAGTCACGTCCCATCTTCAGTTTGTTGATGATACTATGCTGATGGGGAAAGCTCGCATTCGCGAGGCGGAAGCTTTCAGGGACACTCTTGACATGTATCTGGAGGCTACGGGGCAGAAAATCAATGATCATAAGTCCTCCGTCTATTTTTTCAACACTCCTGGCCCGATACAGAGGCGGATTGCGGCCATTATGAGATTTCAAATTCAGGTTCTCCCGGTTGTTTATCTGGGCATTCCTATAGTGGTTGGCAGGCAGCCACGCCTCTTCTGGCATAATGTTTTGGATAAGTTGAGACAGAAAGTGAATCACTGGACGCACAGATGGTTATCCACTGCTGGGAGAGTTACTCTGCTGCAATCTGTGATCCAAGCTCTTCCTGTGTACCGCTGTATGGTGCTGGCTGCTCCTATCTATTTTCTCAAAGAATTTGATGCCCTATCCCGCCAATTCCTCTGGAGTGGTAATCTTCGGTGCACCAAATGGAGCTTAGTCAAGTGGGATACGGTGTGCAGGCCCAAGAAAGATGGGGGGCTTGGATTGAGGTCTGCCATCTTGGCTAGCCAGGCGCTGGCTGCCAAATTATATTGGAGATGGTGCTCTAATCAGGCTCAGATGTGGGCTCGGATCCTGACTTTTAAGTATTACCCGGGGGTGGATCCCTCTGTCATTGCTCGGATGCCCCTTGAGAGGAGTGGCTCCATGATCTGGAGTACCCTCAAACTGGGAGCTCAGCTTATTAAACACAGCCTCTTTTGGATTTGTAAGACGGGAGAGCAAGCTCTCTTTTGGGAGGACTCGTGGGATGGCGCGCCCCCGCTCTCGTCCTCTCACCCGCATTTACAGGAATTATGTGTGGCTTTCCAGGAGGCTGGCTGGAACAATGTGGTGCACTACAAGGAGGAGTACAGAGTGGGTCTGGCGACTTGCTTCAGATGGAAAAATTCTTCAGATTGGCCCCCTGGCGGATCCATGGAGAGCAGGATGGAGCTTGCTCAGCTTCTTGATGCTAGGAATTGTAATTCTCTTCAGGGCCAGGATTTGCTTGCTTGGGGAGGCGGGTCTTCTGGAAACTATTCCATCTCGGAGGGTTATCAGACTTTGATGAAGCAAGCTCAGGGTGAGGTGAATTTCAGATGGGGGAAGAAAATTTGGAATTCTGTTACCTGGCCTAAATGTAATTTCTTTATATGGACGCTTGCATACAACAGATGCCTCACTTGGGACAATCTGTGCAAGCGTGGCTTTCAAGGGCCTTCTAGATGTGAGCTCTGCTGTGATGAGGTGGAAACAGGGGCGCACCTATTTTTTCAGTGTAATTTTGTTAAACAGTTATGGCATAGATGGTGGCAAGCTTGGCGCAGTCCCTGCTGGCACGCCTCTTCCTTAGTTGACTTCTGGGAGCGCCTTAATCCTCCCCCTGCTAAAGCATCGACCCTCCAGGCGGCTTGGTTTGCTGGCCCGGTTTTTATCTTGTGGAATGTTTGGAAGGAAAGGAACAGGCGCATTTTTTGTGCGGAGCAGAGGAAGGTCGACGCCATATGGGAGCTGGTGCGTTTGACTTTGCAGGAGACTCTCGCTGCCAAAGGGCTGAGTGTGATTGGGCTGGGAACGGAAGAGCAGAATATTTTGCTTAACATTGCTGGCAAGCCGTGGGTCGTGACTCCCTCTGCCTCTCTTAGGAATCCGTGGATGAGAGATAGGCGCTGCCACAAACCTGTCAACAGACATGGGCGTTGGACTCTCCCCCCGCCTGGCTTCCTGAAGATTAACACTGATGGCTCCTCGCGTGGGAACCCAGGGGATGCGGGAATTGGAGGCGCTGGGCGTGATAGTGCCGAAAATCTTCTATTCGCTTTTTCTGTTTACAAAGGATGGTACTCCAATAACTATATGGAGGCGTTGGCCGTCCTTCAGGGGCTGAAACATGGCTGTCATCTGGGCTGGCAAAACATTATCTGTGAGTCGGATTCCCAGGTCGTGATTGATCTGATTAGTAATCGTAATTTTGTTAATGCCGAATGGAGATTGGCTGAGGTTGTGCAACAGGTTCTTCAGGTAAGTTCTCTGTTGGATTCCGTCACTTTCAAGCATATTCCCCGCGAATGGAATGAGGTTGCCGACTGTTTGGCCAAGTGGGCTTCTGAACAGGGACCCCAATGGAAGATTCTGGATTATAATTTACTGCCTCTACAATGCTCCCAGAAGTTGACTCTTCTGGTGGAGCAGGATAAGGCTGTGTAATGGTCTTGTTTTTCCCGTTTTTCAATAAATTTTTACCCCGTTTAGTCAAAAAAAAAAAAAAAAAAATAATAATAATATTCACTAAGGTGATGGATTACATTTTCATAGAATACATAGTCAGTGGTGTCACAAATTTCACAAATATTATTGTTATTCATGGAATCTGCATCCATAGAGATTAATTTTTCATATGGTTCACAAATTCTATGATTTGAAATTTAAATTTCTTTTACACATTCCATTATAAAATGTTTCGACATATCCCTTCACCACATTTAAACTAATAATAATTAAATTCTTCATTAAAAATTAATAAGGTATCTTTTACAAGATAAACATATATATTCCTAGTCAATATTCTATGTGTCCCTTAACACAAATATTAATAATAATGTGATTAAATCTATTAGGTTATTCACATAATAAAACACAATCCAAAAGTAATATATTTTATAATATATCTTGACCGAAGTAAAAGTTTGTCAAGAATTTTATGAGAGAGGTCAAGTACGAGAGTTTGAGATAATGAGACATTTAATAATTAAATATTATTTGGGTCAAGAGTGCGTAAATAACACAATTTTTTTTATTATATATGAATATTGTATGAAGTGAGATGTCTTTCCAGTGGAATCATTCTTAATGAAATATCTAAGTTAGTGTCATATAGTATATACTCTGAATAAAATCACATAAACTGATATTGTGTGCATGTTTGTTTTTTAGGTACATGGGGTTCAAAATAGGTCATGGGCTCCCAAAATATAAAAATTATTATTTATCATGTAGTCATCACAATGTATCATTTTAGATGTCTTACTTATGTTACCTAGTGCCATATGATTCATCGAAGTGGCATGAACCTACATAGTGAAAATAAATTACCAAGGAATGGTTGTGGTAACTGGAAGTAAAATTTAATTTTTATAAATAATTAAAAAAAATATGGAATTGTTGATAAGTGTTGTTAAAATGACTTTGATAAGTATACTAGTGAAATAATTACACACACACCACAAATAGTTATAGGGAGGACATTCATAAAATTATCACTTGCATAAAGTTTAAGCTGAACTCAATGCTAGTGAGTAGGTTTATATTATCATATTAGAAGTAAAGGAGTACATCTATTACAAAAGGAAAAAATGGTGAAATTTATCATCTTATTCATTGGAGAAGAGAAGTTCAGAAAGAGAAGGAGAACAACATAGAGGAAAAAGGGACATAGAAGATCAACAATCAAATTCATCTAATAGGTCATGTTTCTAATTACATATACTCATGATTTTTGGTATGCTTATGATGGGACATTATGTTGATATTATATATGTATAATAATATCCTTGATTGTGATACTATGTGTTATTTTTATTTAGTCTAAAAGCTAAATTAAAGCAGAAGATGATCATATTGGGTTGTTTATATACCATGATGGTATATTATTTTATTTAGCCTATCTATTATATAAATAGTTGTGTATTTTATATCCCAATTATAGAAACATAAAAAAAAATCATCAAGCCATAGCAAGTGAAACCCCTAAAAGTCAACTATATAAATAATCAATGTCTTATCTTCCATTGTCAATTATGCATAAAGTGGTGTCAAAGTTTATAGTGAATCAGTTAATTCAAGATATAAATAAACAATTATGAGTATAATGGTGAAGATGATATTTTTATTCTAATGGGTGTCCTAAACCTTCTCCCGTAAAGTGCCGAAAATGATGCCATCTTCAATATTGATTGGTATGATTTTTTATATGAAAACTCAACCAATGAAAGATAATCTTCCCACTTATACTATTGGTCCATGTAATACATTCAGAAAATATCCTAAATCACCTTAATAAATCTCTTTGTCTATCCGTTATCATTTGGGTGGTAAGTTATGTACCAAAATCTAAATTTATATTCATCCAAAACCTCAAATCCATCTTTGAATCATGATTTAAAATGATAATCTCTAGAAAACTATACAACCTATACACTTCTTTTATAAATCTCTTTGCAAGGGTAGGTGTATCATCCATGAAATTTCTTGGTATGAAATGAACTACCTTTTTTAGATTATCAACAACTACTAAGACCATATCATGCATATTACATGACAAATTAAATATTGATCACCTAATATTTCCATTTGGAGATATCATGTGGATATAATAATCTAGCTGGATTCACATGCTCAAATTTTGCTCACTAACACTCTAGATAATGTGACACATAATTAACTACATATTTATCAATTACCTTTCATAAATACAATGGTTTAAGCTCTATCATGAGTTTATTTACTCCCTAATGTCTCAAATATAAGTCATTTTATAATTCCTTTAGCACTATGATTTACATATATTTATAATCTAGTGCATACATCCATCTATTGTAATGTAATAGACCATAACTCTCCAAAATTAATCCTTTGTTACAAAGAGTTTGAGCATTATTTAATATTCCTTTTCTAACTTGATCATAAAATTAATCTCCTAGAGATAACTCAATCACTTGATCCCTGAAGGTACTCCTAATAGTAATTATAGAGGTTATGTTCCTTTTGTGGCTGAGGGCATTAACTACTCTATTTTACATGCATTCGATATAACTGATATCAAAATCATAATCATATAAGATATCAATCCAATGTCTATGATGGGAATTCAAATTAGGTTGGGTGAAAATTTACTTGAGTCCCAAGTTATCTATCTTGAGATCAAAAGGTTTTCCCAATAAGTAATGCTAATCAGGAGTCAATATCATCACTACAATATCAAAATCATGAGGGGCATACTTCATCTCATATGGCTTTAGTTTTCATGAGTCATAAGCCACTACTTCACCATCCTACATAATTAATTCACCTACTCCATCCCTTGATGCATTAATGACCACTAAAAATTTACCATTGGGGTTTGGAACTCCCAACATTGGTGTTGATATAAGCATTTTTTTAAGTCCTAGAAAGCTAATTTGTTATTTTGTGGTTATTTCATTAAAAGGAAGTTATTGGGTTAGCTATTTTTTAAAAGTTTGGAGATTTTTTTTTGGTGTTATCCTATTAACCTCATGAAACTTCTCAACTCACACACATTCTTTGGTTCCATCCATTCCTTAATCAATCTAGTCTTCCATAGATCTACACAGATACCATCTGAAGAGATAATGTGTCTTAAATACTAGACTTTTTCTTGGAAAAATGTACACTTGGATAACTTGCAATATAACTCATAATTTCACAACTATTTCAGAACTAATTCCAAACGTTTAAGGTGATCCTCTTAATTATTTGAGTAGATAAGAATGTCATCTAGAAAGACTAGCACAAAGTGGTCAAGGTAATCTCTTAATATGTTGTTCATGAGATTCATGAATGTTGCTAGAGCATTAGTCATTCCAAATGGTAACATTTTAAACTCATAGTGTTCATACTAATTTATGAATGTTGTTCTTGGAATATCTTCATTCTAAATCCTCAACCGATGGTATCTTGCTCTAAGATTAATCTTATAAAATATTATTACTCCTCACATTAGATCAAAAAGATTATCTATACAAGGTAGTGTATACCTATATTTTATAATTCCCTTGTTCATAAAATTATAATCAATCCATATTAAAAGGGTACCACCCTTATTCTTAATAAAGATAACTATTGCACCTCATGGTGACACACATATCCTAATTAACCCATCAACCAACAATTCTTGAAGTTGAGCCATTAGTAAATCTAACTTGACGGTTGTCATATTTATTTAGATTCTATAAATCTATGATATTCTAAAAAAAATATATATATGTGGCAATAATTATGATCTAAATAAATCCAAAAACTAATCCCAAGTGATGGTGGTCAAATTAAGATTCATTTCCAACTTTTTTTTGGCCCACCATGTAGCTTCCTTGCCATCTAACTGGTATGCTCCCCAAACTGACTAGGTTACCTCAACAATTTTTAATTTATAAATACTTATCCATCTTTTTCAACCATGCCTCAGTTCCATCACCCAAAATAGTCCAATTAAACTTTAGTGGATTCACCTACATTTGGGCTCTAGCATCATGAGGATTTTCTTGCTCAGTCAAATGCTCTTTAGGTTTATCGTACTAGTCCTCTTCCTCATGATCATGAACCACCTACTCAAATATTATAATTTGATCTTTTTTTAATTCATAACTACAAGAATTTGGTACATATTCTTTGACTAATTAATGGTAAATTGACTAAGATCAAATAGAGGGTTTCTATCATTGGCATTCAATGGACCCTATACAAAAATTATAGCCTTCACCATCCTTATTTATATCAATATAAAGATATTAAAATTTTATTGGACTCATTAGGTCTTATAGTTCAAGCCATATTTCTAATACCACATATAACATCTCTGTTGGGATCCACCCAAAAATGCATGAATTCTTTTTAAAATAAACACATATTACAAATTATATTACATCTTGAGAATATAATAGATATTAATAAATTAGGTTCATCCTATTGGTCCTCTTTCACATTACCATGAACTACATGATCCGGATCTATAATCCAATCTCTGGGCTCATTTATAACTATGAGAATCTGGTCCATCTTCACTGACTACTCAGTGGCAAATCAACTAGGATCAAATAGAGGGTTGTTTTCAGTGGAATTTGAAGGACCATGTCTATAAAATCTCACTTTAACCATATTTATTTATATCAAAAAAATATTAAAATATTAGTGGACTCATTATATCCCAGAGTTTGAGTAATGGGTCTGACACCACATGCAATATCCCCACTAGAATCCACCTAGAAATGTATGATTTTTTTAAATAAACACATATACAAAATTAGACTACATCCCAAGAATCTAATAGAGATAATATAAAATTCAATTTCATTATAATGGAACCCAAATCATATTACATCATAAATCACATATCTCTAACAACATGAGAGTATGTCAAAACATAAATATAGAATGTAATTATAGTAAGTCATCCACAACTGATACAAATATACAATCACCACTATCAATGTGAAATAATAAATAATTACAAATCTTCATGATAATTTTCAATAATAAGTGAAATATTATAAAATCTACAAATAATATACATGGTTCCCTTAAAGCATAGATCTTAAAGTCGAAGTATTTGTGGCAATCTCAAGTGTCATCTTGATAAGTAGTACTATTATGGGGAGGAAGAGCATTATCAAAGAACTTTTACACACCAACCATAGACCAATGATCCCCCACACTAATCCCATCAGGTAATGTCCCATCAGGTAATGTCCATCCTTTCATGGATTTATATATAGTGATGATGTGTGAATTTAGATAGACAACCACATACCGATGTGTTATATGATTTCTAAACTAAACATGCAATGTATCATGGAAATATTTATTTATTATAAGGTTTTACAAATACATGTAAACCATACTAAAGAAATGATAATGTCTCACTAAACATACTTTGGCCAAATATTTAATAATATTAATATAAAATTAATCTATACATCAACCAAATTCATACACACTATAGACATCCAATTCCTAACATCTTTTGTGTTGAAATTGTCAATCTTACTTGATTTGCACTCGAATACACATTTTAGGCTAAAATACATAAAACACCATAAATAGTTTTAAATTATCATTTAAAAATGTCAATTTAGCTCAAATTATCCCTAAATAAGGAAATGAATTTTATGATTCAACTAACTTTGATTAGATCATTTTGTGTCAAAATAATGATTTTGCCTTTTTGTGCTCTAGATCACTCTTTTCTTGTAATTCATTGGTACACCTCACATACCTTTGTTATTTTGTGGTAGAAATATGCTAATTGGAAATATGGTTTCAATGCATCTAATGTCACCTTCCAATTCTTCTTGAGGGTAAATTATGACCTAGTAATATGTCTTTCTGACTATTTTAATTATTTGAGGGCCAATTTCCAAATAATTGCACAAATGTTGACTAACCTTATTTAAGGATAATTGAGATAAATCAAGATCTTAAGTGGATTTTTTGTTAGAGTTGTTAAATATTTATTTTCTAAAAGTTGATTTTTATTAAGTACATCACCTAGTGACATCATTTCTTGAGAAGACATCAATAGACCATAAATGCCACAAATATCAAGATTATGGGTCTCCCAATCTCTCATTCATGACCCTCAATGCCTATTCAATATCCTTTCTTTCAAATTCATGATGAAGATAATTATGGATTTAATTCCAAAAAATAAATTAATCCTTAACCAAAAATCTTCATCTCAAGATGGATGGTTCCGTTTGATTCTAGTCATTCTTTAAAATATATAAATAGAGAGGTCATGGACATTATTTTTAAGCTTAATTTGTGCAAAGTTATTATGCTGAATTATCTCCACAATCCTATACATTTTCTCATTAATGTTTTATGCAAGCTTTATTAATAGACTAGTTTAGTGATTCCAAATCATGATCCTATGTTTTATGAGTTCTTCAAGAATTGGATTAGTTTTCCACCATTGTTGTTGAAGACAAAGAGCTCTTGATTAAGGGAGAACATTATTTTGAGTTGCATTGGTATGGTTAATCCATTTGGGAAGGTAATATGATGATACTTTATTTCATTTATTTCTTTCTATCCTTTGTAATTCCCACATGAATAGATAGGTTTAATTTAGTTTATTTTTATGAATTTTTCATTTGATTTATTGAACTAATATTTGACTAATCATGTTATGTAATCCTCTTTACATTTTGGCATGCCCGATGGGACTGCAACTCACAAATTTGCTCACAAACCTCTATAATAAACCTATTAATCCTATCCATGTAGGATCTTTGAGTTTGAGGGCCATAAGAGTGAGATTTTAAGTTAAATTTCCATATTTTTAATAGCATTTTTGTTTTTTTAAAACTTGGTTTTACTCTCTAGAATGATATCTTTGTTACACAATCATGATTTTGTGTAAACAAAATCACTATTTCCTAAACAATGATTTCATGGACATAAGTATTGATATCATCATTTTAGGTAGTGATAACATTTTTTTTGGTAGTGATTTTATTCTGTAGAGCAGCAATTTCATCATTTTATGTAGTGATTTTGTATAATAGCAAGTTCATCATCTGAATGGCAATTTTGCATTTCTGATGCTTTCGGTCTATAAAATAGTGGTTTTATTCCATAATATAATTTTATTTTGGAAAATTTGATATTATCACACATAGAAGTGGTACCATCTTACCTTGTAGTGATATCATTATTAGGGGTAGTGATATTGTCCTTTAGGCCAACGATTTTACTAACTTGGGAAGTGATTTTTCATAATAATGATATTGCATTTTTCTATGTTTTGTTATTAATCTGATAGTGGTGATTTTGTAAGAAATAGTGATATTTATTGGGTAATTAAAATTTTTTAATAGAGACTTCTTCAAAGTTGCTCCTTCCATTTTCAAATTAGCTTCAAAGATAGAGGATACCCTAACATTTTTATTGCAAGATCAAGCTTGGTAATTTGATAAAACATGTCATAGACCATCTTTTGTATGCTTTTAAACTGAACTAGGAACTTTGTTTTAGTACTTAATGGAACATTTAGGTGTTGATGATGCATGTTTTCTAGTTAGACTTTCAAATTTATAACTTAAGACCAAAGATTCAAAATATCACCACCTCATCTTTCATTTGGGGCTTAAAATTGAACACACTTGTCAATTTTTGTTTTCAATTGTTGTTTAGTTAGAACTTGATTAATAAAAATAAGGTTTGTGCATGTATTCTCTTCCATTTTTCCCCTTTAGGGAACCCTTGGAATGAAAATCACCATCCTTATTGCAAACATTCCTACACCAAGGCATAGAAAGAATGTCACCTAAAGTAGTCCCCAAAAACTCATCATAGTTTGGGTGACCTTGGAAATGATCATAAATTACTTCTATTATGTATTTTATTTCATTGCATCTTGGCTTGTGAGTGGGACTTAATCAACTCTCACAAGTTACCAATGGTTTCACCTCCCAACACTAACTTCACCCACTCCCACTAGGATCAAAGGTTTGAGTGGTTAAACCAACTTATAGTTATGGAGTTGGACATGCAATGTATCTACACTTTGAAAATAACACTACAGTGAGCAAACAACAGGATGTAATGGTTGAAAAAAGGGCTAGACTTATTTACAATAAGCTAAGTACTATAGACACCCAATTACATGATTTTATTTTTCATTGTGATGTGAAAGTCATTGTGTAATTGATTTCCATAGAAACATTTGGAAACTTGCTAGTTTAGTTGACACCACTTTGCCATACCTTATCAGTTAGATTTAAGACAACTATTTTTTGTCATTAGACTACTTAGTCTAGATCTATGTCTAAAACTACTTGGTAACTCAATGAATTTAACCAAAGCACATTGTCCTCAGTTTTATTAATAAAAGGAGGCATTACAATATTTAATTGGAAATTTCATCTTTCCCTTCAAATTATTATCAAAAGCTTATGTGTCATGTAATCTACTTTGGTGTAGTCATGCTTCCCAATTGAGTCTAGACCTTTTATCTAATTTTTTTAAAGTCCCACATTTATAATTCACATTTGAAATTGAACCTTTCTGAGATTTAAGGGTTGGTGTGCTAAATTGGGTTCACCATTTGCACATTGAACATGTTCTAACTTGGGTTAAATTTGACATTTGGATAAAGGACCATTTATTAGACTCAAAATCACATTATCATATTATTTGGACTCAATTCATATTGCATATCACCCACAATTTGAGTCTTAGTACATATTTTATCTTACTACAACCATGTGGTGACATTGTGCTACCTATTTCATCCTATATTTATACTCAATAATTTGTGCATGTTTTTACATCTTGAGTTTCTTAGTTCATTTCATCATCTTCTTAATCTAGAAAGCCTTCATCTAATTTTCTAGGGTCAACTCATTAATGTTGAAACTAGATTTTATGGTATAGGCATATCACAAAGATCTAGGATTTGGTGTACAATTTTTCACCTTGGGTCTTTGAGTTACCTTTACCCTCTTTCAATCAATATGATTTTAGATTCACTAAAATTTGAGTAAATTCATGAACCAAGTCTTATAATTGTGTGTCATTCCAATCCACCCTCTTTTATAATCTCTTTGTTACTATAGTTATTTTTTTAAAATTAAATAAGGCATATGTTCTTTAAATGTTTGTAAAGAATTAATCTATATCTAGTTAAGCATAGAGAACAACTCTTTTTAGACATGATTGAAAGGTTCACTCATAGTGGGGTCTCTTATGGCCTTACCTATGAGGATGAGTAATTTTATGATGGTGAAGATAACCTCATTAGTTTTGATGACATCCTTGCAACAATAGGATCTAAAGATGATTATAATGAATATCAACCCCAAGGAGATCAAGATGAAGAATTTCTCAAGTTGATAGAATTAGGTGCTAGACTACCTTCAGAGTTTCCTATAGATCAATTGCATACCTTAGTTAGAGAAGGAGAAAAATGATGGAAAGATCAATATTTTACACAAATAGACATACCTTCTTCTTCTAAAAAAGTAAATTAAATACCAACAGAGTCAAACCCACAAATTTCGATCTTGTACCAAAGATCAAGATAATAATTCAATAATATGTGGATCAACTTGTCACAAATTTAACCAAATTATTAGTTACCACCTCAATTCACAATGAGGATTCAAAATAATAGGGATATGTGGTCAAATATATGCAATAAAAAATTTGATGAAAATGTAACCATAATGGATCAAGGTAACCTAAATGAATAGTTAAAGTCATAAGAGATCTTTAAAATATTCCTTTTGACATGGAGATTAGATTATTTAATCATCTATAACCTCTTGTTACATTAAAAAATGAAGACTCAAACATTCAATTTGAATTGAGGAAATCCCTCAAGATAATTTTGCTAGTATGTTCCAACCAATGTAGATGTTGGTAAACAAACATATAACTATCCCAAATCAACAAGGTACTAAAGAGAATAATTTAGGGAATGTTTTACAATCCAAGAATCAATGGAATAATTTCTTGACTCAAGGAAAAAATCAAAACCAAAGGATGGATCAAAAGGTATACATTACCTATAGATCCACATAAAACTAGGGTCACATTCCACCCCAATAGAAACAAAACTAGGGGCACATTCTACCCTAACAACAACAAATCTAGGGGCACATTCCACCACAATAAAAATAAAACTAGGGGTACATACCACCCAAACACCATCTTATCCAATCCAAAAAAACACCAAATATTCAAGATTGGAATTCTATAAAGGATTTTTTTTAGAAATTGGAGAGGAATAATGGAGTTAAAAATTACAAATTCAATGAGATATGTCCATATCCATTTGATTTATCTATTCTCCAAAACCCCTTTCCACCTTATTTTGAGGCACCCAAATTTGACAAGTAAAAAGGCAAAGGAGATCCACATGAGCACATATTGGCATTCTTTGTCTTATGTCAAGAGATTGCTTATAGTAGTAAGTACTTACTTCAACTATTTATTTGAAGTTTAGTAGGACATACTTTAGATTGGATACTTAAACTGCCCAAGGGATAAGTTACAGATTGGAATAACTTATCATAAAATTTTGTTAACCATTTCTCATATAAAATAGAGAATGAAGTGACCATTATTGACTTTTGAAAATCCAAACAAAATAATGGTGAATGTTTTGCTACATATTAGCAAAGGTGGAGATCATTAACAGGTTACTTTTAAATTAACTTGCTAGACAAATACTTAGTTGATATATTTGCATAAAACTTGCATCCTCAAGTCATACATATCTATGGTTAGATTTGGATAACTAATTTGAATAAATTATCAATACAGGAGTGAAGATTGAGAAGGATCTTATTGCTAAAGGCCTTGTAAATATTTTTGCATAGGGTCAAGCATCTAATCAGACTAAATCACCAGTTAAAATAATTATGTAGGATAAGGCTAAGGGCTCTAGGTAAAATAATATCATGGTTATAAATATGGTGAAAGAAACAAGAGACATATAAATGGTGTAGGATACACCTCCATTAAATGTACAATTAACTCCCCCAAATCCACCATTTACTTTGTAGAGAAAACCTCCACAAAGGAAATTTTATAACAATTTCAGAGTCTTTAGCAAGTTACGAAAATTGGTTGAAATAGTGTTACAAAATATTGTTACAACTAATTTAATTATATAGCCAATATCAAGGCCATTTCCTTAAGATCAACTAGAATTAGATTGGTACTAGGATAATGAATGGTGTAATTTACATTGTGTTATTGGTCATGGTACATATCATTGCATCTAATTATGACACATTATTGAGGACTTTATTGAAAATGGTGAACTAGAGATTAAATTGGCCCCTAATCAAGACACAAATTAGGATATGGGAATCTACAAAGACCTCTTTCCTTGACATAATCCACTACCACCAAGAAATAATCAAAACCAAGTTTAGAATCAAGGATAGAGGTAGATTGAGAAGCAACATTAGGGCCAAAATAATAATGAGCATAATCGAGATCATAATGCCCATACTAATAATGTGTTTTATAACAACATGTCTTTCAAATATAATAATACTATGGGACACATTTTTTCTACCCACATTACCATTATTACTGTGAATCCACATGGACAATCTCAAGTTCCTTGTAGCATAGGACCCATCATTATAGGGTCAACACCCTCTCCCATAGTAATACCATGTCAAGTTCATATAATAATGTTGTGACTCCATTGGCATGAGTTATTAGTTTTGAACATCACCCTCTCTTCTAATTATAAAGGCTCCTCATTGAGTTAAAATTATATTAATACAACTAGATGCCTATGAGTCATCATCTAAAGCCCTTTGCCTTTCTCTTCTAATTATAATGACTCCTTGTCACCTAACTAGATGCCCATGAGTTATCATCTAGGCCCCTTCACCCACTTATTCCATGAAACATAATGAAATCATTATGCCAATGGCTCCAAATTTGAATATTATGCCAACAAAGATTAAACTAGCTCATTCCACAATCAAAAAGTCTTACAATTTAGTGGACTAATTGAACCAAACCCCTCTATAGATTTACATATCAGAACTCTTATAGACATCTGATGTCCATAAAGCTATTATGAACAACCTTTTTAAACAATATACTATGTAGAATGATATTAACCCTAATCATTTCCAAAACCTAGTTGGCCATTTGTGTTCATTTTAGCAAATCACATTTGATCAAAAATACATGTTCACTCTTGGCCCAAACCATAATAACCCACTATACATTGAGATAATAATTATGGATCATAAGATGAAATGGGTTATAATAGATAATTCTTCATGACATAACATCATATCTCTCTGGTTGTTATGATGATTGGGCTTCATGGATATCGATATTCAGCTAGAGACTATTATAATCAAAGTTTACGATAATGTTGAGAGGGAGTCTTTAGGTAAAATTTGGTTTCCAATCATGGTTGGATCCATTTATCATCACACATTACTCCATATTATGGAAATTGAACTCCCTTATAACATACTTCTTGGTCATCCTTGGATCCATGAAGTACAAGCAGTATCATCCAATCTTCACTAGTGCCTTACGTTTCCCTATGATGAGATTGATGTTATTATTCCTGTTGATTAACAAACATATCAATATTACAAACATCTTGAATCAAAATTTTATAATTATAACTATTTTCCTAGTTTTGATTTCATTATGAAGAAGAATAAAGCCATCATTTCCTATCCATCCCCATCTAATTATATCAACTGTAGTGATTTATCTTCCACTTTGGTTGATCCATTTCCTATAGCTCTTGAAAAAAACGTTATTATTAAAGACATGGGTATTTCAATTAACCATCTTAAGGATGCCCTCCATATTTCAAGATTTCCTAAATCCCCTAAATCATTTGGAAAGCTTAAACCATCCAAGACTCCTAATGGACCCAACCAGATTTGGCAACCAAAGAAAAAACAATCAAAACCACCTATGGTTTTTGTACCTATAATTACCTCAAAAAAAGATCAAGTGGATTCTACTATGGGAGATTGGTTATATTTTGAATGCCTTAGTAATTTATTTTAGAATCTAATGTATCATATCCCTAACTAGATAATTGATCATCTTAACTATATAGGGAAAGGCCTTGGCTCATGAGCATAAGGAATCTTGGAGCCCTCATCATCTATAGTTATCAATTGGAATCATGGTCTCAAATTTATACCACTAGAGGGTGACCTCATGACTTTTGATAGTGACTCTTCTGAAGTGACTAGTGATGAAACTCCTAGCAGTGACACAACATCCCATTATAGACTTTTTAATGAGCTTCTTGACTCAGATTTATTTGATTCAAATGACATATTAAACATAATGTCCATTGGAGCTTCTCATCTTTAATCATGAACCCATCCTAGTGGTTCTTCCCTTCCTAAAGCATGACATTATATCTTTTCCATTAGAGCTTCTCATCCTAAAGCAAGAACCCATCCTAGTGGTGTTTCCCTTCTTGAAGTAAGACATTATATATTCACCATTAGAGCTTCTCATCTTAAATCAAACCCTCAATTTTACCTATGCCTTTACCACTCTAAAATAATATATTAGAACCAGTAAAATTTAGTCATACAACTCAATTAGATTGAAAATGAAGAATCAATTACAAAATACATGGGCCTAAGATACAAATTTCCCACCGATGACCACAAGCAGGGCTTTGATTTTCATTGGATCCTTCTGCTAACTTTGGAGAGTAGGTAAAATTTATTGGCCATAATAAAGAATAAAAAATGATATCTTTGAGTAAAAGCCTCTTTCAGGAACTCATCGATTAGGGAAAAAGTAAAGAAAAAGATAAACATTTGAGTGAAAACCTATTTTAAGTGCTCCTAGGTAGGAAAGTTTTCTCATCCCCTTAGGACAAAGAAGGCCAATCTATCCCAAGTTATATATCTAGTACAATAATTTCCTCAAAACAACATCAAATGTTTGAGCATCTTACTCTTAAGTTTCTAAAGGTTTTTGGTACTTGGCCTTTACCTGAGATGGCAGGTTCTGATTCTTCATACTATCTAGATCTTTGGGAGGAACAACAAGAAGATATGGCATAAGAGGGTGATCATGACCATACATTTCCTACAATTGTAGGAGATCGATCCACTCTTCTTATGGAAAAAAATATAGAAGTGAACCTAAAAACCTATAAGGATCCCAAAATTGTTTATCTTAGAGACTCCCTTACTGAAGTATAATGTGATCATACTATATCTATTCTTAAGGATTATATACACATATTTTCATGGGCATACTCTGGTATGCCAAGCTTAGACCTTGCTTTGGCTATGCATCACTTTGTTTTTCATCTTGATGCCAAACCAATCAAGAAAAGTTGTAGAAATATGCATCCACACATCACCCTATTAGTTAAATCCAAACTAGAAAAGTTATTAAGAGACAATTTTATTAGACCATTGCATTACTCTAAATGGGTTTCCAACATAGTCCCAATGAGTAAAAGGCCTTGAGTATACTTATTTGTACTAATTTTTGAGATATCAAGAAAACATGCCTCAAAGATGATTTTCCTTTGCCGAACATTGACATGATCATCAAATAAATTGTGGGGTATGACATGTTATCCTTAAATGCTATTTTATTTTGTTACAATCAGATAAAAATAGATACTAAAAACCAACACAAGATTGCATTTACCACTTTGTGGGCCACATTATATTACCAAGTCATGTCATTTGGCTTGAAGAATGCTAGAGCAATGTATTAATGTGAAATGATTATCATTTACCATGACATGATGCACAATATTGTAAAGGAGTATGTTGATGTTATAATAGCAAAATCATGAACAAGAGATGGACATCCTCATGTTCTATCAATAATCTTTGAAAGGCTTGATGAATATAAAGTCCACTTGAATCCTATGAAATGTGTCTTTAGAGTCACATCAATAAAATTTCTAGGGTTAATTGTATCATAATGAGGGATCAAGGCTAACCCTATAAAAGTAAGCACCATTGTATAAATGCCTCCATCAAATAATCTTAAAGAGCTGTGAAGCCTGCAAAGAAAAATCCAATCTATACATAGGTTCATTTCTCAATTGGCAAATAAGTGCCACCCATTTACTCATATTTTGAAGAAAGGGGACACTTTATAATGGGATGAATATTGTTAGATATCATTTTCAAATCTTAAGACATATTTGGCCAATCCACTAGTCTTTAGACCACCAACATAAAGATATCCACTACTTCTTTATATATTAGCCATATAATTTATACTAGGGGCACTTTTGGCCTAACATGATGATCATGGTAAGGAACACATTATTTATTATTGAATATTCATATTGGTGGCTTATGAACATAATTATATTCCTATTGAGAAGGCATGTTTAGATATGGTTTTTGCCACTTAGAAATTATGACATTATATACTAAATAACAAAATTGTTGTCATCAGCAAGGTGGATCCTCTGAAGTTCCTCTTATCTAAAGTAGCTCTTCAAGAATACATGGATAAATGGTCTATGCTCCTCCATTAATTTGAATTGAGTACCAAAATTAAAAGGTAATCAAAGGGAAATTACTTACTAACTAACTTGTGTAAGCTCCTATTGAGGCCACTCAACCTCTCAAGTTTGACTTTCCAGATGATTCTATCATGACGATAAAACAAGCACCATATGAACCTAAATATCAGATGCTCTATTTGGATGGATCACTCACATCCCATGGATCTAGAGATAGCATATTATTGATCAGATCATATGTCGATTTGATTCCCAGAGCATTCTATATACAATTTCATTGTACAAACAATATGGCCGAGTATGAGGCATTGATTATAGGGCTCTACCTTGCTATATAGTAGGATATTCAAAGCTTAAAGATATATGGAGATTCATATTTAATCATTAATCATACCACTGATTAATATAAAACAAGAGATGACAAGCTTATTCCTTATAAGAAAATTATTGATAACCTCAAAACACATTTTAAATATTTAATGTTTGAAAAACTTCCAAGATCAAATAATAGATCTACTAATGAAATGATGATGATTGGTTTTATGATTCAAGTTAATGACATTGCTAAGGACTATTAGTTTTTGATTGAAAATATTCTTCAATTGATGCATATTATAATAAATTCAAATAGGGTATGCACCATTGATGTTCCTAATCCCTCACTTGATCTACCATGGCACCAAGATTTTTATAACTATTTCCATAATCATGTATTCCCCACCAAACATTCCAACAACCCAAAAAAACTATTCCTTCATTACTTAACACATTATACTATCTTGGCAAACATAATTTATTCATAAAGGCTATGATGGAATGCTTCTTCATTATTTATCTTTGGGAACATCCAAGATAAACCTAAAAGAGGTTCATGAAGGAATGCGTGGGGCTCATAGTAACAGTGTATTCTAAGTAAAGAAGCTCCTTAGAATAGGGTATTATTGGCCCAAAATGGAGACTAATGCTTGCAACCATGTGAATAGTTGTGTTCCTTGTTAATAGGATAAAAAATTGATACAAGAACCTTCTTTACCACCATAGTTAATCATAAAACCATGGTCATTCTCAATGTGGGGTCTCAATCTCATCAAGAAAATTAACCAAACATCTTCAGATGGCCATGACACATTTTGACTGCAACCAAATAGTTTACCAAGTACATTGAGTCCATTCCTCTCAAGCCCATTCCTCTCACGTATGTTATCAAGAAATAGATAGCCAAATTCATTCATTACCATATCATCTGTCAATATGGTATTCCATATTCTATTGATCCAATAATGGTGGATATTTTTTGAACCAAGATGTGAAATATCTTTATGAGAAATTCAAAATCAAGCGCAAGAAATCAAGTCCATATAATTTACAAGGCAAAAGATAAGTTGAGGCTTCAAACAAAACCATTGTATCCATTTTAAAGAATATTTTCAATGAGGTTAGATGTAATTGTCACTTACAACTCTTTTTTCACCTTTGGGAATATATAACCAATCATCAAAACCCAACAAGAGCCACTCCATAGTCCCTTGTTTTTGTCACTGAATCTATCATCCCTGAGGATATTGAGATACCATCATTATAGATATCACTAGAGCATATTGAAGATGATGAAGACTATAAGGCCTCAAAATTGTAAGAACTATAAATTCTTGATGGTAAGTGTTTGGCTGCCCTAGAAAACTTATAGGCCTATAAGAATAGATTGTGGAGAAGCTAAAATAAGTACATTGTCCCTCGAGAGTTTGAGATTGGTGACTTGGTTTTGAAAGAGAAATAAAAGTAGATGAATGTTGAACATGAAAAGAAAGGTATGTTTTAGCCTAATTGGTTGAGATCATATAATATCATGGGAAAAAATGGATTTAGGGCATATCAACTAGCTAAACCTAACAGTGAATAACTTCTAGATCCCATGAACATCAAACACATTAAGAGGTTATATGCATGAACAATTTTGAACCATTGTCTACAAGATCCTTGACTTGGGGACAAATTATGCTGAAGTAATTTTATTCCACCATTTTATCCTACCTTAAATGCATTTTAAATACTACCCTTGTCCATACTTCATGACTTTATCTAGTGAATGATTTTGAATCATTGGCACATTGAAAACATTTATCCTATCCTAGACCATTCTTGGAAGAGAATCATATTCTTCATCCCACTCTAGACTATCCATATGTTCACCCCTATTATTTGTACCATTATCTTTGAGAACCATATTCTTTGTTATGTCTTAGGCATATTGTAAGCTTGAAACACTTTTTATCAATTGACCAATTATGATCCTAATTATATGTCATGACCATTAAGATCATATTTAGCATTGGTTCTACAAAGAAGTTAATCTAGAATAGTATTTTGAAACTTCTTCAATAGATAAGTAGACAAGAGCATATTTTTAGTTCTAGACCTTTCTACATCGTTACAAATAGGTGAATGTAAATACTTTTTCGTAGTTAATTCATGCTTCACACTAATCTATATTACATTTGATACTCTTTGTTGGCATTTGTTGACATATCAGGATCCTCAATCTCATTGGTTTACAAACATGGGATTTGCAATTGGCTTAGCTATTTTATTGAAACCTCTAATCTTGAATGTTCATCTCCTTGACTAGATGTTCCCACCTTGTGCATATTTTATCCCAAAAACATTGGAAATACTTCAAAAATACCAAAATCATTAGAACATGATCCAAAAAAGAAAAATAAAACATTTTCCCATGCTTATGTACATTTATACATTCCCATCCCACAATGTTATTATCTCTCCATTTTAAAATAAAGGAAACAACTATTCATATTGTCCCACATACTTGTCATTTTGCAAGATAAGTCTTTCTTATCCCATCATCTTATTGTTTTCAAGACTATTCTAATTTTTTTGTCATATCTTCCATTTCTTCTATAAAACCAATCATGTTGGTTTCATCATCATTTTTATTCTATCTCATTTCTTGGGAGAACTACATATGACTTGAAGTTAATGTTGGAACATGCATCCATGGAAATATGTAGGAAACATCCACTTGTCTTATACATCTAGAATCATCTTGGCCAACCACTTCCTTTCCTTCTCTTCCCACATTTTTTCTGTTATTGTTCCTCTTTCATTATGGAATAATTATCGTGTTGTTGTTATTTGTTATGTTGTGGTAGAAAGTAATGCCTCTATCACACCTGCATGAACATTTTTCTTTAAACCACACTAATATGGTTTTTGTTTGTGTGTGTTTATTTTAGTTTTTTGGTGTTTTGTTGTATTTTCTTGGTTTTTTATTATGCTTTCATACTTATCCTTTTATTTATTCTCTTTTTCTCTTTTTATTACTTCTTATCTCATCTTGGTCTTGTGTTTCCCTATATGTTTCTTATTATCTCTTTTGTGTTTCATAAGATCTTGATGATTCACATGGATTTTGATTATTTATATCTTCATCCTATGTTATTAAGTTGTTGAGCCATTCTGATTATTTGATTGTTGTTGGTGTCTTGTTTTTATGTTTGATTTTACTTTTTGCTTTTGTGTTCAAGAATGTCATGATGGTCGACATGGATCTTGATTATTTATATCTTGGTCTCATGTCATTCAGATGATCTTACTTATTTTTTTTAAACATTTTTGTTCCTAATTAAAGTCTTTATTGATCATATCTTGATTTCAAGTTAGGTTCATTTATGCTTATCCTATTTTTTGTGTTTGTTTTTTTGTTTAAATGTAAATCAATGTAACTCTATTTTTGGTCATTATTTTACCATTATCCTTAGTTATAGGTATTTACATTTGAACAAGCTAAATGAAATTGGAATATTATGTCATTATAATTTATTCATACTTATGATGCTTAATTTCTTTTTCTATATGAAGCACTTTGTGCTCACGTCTCAAAGTCTTAACATCAAAATCAACTTTGATAAATGATTCACAGGAACACTTTGCCAAACTTGGGCTCATGCTATAGAATTAGGCATTTAGGTAACATGAATTTTTATCTCTTGACTCTATGCTTAGATGCGCATCTCTTTTCATACATTGTGAGTCTAATAAATTCTTGGTCCATTTTAATAATTACTCATTCCATTCTCTCCCAAACTTTGGTGAACTAAATTATCGTAATGTTCATATTAGAACATGAGTCCATGGAAATATATAGGTAGCATCCATTTGTATAGGACATTTGGAGTCATATCGACTATTTTTAATTTTTATTTTCATCTCTTTCATCACTTTGTACATTCTCATATGCTTGGTTTTATGTGGATTTCTAAGCCATTACACCATCACATGTACATTTAAGCCCACTTGCTTTAACCTATTTGTTGGATTATATACTTGAGCTATTTTTCCTACTAATTTCCCATGTTGGGGCACACCATTAGAAAAACATCAGAATCTAATCAGCTCTATAGGGGCAAACCATTACTTATTCTTTATCAATTATCAAAATTAGCTCTACTGGGGCAAAACTATTTTATCATGATCAAATCTAATCTATTGGGGAACTTCTTATTATCTTCTCTTTTGAGACCCCATTCTAGTGGTGTTTACCTTCTTGAAATAGAACTTTCTCTCTTTTATTCTAATTCCAAGATCTCCACACTACTACCCATGATGGCAATATTTTATTGTGTAACTTGTCTCTAAATTGATCAATGATGTAAGCACACAAATTTCACTCTCAAATTAGGTGCATTTATAGTGTGTTCCTTACATGTTTGGATTGAATCCTTCCCATTCCCCACATCTATGAGGCCTATTATACCTCTAATTATATTTTTATTATTGATGGTAATCACCTGTGAAAGTATTAGCTCATTTGGATGTGATCTATTCTATGGGTTAATCTCTCACACACACTCTCTTTTCAAGAGTCCATCCTTCTCTTTCATATTAGTATGTCCTCTCAAGGAGGAATCATGGGTCTATTCCAATTTCTTCTTGGTAACTCTTTTCTTTGAAAAGATGTTGCTTCACGTGAATATCTCATTATGCCTTCTTAAATGGGGGCAAAAACATCATGGGTCTGTTCCACTTTCTTCTTGACAACTCTTTTAAGTGAAAATACGTTGCTTGACTTGAATGTCTCATTATGCCTTCTTACACGAGGGTAAAATGTAGACATCAAATTCCTAACACCTTTTATGTTGAAATTATCATTCTTACTCAATTTGCACTCAAATACACATTTTAGGCTAAAATCCGTAAAACACCCTAAATGGTTTGAACTTGTCATTTACAAGTTCCAATTTAGGTTAAAGTATCCCTAAATGGGGTAATGCATTTTATGGGATAAATAACTTTGAGCGAATCATTTAGAGTCAAAATGATGATTTCACCTTTTTGTGCTCTTGATCACTCTTTTCTTTTAAGTCATTGGTATACATCACAACCTTTATTATTTTGTGTTGGCAACATCCTAAATGGGAATATGGTTCTAATGCATCTAATGTCACCTTCCATTTATTTTTGAGTCAAATTTTGACCTAATAATATGACTTTCTAACCATTTTAATTAATTGAGGAACAATTTCTAAATAATTACACAAATTTTGATTAACCTTGTTAAAGGATAATTGATCTAAATCAAGAGCTTAAGTCAATTTTCCATGAGATTTGTTGAATATTTATTTTTTGGAAATTGATTTCTATTAACTGTATCACCTAGTGACATCATTTCTTTGGAATAAATCCATAGGCCATAAATGCCACAAATGTTAGGATTATGGGTCTCTTATGCCTCATTAATGTCCCTCCATGACTATTCAATATCCCTTCTTCCAAAGTCATGATGAATATAATTATGGATTTAATTATAAATATTGAATTAATCCTCAACCACACATCTTCATCTCAAGATGGATGATTCAGTTTGATTCTAGTCATTATTGAAAATATATAAATAGAGAGGCCATGGACATCATTTTTTAGCTTGATTTGTGCAAATTTATCATGTTAAATTGTCTCCATAATCCTTTGCATTTAATGATTGATTTTGTATGCAAGCTTCATTAATAAGATAGTTTAATGATCCAAATCATGAGCCTAGGTTTTACAAGGAGTTCTTGAAGCATTGGAAGAGTTGGCCACCATTAATATTGAAGACAAGAGCTCTTGATCAAGGGAGAACATACTTTTGATCATTGGTATGGTGAATCCATTTGGGAAGGTAATATGATGTTACATTCTTTCATTTGTTTCTTGCTATCCTTTGTAATTCCCACATGTATATATAGGATTAATTTGGTTTATTCTTATACATTCTTCCTTTGATTTATTGGACTAATGTTTGACTAATCATGTTATGTAATCCTCTCTAAAAACACCACTTGATTGGACTACCTTCATCTGACAATGCAATTCTAGTAAGTAAGTGAAGTCCATATCATTCCTTATTACACATTAGCAAAGTAAATTGGTCAAATACAATTCAATCACAATATTTTAAAAGTTTACATCTTACCATAAAATACATCACATGGCATGCTAAACACAAGATAAAATACTTATGGTTAAACATATTTCCAATGGGCATCTTATGAAATTATCACACCATTTACATAATGAGAAGGAGCTATCAACTTAGGTAAACGAATTAGAAATATCTATAAAAGTTATTATATTTTAATGAAATGTTTACAATGGATAATAATCACTAATATGCCCTATGTTCTATAGCCGTCTTGAATATAGAACATATCATTATTTAGAAAATGGATGATTTCTACACAACCCATGCTTTAGGAAAACAAGGGAAACATAACTATGAGTTGATATCCCATATCATAAGTTTAATCAAACATACATATACTAATTTTTTAATCTATTACACACCATGATGTGATATTTAAATTATTAATTAAATATAAATGTACCTTTTTATTTAACATGACTATGTTATAGTTTTTTTTAATATGGGAATATAAAACCTTCATCCTTGATATGGGCTTTAGCTATATATGGTGAGACCATATTTATTGCAATGATTGGCTAGTATTCCCACTTTCCCAAAGAGTAGTTACAAAATCAAATCACCAACTGAATTCATCTATGTTTTTATTAATTTATAGTAGTGGTTTAAAAAATAAAGACACAAGATTACAAATATGAATAGATATACAAATGTAAATATATCACAAACAAGAGGTTGTCTTAATATTAAAGTAAGTTGATATCAAATTAAGTCAAGATCACAAAACAAATTTGATATTAAGGTACAATGATTAATTTTGGTTTGAAACCATGCTAAGTGAATAACTATAATAAAAGATTCAACACATTATTTCACTTATTTGGTTGAGAGGTACTCCATCATTTTATTTTATTTGTGGATGTTTCAATCCAAGTCAACATTTTTAAATAGTGATGTCAAACATAAACCATGGTTCAATTAAATATCTTATTTAAAAATTCTATGTTAACCAATTGCATACTTCATTGGTGGAAATAATGATGCCATCAGAGAGATCTACTTAATATTAACTAGTCTATGGTGATACCAAGAATAAAATCTAATTACAGCATTTTCCTCAAGCTTTAGTTGTGTAATTGTTAGTTATACGATTATTTAATATTTTTAAATATGTTTCATACTAAATGAAGTGACATAGTGAATTGTATAATTATGCTTAAGCTATGTAACTTTAGTGACTAAAGGGATAGAAGAATAATGGTGAACTAGACACACAGGAATAATTTATGTATAGTTGGAATAGGAAATTTATCTGTACATCAAATGGTTGAGTTCAAACACTATGGTTTGATGTTATACTATGCATATTATAGTTTAAAAAAATGTATTTGGTAATTGATTTAGAAAACACATTTCCTATTATTTTTTAAATAATTTATTCCCTAAACTTGGTTGTTGCATAATCATTTATTGTTTCAATTTCCAGCATCATTGATATAATAATGGAATATTGTTACTCAATTGATTTCTACCCCTAATAGATTGATGAATCCATAATATATTCAAAGGGAAATCTATATAATATATTTATTCAAGGATTCTATTTAGTGCATCTTGACCATATACAAATAAGTGCTTACTCATAACTCTATTTATATATAAAATCAATAACCATGTTTGAAACAAATAACTACACTCCAAGTATCATGATTTAACTAATAATTCCATACGCTTACTTCACTAAGTTTCTATAACTAAAACCATACACAAAAATCATTCAAAATTGATATATAGTTGAAAACACCACCTACCTATTAGATTTACTAATTCTCTTGTTTGTTCTCGCTATGCTTTACCTTGGTTTCCTCTTCTGGTGTCCACTTTCTCCATTGCATTAGATGATCTCTTTTATAACTCCTTCCCTATGTACAATAGGTGCAACTTCCTTTTTTTATATATTTTAATTTTTTTGTTATTGTTATGTTTAATATATTTAGCTCTTTTTAGATCTACTAAATTTTAAGTTAATATTTTGTTAATTTTTATTTATTGTCTTTTCTTTTTTTCCTCATTTTTAATGAAATTTCTATTTTGTTAATATATTTTAACATGTAATGTTAAAACTTGATAATTTTATTAAATTAAATTTACATCCAAATATGATATAACAAATTCAAATTATAATTTCAAAATATACAAGTAACTTGTATTTTAAATTTAATTTTTCCTAAAAATATCCTACCATCATTAATAATAAAATATGCCAAACATGAAAAAGAATTCATTATGATATTCTTACTTACTATGAAAAACCATAGAGAGAAACACTCTAAGAAAGTAATAAACACACCATAAACAACTATTTTTAATGCATTTATACCATGTGCTAACTATTGTGATGTGTGTGAAGTTTTATCAGCTCTCTATTGACCTTTGGTGTCTCCATCTACATCAACCTCTATAATGATACTCTCCCTGTAGCATGCTTTAAGGTGCTACGTCCCTAACCGATCACATGTATTAGGATAGGAATAGCTAACTTATGGCTTACTTATCCCTCTTTAATGCTATATCACATTTATATATGCATTAATTTGGATAGTAGGTTGGCTTATGGAGTAACCATGGCCTAAATAGACTATATATAGGAGGTAGTGGGTAAATGTTTATCATCATATTGTGAATTTTGCTCTTATTGAAACTTGTGAAGGTTTCCCCCTCGAAGTGGCTTGTCTATTATCATATATTATAATATATTTTAGTCATATTGGGATATATTTATTCTATCCTACATTATTTTTGAAATAATTACATTACAAGTGGTATCAAAGCTGCGATTTGGGCAATCTTGTGGGTGAAACCCTAATTTTAAAAAAAAATCTATATTTAAAAACTAGTTGCAAATTTATATGAATTTTTTATTAGAGTTGAGAAATAATTAATTTAAGCTTCCATTAAAATTTTAGCTCATTTTGATCTTTTTAACAAAAGTTATCACCATTTTAGGGTTTTTCATAAAATTGCTCTATAGTGCACAATTCAAAAAATATTTCTGAGTTATTTAAATTTTTGGAAAGATTATTAAAATATGGCTAGGGTATGTTATTTGTATGTTTTGATTTGAGTCTAACATAAGTCCAAAATATCTTGGTCAAAGTTGGGTCAAAAGTGCCAATCAGGGTCGGCATTGTAAAGCCTTTTATGGAAGTCCAAAAACTTGGGGCTGAGGAAAGGGTGCTAAAACTATAGGTAAAAATCTTAACAAGGAAGAGATGGAGTCAAAAGGGGGATGTACTAGATCCTTTGTACCAAGGTTCTCTGACATAGATCACAAAGTGAGGTAGCTTGACTATAGTGTGCAAGGCATTCAAAGTGAGGTGCAAGGCATACAATCTAATATGAAATCCATACAAGATAGTTTGGTAGATATCATGATGGATTTGATAAATAATTAGTCAAATAATCTAGCTATCACTATTACATAACCCCACTAGTGTGGTTCTCCCAACTAGTCTACTTCAAATCTAACTACATTGCCACAAAGGAACCTATTACCAAAGGTGGATATGTACAAATTTGATGGAAAAGATCTACTCAATTAGATCAACCAAATAGATAATTTTTTTGATCTGCATCAGATCCCAAGTGGACATAAACTTATCATGGCATCCTTGTATCTTGAATCTCATCAATTCATTTGGTATCGATGGTTGTGTGCTCAAAAGAAAAAGATGACTCTCAGTGTCACCTGGTCAATTTTTATAAAAGAGCTACAATTACACTATGGCAAAAGTGTGACAGAGAATTACTTCAGCCAACTACAAAAATTGTGATAGACTGGCTCCGTCAAAGATTATATTCATCATTTTTAGAACCTATCCTTACGTGCAGAGATAATTTATGAGGAGAACTTGAATGACCTAGTTTTGGGTGGACTCAAGGACCATATTCAACATGAGGTATGCATGTTTAGTCCACTTAAGATTTTTTATTATATTATCATAGCACACAAAGCTAAGGAAAAATTCATAGCCAATAAGAAGTAGCCATTCATTCACTTCAAAGATCATAGTATATTGACAACAAAATTTATTCTAACTACCAGATTGACCCCTCAACAAATTGAAGAGAAGCGTGTAAAATGATTATGTTTCAGTTGTGACATCAATTGGAGCAAAGGACATAGATGTGCTGAGAAGAAGTTATTCTCCATTGAGGGATCTAATGAAGATGAATAAGAAGATGATGCCTCTAATGATGATGAGGAAGAGATAAAGGAGGTGCCTAAATATTCCCAACCTATAATCTCTTGTTATGAAATTGTAGGTATTAACACTCCATAAACTCTTAAGGTTGTGGGTTTCCTCGAAAAACAAAAGGTGACAGTGTTGATTGATTCAGGGAGCACATATAATTTCATCAACCATAAGTTGGCCACTTGATTGAATTTTTCATCTACCCAGCACCAAAATTTTATGTCATGATTGCAGATGGTAGTGCAATTAATTGTTTAGGCAAATGCCATGCTATTAAGCTTGTTATGTGTGAGTATAATCTCAATTCTCCTAAGTTTACTATTACCATGTGTAGCACAGATATTGTTTTAGGATTCTAATGGATCACAACCTTGGGTACCATTGAGATGAACTTCCAAGAACTATTCATGCACTTTCATTCTAAAGGTAGGAAAATTTAACTACTTGGATTACAGGAAAAATCTCCATAATTGATTAGTTCACATTAGATGACCAAGATACTAAAAAGGGGACAGAGGGAATTATTGTATGATTATGTTCCATATAATTTGAACCCACATAATCATCTACACGTCCTGATCTATAAATGATTCTCGATGATCAACCATTTATTTTTGGGGCCATACCAAAAGGACTACCACCAAAAAGAGAACATGATCTTGCCATTCACCTACTTCGAAGGAGTCAACCACCAAATATCAGACCATATAGATATCCATATGCATATAAGAGTGAAATAAAAAATATGGTGCATGAGATGCTGGAGTCAAGGATCATCAAGCACAGCCAAAGTGCATATTCATCACTAGTGGTCATGATGTGGAAGAAGGATGACACATGGAAGATGTGCCTAGATTATAGGGAACTCAACAAGTACACCATCAAAGATAAGTCTGCTATTCTAGTAATTAATGATTTATTTGATGAGTTTCATGGTGCTAATTTTTTCAAAAAATAGGGTCTTCACTTAGGGTACCATCAAATTAGAATCAAGGATGAACATGTTCATAAAACTACTTTTATAATGCATAAGGGCCATTATGAGTTTTTAGTTATGCCCTTTTGTCTTACAAATGCACCATCTACTTTTTAGAGATTAATAAACACTATTTTAAAGCCTTTTTTAAATAAGTTTGTGCTAATTTTCTTTGATGACATATTGATTTATAGTCAGACATAGGAAGCACATTTGCAACATGTGAAATAGGTGTTGATAGTTTTGGAGAAGCATTAGATTTATGTGAAGCCATCCAAATGTGCTTTTAGAGTGTAGGAGGTAGAGTACCTAGGTCAAATTATTTCCCATGAAGGTGTCAAAGTTGATACCCAGAAGATCAAAGCTAGGATGGAATGGCCCATGCCAAAAACTCTCAAAAACCTTTGAGGGTTCCTAAGACTAACAGGTTACTATCAAAGATTTGTGAAAGGTTATGGCAGCATAGGAACTCCACTCACTTCATTTCTAAAGAAATAAACCTTCCATTGGAATTATGTTACAACAAAATCATTTGATAAACAAAAAGTAGCTATGTGTATCACTCCAATTTTGGCTACCCCAGGCTTCTCAAAGACATTCACTGTTGAATGTGATGCTTTTGGATCTAGATTAGGAGAAGTAATAATGTAGGAAGGAAGACCCATTTCATTTGAGATTCATCAATTTAAAGGTATGAATCTACAAAAACTTGTCTACAAGAAATAAAAGATGGTTATTCTTCACGCATTTAAATAATGGAGGCCTTATCCGATGGGTAAACACTTTAAGGTGAAAATGGATCATGATAGTCACAAATACATTTTTGACTAAAGATTATCATCTGAGGAACAACAAAAGTGGGTAACCAAAATGTTGGGTTATGATTTTGAAATCATCTATAACAACGTTAAATATAATGTAGTAGCAGATGCACTATCCAGATGGGATACATCCATAGAAGCATTACTTTATACAATGTCCATGTTGAAAGTAGATTAGGTGGATGAAACTAGGTTAGAATGGGAGCAAGACAAGGATACATAGGTTTTGATTCAAAATCTCCAGTAAGGTACTTTATCCTCTGACAAATTTGAATGGAAAGATAATGTCTTATGGTATAAGGGTAGGTTATACTTATGCAAAGATTTAGAGCTTAAGCATAAGATTCTTGAAGATTTGCATGCATCTCTGATTGGGGGACACTCAGGGTTCTTGAAAACTTATCACAAAATTAAGAAAGATTTATTTTGAGAAGGATTCAAGGGATATGTATAAAAGTTTGTGGTAGAATGCTTGATATGCCAATAGAATGAAGGTGAGATAGTTAATACCTTGGGTCTGTTACAATTGTCAGCAATTCCTAGTCAAATGTGGGAGGAGGTTTCTATGGATTTCATCATATGGTTGCCTTTTTCTAAAGGTAAGAATGTTATCTTGGTCACTATGGATAGGCTTTAAAAATATGCCCATATTTGTGCTCTCTCACACCCATTTTTAGCAAGTACATTAATAACTATTTTTTAGAGGTAGTTCTAAAATTACATGGAACCCCAAAAATAATTGTAAGTGATCATGATCCTATTTTCACTAGTAATTTCTAGACCGAACTATTTTCCTATTGGGTACTCAGCTAACTCATAGCTCATCTTACCACTCCTAATCTAATAGACAAATAAAAGTGGTTAACAAATGTTTAGAGGGGTATCTCTGTTGTTTTGTATTAGATAAATAGGAATATTGGGTTAAATGGATACCACTTATAGAATGGTGGTATAACACATCTTTCCATACCTCTTTTAAAATGTCTCCATTTCTAGCACTATATGGTTACCATCCACCTTCAATCACTTATTCATTAAAGGTGCAAACCAAGGTTTGAGATGTAGAGGAGCACATTAAACATCAACAAGAGGTTTTTGTTAGTTTGAGAGAGAATTTGGCCTTGGCACAAAACATGATGAAGCAACAAGTAGATTAACACCCTAGTCAAGAAAAAATTGAGATCGGTGACTGTGTATTTGTATATTTGTAGCCTTACAAACAGATGTCTTTGAAGCAATAGAAAAAGGAAAACAAACACACTCCTAAGTATTATGTCCCTTATCAACTTTTGCACAAAATTTGAAGTGTGGCTTATAAGCCCATGTTACATCATTCATCTCGCATGCACCCAATATTTCATGTTTCTTGTTTGAAAAAGGTCATTAGATAGAAAGTTTCAGTTCAAATAGAGCTCCTATAACTAAATGAAGAAGGATGAGTCATTTTGGAACCAGATAAGATCATCCAAACACATACTAAGAGGTTGAGACCCAGAGAGATTAGGGAACATTTGATCAAGTTGAAGAACCTGAGTAGTGAAGATGGAACTTGGGAAGGTGAACTTTTTTTGCAACAACATCCAAAGTTGTTTAACATTGAGGACAATATTGGTTTGAAGGGGAAGGGCATGCTACGCCCCTAAACTATCACATGTATTAGGATAGGAATATCTGACTTTTGGCTTACTTATCCCTCTTTTATGCTATATCACATTTCTCTATGCATTTATTTGGTTAGTAGGTCAGCCTATGGAGTAACCATGGCCTAGATAGAATATATATAGGAGGTAGTGGGTAATTATTTATCATCATATTTTGAATTCTTCTCTTATTGAAACTTGTGGAGGTTGCCCCATCAAAGTGGCTTGTCTATTATCATATAATCTGATATATTTTAGTCATATTGGGATCTATTTCTGCTATTCTACTTTATTATTGAAGTAATTTCATTACATAAGGTATGAGTTATCCTGCATTCACCTCACAAAAAATAGTTATTTAGATCATATCTCATGACAAACATATAATAATAATTATAACTGAAATGGTACATTATTATGCTCAAAATGTAAATGCATACATTAACTCACTCACATTAAAAAATCATGTATCATGATGTATCCATGTAATAGTCTACTATCTCAGAATAGCATAAATATCAAGCTTAATAAAAAATATAACCAATATCATATATGTTCACTATAAATATCCATGCATAGTTAAATAGTTTTCTTATCGAGGAATCAAAATGCAACATCCTTGCCCCTTAAATTTAGTCATCATCCCAGATGACTATTGTTTGAATATATGTTCGAAAATAAAAATATTGTTCAATGAAAATAACATAATATAACATAATAAAGCAAATAAATGTGGATTTTTTTTGAATAACACAACATAGTCCTCTTATGTAACACTATCCTCAGAGTATTGTTCCCACTAGACCTAGTAATGTAACATCTTTTTATTATATAAATGAATTTTTTTTGTGTCACTTACGTTGATTGGTTCTACCATGACCATCTCGAGATCTAGAACCTATAAAGCATTTATATCCAACACATGCATAAAACCAACTATATATTTCTTAAGATATGAAACTTGGAATACATAATGTCAAATATCTAGGGCTGATGGAAATGCAAGCATATACACTATAAGATTGACCACATATAACAACTTGAAGGGTCCCACATATCTTGATGCCAATTTTAAAGATTTTCTTCAATTTAATCAAGCTCTTATGCAACTTTAATTATAAAAATACTTTATCATTATCTACAAAGTGACTTTCTATCATCTTCAAATATGCATAACTCTTTTATCTATCATTAACCTCAGCCAATATCAACATGATTAGTCTAACTTTCTCTTCCATCTCTAAGAGCATTTTGGGTTTGAAGACTACCATGTCCTCTAAACTATCCCAACTAATGGGTGTCCTATACCTTGTCCCATAAAGTGCCTCAAATGGTGTTATCTGCAACTCTGATTGGTATTAATTTTTATATTTAAACTCAACCAATGAAAGATAATATTCCAACTTATACTACTGGTCCATATAATACATTCAGAAAAGATCCTCAAGCACCTGATTAACTCTCTTAGTTTCTTTGTCAATCTCTAGGTGGTAAGCTATACTAAAATTAAGTTGTGTACCTAAAGATAGATTTAGAGACATCCAAAACATTAAAATCATCTTATGGACATGATTTAAAATGATCATCTCTATAAAACCATGTAACCTATACACTTCTTTTACAAATCTCTTCATAAGGGTAGGTGCATCATTTGTCAAATTACTTTATATGAAGTGAGATACCTTGATTGGTTTATCAAAAACTACCAATATAATATCATGCCTATTGTATGACATAATCAACCCTTGGACAATGTCCATGGTGATCACCTACCATCTCTATTCTTGGATATCATGTGGATATAATAATATAGTTGGATGCATATGCTCATATTTCACTCATTGACATTCCAAACAAAATGACAGATAATTAGCTACATATTTCTTGATTCCTTTCTAGAAATATAGTGGTATAATCTCTATTATGATTTTTATTACTTTTGGATGTACTCAATATGAAACATTGTGTAATTCATAGATTCTCATGATCTATCACATACATTCATCTATTATAACATAATATATCATCACTCTCCAAACTAAAGCCTTTGTATCAAGGATTCTAAGCATTCTTTGATAATGTTTTTATGAATTTATCATATAATTCAAATCCTATAGATAAATCGATCACTCGATCCTTGAAGGTACTCCTGATAGTGGCTATAATGGCTATGTACATTCTGTAGCTAAGAACATCAATTACTCTATTCTCCTTGCCTTTGATATAACTAATGCTAAAATCATAATAACAAGATAAGAACTCAATCCAATGTCTCTAATGAAAATTCAAATTAGGTTGGGTGAAAATATACTTTAATCCCAAGTTATCGATATTGATCTCAAAAGGTTTTCCCAATAAGTAAAAATGTCACACATCCAAATCATGAACAATGACTGCATACTCCAAATCATGAGGGGCACAATTCATCTCATTTGGCTTTAGATTTCAAAATTAATAAGCTACTATTACACCATATTACATAAGTACTCAACCTATTCCATATCCTAATGCATCTATCGCCATAGAAAATTGGCCATTGGGGTCAAGAACTCTCAACATCGATGCTGATGTAAGCCTTAGTTTCAACTATTAGAAAGTTAGTTCACACTTTTTTGACCAAAAAAAATTGTGTTTATTCCATTTCAAATAATAAATTGAGTTATATACTTTTAAAAGGTTCTGAATGAACTTTATATAGAAGCTTTATAAACATGTGAATCTTCTAACCTCATGCACATTCTTCGATGTTGGTCATTGCATAATGGCTCTATTCTACCCTAGATATATAGACATAATGTGTCCCAAATATTGGACTCTTTCCTATAAAAACACATACTTCAATAAATTTCCATACAACTTATGATTTCACAACCATTACAAAAGCAATTCAAAATGTTTCAAGTTCTCCTCGTTATTCTTTATGTAGATAAGAATGGCATCCAAAAGAGCACAAAGTGGGCAAGGCAATTTTTGAATACATTATTCATGAGAATCATGAATGCTACCAAAGCATTAGTTAGTCTAAATGGTAACACTACAAACTCATAGTAATCATACCTAATTTTGAATGTTATCTTTGGAATGTCTTCATTCCAAATCTTCAACTAATGGTATCTTGCTCAAAGATTAATCTTAAAAAATATTATTTCTCCTCGCACTTGATCAAAATGATCATATATTCAAGGTAGTGGATACGTATCTTTTATGGTTACATTTTTAAACATTCTATAATCATTGCATAGTCAAAGGGTACCATCCTTCTTATTGACAAAGATAACCATTGCACTCCATGGTGACACAGTTATCTTGTTTAACCCCTCAACTAACAATTCCTAAAGTTGGGTATTCATTTCACCTAAATTGATTGTTATCATCCTAATTCAGATTATGGAAATATATGAGTTTATAATAAAAATAAAACTATGGGAGCCACTATGAGAAGCTACAAACTGATACCAAGTGGTGGTCCTTGAATTAATATTCATTTTCAACCTTTTTTTGGTCCATCAAGTAGTTGTATTACAGGCCAACTGGTATGCTCCCCAATCTACCTTAGTTACCTTGAAGTTGTTTTGAATTAATAAATAATTTTACATATCTATCATCCATGCCTCAGCTCCATCACCCAAAACAACCCCATTAAACTTTGTAAGACTCACCTTATTTGTGTCTCTGGGCAACTCCACAACAGCTTAGGCTCTAATATCCTAAGGATTTTATTGCTCAGATAGATGCTCTTCAAGTTCATCTTGTTATTCCTCTACCTCATGACCATGAAACACCTACTCCATATCTGTAATCCAGTCTCAAGTTTAATTCATAACTATGAGAATATGTTCTATCTTCATTCACTACTCAATAACAAATAAACTAAAATAAAGAATATAGTTGTCATTAGAATTTGAAGGACCCTCTCGAAAAAATCTTGATTTCACCATCATTATTTATATCAATAAAAGGATATGAAAATATTAGTGGACTCATTAGGTCAAAGAGTTTGAGCCATATTTTTTATACCACATGTAACATCTCCATTGAGATCTACCTAGAAATGAATGGTTTATTTTTAAAATAAACACATATTTCAAATTAGGTTAAATCTCAAGAATCTAACAAAGATCATATAAAGTACACATGCATGATAATGGAAAACAAATCATACTACATCATAAGTCATGGACCTCTAATGACATGAGAGTGTGTCAAAATTTAAATATATAATGTAATTATAGTAACTCAACCACAACTAATACAAATATATAATCACCACTGTTAATGTGCAATAATAAATAGTTACAACTCTTCATGATAATTTTTAATAATAATTACAATATTATATAGTGTACAAATAAGATACATGGATCCCCTAAAGCATAGTTCTTAAAATTCAAGTACATATGGTAATCTTAAGTGTCATCTCATTAAGTAATAATTCTATAAAAAATAACAGCATCATCCAAGTGATTTTCCACACTAACCATAGATTAATGATACCCTCCACTAATCCCATTAAGAAATGGTCTTCCCTTCACATATGAGTAGATAATGACAACATGGAAATCTAGAGAGACAAGTAAGTACTTATGTGATATATGATTTTTAAACTAAACATGCAATTTATTATAGAAAAATTGATATATTACAACATATCACACATACATATAAACCATACTCATGAAATGATTATGTCTCACTAAACATACATTGGACAAAGATTTAAGAATAGTAATATAAAAATAATCTATAAATCAATCAAATTCATACACACTACTTAACCAGACTACAATCATCTGAAAATGCAATGCTAGTAAGCTAGTGAAGTAAATCTCACTTCTTACTCTGCATTAGCAAAGCAGATTCGTCAAAAAAAATTCAACGACAATATTCACATAATTTACATCCTACTAGTAAATGCATGACATGACATGTTAAACATATGAGTAATGACATCACACATTTATTTTTTAAAACATATGAATGAATCTTACATTATTTTCTATCCCATACTAAAAATAATGACAATAGTTTATACCACCTAGGTAAATACACAATCAACTATAGATTGAAATAATGTAATTTATTTCTACCTATGTTATACGCTATGATAACCCATATTACCATAGTTCAATATTTTAAGTAAAACTACTAAGCCTTAAAATAAAGCTAATGAAATAGTAATAAATACATAGAAATGCACATTAGTATTTAACAACTATAACATCTAAAACATCATTTTACTAAAACATAAGAAATCTAGTCTAGAATTTGATTTATATTTAGGGGTTTATATGAAAGCATTCAATAAGTTATTTTTAAGTAATTTTTTTAATTTAGTTAATGCTCCATTTGAGGACTATAACCGTAATAATATACTCCTATGTTTTGAATATGTTAATAGGTACATTCACCCTAACTCTCACATTTATTAACCTATAGCTTATTCTAATTTTGGTTTTACATCACATGCTTTTAAGTAACATATAATATATAATAAGATACCTATCATGATGAAAATTTTGATCAATTTTCTACCATTCGTATATCTTATTTACACTTTTAAAAGTCTTGATATATTAATCTCAAATAGTACCTATGGTTAAATATATCCCCAATGGGAATCTTATGATATTATCCCACACTTTACATAATAAAAAGGAGTTATCAACTAAGCTAGATAAACTAGAAATCTCTATAAGAGTTCTTATATTTTAAAAAAATGTTTACAATGGAGAATAATCAATAATAAGCTCTATGTTCTACAACCATCTTGAATATAGAACATATCACTATTTTCAAAAGGGATCATTTCTATCCAACCAATCCTTAAGCATAATTAAAGAAACATAACTATGATTTGATATCCCATACCATAAGTATAGACAAACATACATATACTAAGTGTTTAATAGATTACACATAATGATGTGATATTTATATTATTAATTAAATATAAATATCTCTTTTTATTTAACATGAATATAATAAAGTTTTTATTTAGATGGGGATATAAAACCTTCATCCACAGTAAGGGCTTTAGCTATATATGGCAGCACCATATTTATTGTAATGATAGGTTAGTATTCTCACTTTCCCATAATGTCATTAATAAATTAACTCCCAACCAATTTCGTAAATGTTTTGATTAATTACAATAGTGGTTTAAAAAATAAAGGCATTTGATTACAAGTAGGGATAGATATATAAATGTAAATAGATCAAAAATATGATATTGTCTTAATATTAAATTAAGTCAATATCAAATTAAGTTAATATCATAGAACTAAGTAGATATTAAGGTAAAATGATTGACTCTAGTTTGAAATCATGCTAAGTGAATAACTATAATAAATTATTTAGAAAGACTAACACAAAGTGGTCAAGGTAATCCCTAATTACACTATTCATGTGATTCATGAATATTGCTAGAGTAATAGTTAATATAAAAAATAACATTGTAAACTCATAGTGTCCACATCAAGTTATAAACATTGTTTTCAAAATTTCCTCATCTTGAATCATCAACTAATGGTATCTTGATTGAATATCAATCTTAAAAAATACTATTACTCCTTTCATTTGATCAAAAAGATCATCTATATGAGGTAGCAAATACCTATTTTTGATGGTTTCTTTGTTCAACATTATATAATTAATTCATAATAAAAGGGTACCATCCTTATTCCTAAAAAATACAACCATTTAACCCCATGGTGACACACTTTTCTGTATCAATCCCTCAACCAATAATTTTTGAATTTGATCCTTTTTTAAAGCCAACTCGGTGTTTGTTATCCTGCTTCAAATTTTGGAATTATGTGAGCTTTTGATCATAATAAAGTTTTGGGAGCCAATGAGATTTGAATAAAACCAAAAACTGATCCCAAGTGGTGGTGGTTAAATTAATATTCATTTCCAACTTTTTTTTGGCCCACCATGTACCTACTTTGCCATCTAATTGATATGCTCCACAAACTACCTTTTTTACCTCAAAGTAGATTTGAATTTATAAAAAATTATCCATCTCTATTAGACATGCCTTAAATCCATTACCCAGAATAGTCCCATCACACTTTAATGGATTCACCTTATTCATGTCTTTGGCGAACACCAAAACAACTTGGGCTCTAGTATCTTGAGGATTTTACTACTTAGATGATCTTTAGGTTTGTCCTTTTTTTCCTCTTCCTCATGACCATGAACTACCTACTCTAGAGATATAATAAAATCTTTGGTCTCATTCATAACTATGAGAATTTGATCCATCTTTGGTTAATTCTTAGTGGTAAATTGAACAAGATCAAATGTAGGGTTGTTGTTATTGGCATTCAAATGACCCTATCCAAAAAATATCAGTTTTTCCATCCTTATTTCTATCAATAGAAGAATATGAAAACAATAGTGGACTCATTAGGTCCTAGGGTTTGTGTCATATTTATGATACTACATGTAACATCCCCACTATGATATACCTATAAATGCATGATTTGTTTAAAAATAAACACATATACCAAATTATATTACATCTTAAGAATATAACAAAGATCATATTAAGTACACATGCATGATAATGTAAAATAAATCGTATTACATTATAAATCATAGATCTTTAACAACATGAGAGTATGTCAAAATGCAAATATAGAAAGTAATTATAGTAACTCATCCATGACTGATACAAATATACAATCAACACTGTTAATGTAAAATAATAAATAATTACAACTCTTCATGAAATTTTCAATAATAAGTAAAAAATAATATAATTTAGAAATAATATACATGACACCTTTGAAGCATAGTTCCAAAACTTCAAGTATCTGTGATAATATCAAGTGCTGTATTGATAATTTGTACTATTGTAGGGAGGAATAACATCATCTGAGCACTTTTCCACACCAATCATGGACCAACAATACCCCGTACTAATCTCATTAATAAATGGACCTCCCTTCACATATGAGTAGATAGTAATGGTGTAGGAATCTAGAGAGACAAGTCAATAACCATGTGCAATATGATTTTTATACTAAACATGTAGTGTATCATAGAAAAATTGATCTATTACGAGATATTGCACATACATGCAAACCATAATCATAAAATGATGTCTCACTAAACATAGTTTGAACAAAAATTCAAGAGTAGTAATATAAAAATGATCTATAGATCAATAAAATTCATACACAGCATTTAACTAGACTGCCATCATTTGACAATATAATGTTAGTAAGCTAGTGAACTCCATCTCACTACTTACACCATATTAACAAAGTAGATTGGTTAAATACAATTCAACCACAAGATTTACATAATTTACACCTTACTAGCAAATACATCACATGACATGCTAAACATAGGAGTAACCATAAAACATATTTATTCCATCAAACATATGACTAAATATTACATTATTTTCCATCCAATATTAGAAATAATGACTATAATTTACAACACTTGAGTAAATACATAATCAATTTCATATTCAAATAACATAATTTATTACTAGCTATATTACACCCTATGATATCCTATATTATCATAATCCAGTGTTTTAAGAAAAACTAGTAAGACTCAAAATCAAGGTAATGAAATAGTCATAAATACATGGAAACCCACATTTCTATTTAATAGCTAGAACATCTAGGACTTCATTTCACTGAAACATAAGAAATATATACTAGCATTTGTTTTTCATTTAGTGGTTTATATGCAAGCATTCACTAAGTTATTTCTATTTAATTATTTTGATTTGGGTAATAATCCATCAGAGGTTTATAACCACAAGAGTGCACCCCTATGTTTTAAATATGATAATAGGTACATTCACCCTGACTCTCACATCCAATAAGCTATAGTTTATTCCATTGTTGTTTTTACATCAAATAATTTTAACTCACATATGATATACAATAAGCTACCCATACCTATCATGATAAAATTTTAGATTGGTTTTCTACTCTTCACGTCTTATTTACACTTTTAGATGTTTCTCAATATATTAATCTCAAATTTTACCTATGGTTAAACATATTCCAAATGGGCATATTACGATATTATCCCACCATTTACATAATGAAAAAGAGATATCAACCAAGCTATAAAAATTGAAATTCTCTATAAGATTTCCTACATTTTAATAAAATGTTTGTGATTAAAAAAATCAATACTATGTCCTATGTTCTATAACCATGTTGAATATCGAACATATTAGTATTTGAAAAAGGGATCATTTTTACCTAACCCATCCTTAAGAATAATTAGGGAAATGTAACTATGATTTCATATCCCATATCATAAGTATAGACAAACATACATATACTAAGTGTTTAATCTATTACACACCATGATATGATATTTATATTATTAATTAAATATAAATCTCTCTTTTTATTTAACATGATTATGCTATAGTTTTTCTTCAGATGGGGATATAAAATATTCATCCACGATAAGGGGTTTAGCTATATTTTATGACAACATATTTATTATAATGATTGGCCAGTATTCCCACTTTCTCATAAAGTCATTAATAAGGCAAGTCACCAACCGAATTCATTCATGTTTTGATTAATTTACAACAATGGTTTTAAAAATAAAGACACATGATTACAAGCACAACTAGCTATATAAATGCAAATAGATCAGAAATAGGATAATGTCTTAATATTAAAGTAATTTGATATCAAATTAATTTAAGATCATAGAATAAAGTTGATATTAAGGTATGATGATTGACTATGGTTTTAAACCATGTTAGGTGAATATCTATAGCGAATGATTCAAAGCATTTTTCCTTTAATTGGTTGAGAGCGAATCCAACATTTTATTTTATTTATGCAGGTTTAAATGCAAGTCAACCTTTTTAAATAATGATGCCAAAGATAAACCATGGTTCAATTAAATTTATTATTGTCAAATTTTGCATTAACTGATTTCATACTTCATTGGTGTAAGAAGAGATGCCATCATAGATATCTACACAATATTAACCAGTGTAGGGTGCTTCCAAGTAGAAAAGATAATTGTCGTGTTTTCTTCAACGTTTAATAGTGTAGATTTTAGTTATACAATGATTTACTATGTTTTAGAAGGTTTCATTATAAATCAAGAGCCATAGTGACTACTATAATTGTGCTTAAGTTTTGTAACTTCAATGATTACAAGGATAGAAGAATAATGGTGAACCACATACATACAGGGCCAAATTATGTCTAGTTGGAATAACAAGTTAATCCATATATCATATGGTCAAGTTCATCCACTATGGTTGGATGCCATAATATGACTATAATAGTTTCAGAAAAATATAGAATTGGTAATTGATTTCAATAACATACTTCCTAATATTTTTGAAATAATTTATTCCCTAAACATGGCTGTTGCATAATCATTTATTGTTTCAATTTATAGCAGGTTTGAGATAACAACGGAATATTATTTCTCAATTATTTTCTACCTCTAATAGATTGATGCATCAATAATTTATGCAAAGGAAAATCTATCTAATAGATTTATTCAAGGATTCCCTTTAATGCATCTTCACCATATCAACATAAGTGTTTACTCATAATTCTATTTATTTATAAAATTAATAACTATGTTAGAAATAGATAACTACTCTTTGAGCATCATGATTTAACTAAGAATTCCATATGCTTAGTTGAGTTTCCATAACAAAAAGCATACCCAAAAATCCTTCAAAATTGATGTATAATTGAAAACACCACCTATTTATGGGATTTACTGATTCTCGTATCTATTCTCCCTATGCAATGCCCTAGTTTCATATTTTGGTCTCCCCTTTCTTGAATGTATAAGATTATATCATTTCTAACACTTTACCTATGTAAAATAGGCACAAATTCCTCTTTTTCTATTTTTTTTATTTTCTTGGTTTTTTTTTTTGTTATTTTGAATATATTTATATTTTATAAATTTTAATTATTTCTTTTCAATTTTATGTTTTACTATCTTTTCTATTTTTTCCTCATTTTCATTGAAATTTCTAGTTTTTTTAATGTATTTTAATATATTTTATTGAATTAAATTAACATCCAATTAGGGTATAGCTAGTTCAAATGGCAATTTCAAAATTCCAAATAACCTATATTTTAAATTTACTTTTTCCAAAATTGTTCCTACCATCATTAATAACAAAATGTACCAAAAATGCAAAAGAATTCATTACATTATTTTTACTTAATCTAGGAAACCATAGAAAATAATACTCTAACAAATTGATAAAGACACCAAAAACAATTATTTTTAATGTATTTGTACCATATTACAATGATTGTTGTGTGTTCTAGGTTTCTCCAACTCTTTATTGACCTTTTATGTCTCCATCTACGTCAACCTATCCAATAATGGTCTTCGTCTAGCATGCTCTAAGGGATGAGATCTCCTGCATCCACCTCATGACAATAGGTGATTATATCATATATCATGATAAAAATATAATAGTAAATATAACTGAAAAAACATATTATTATGCTCAAAATGAAAACATATACATTAACCAACTCACAATAATAAATCATGTACTATCATGTATTAAAACAATATTCAGCTATTCTAGAATATCATACATCTTAAGTTAGTCAAAAATATAACCAATATCATATGTGTCCACTATAAATATCCATGAATAGTCAAATAGTCTGTTTAACAAGGAAATAAGATGCAACACATGTATTACATAAAGACCTAAACATGCATTTAATTATGTTGAAGACTTGACAGAAAGAACTTAGTTATGGTGATTTCTTATAAATGCAATACAAGTATATATAGAAGCTACACACTTTGGATAAAAGGGATAATTGGTTAATTCAAACTAAAAAATACAAGAAATAAATGTAATAAAGATCATGCATACCCCCTTCTCCCCCACCCCTTTCTTGGTGAAATGTTGTTAATTTCATCATGATCATTTATGTCCTTTGTTAAGACACATATTGGTTACTTGAGCTTCGTATATCCTAAATATGTTGAAGTGAAATTAAAGAGGAATATATTACTAGCATGGTATAAATATTATTTTATAAAATTTTTGCTCAATAGTTTTTGCAATAAAAAATCACTAGTTAAAAGGTAAATATTAGGCTATATCCAATATGCAAAATTTTTCATCAAATCTATAATTCAAAAGCTTAAAATAATTATATCATGTTTTCTTTTCAAAATGTACATATTATTAGGGTTTTTAAATTAATAATACATATCCACAAATCTGTTTATAATCATGCATACCTTTTTTCCATTGTTCACAAATTATATATTTACTAGTGGCCTAATATCTATGTGGAACCTGTGATGATAAAATGGGAAATATCGTCTATCAATGAAAATGTGTTTCATGAAAGTAACCTTATATGCTTATTTTCATTTTAATATCTATATTAAATAAGTATCTTTAAGCTAAATTGTATAATGGAAAAATAAATCTACTTTTTCTCTTACTTTCTTCACAATGAATATCAATAATCATGCATTCCATATATTTAATCTTATTTTACAAACATAATTTTTATTTAAGAAGGAAAATTAATGGAGTATCAAGGGTTTATAATGTGTGCAAATAATTTATGATGTTCACACATTTATCCAATGGTATTAAAATTATCATTATAAGATACCACATAAAGAGATTAATTGGTACCATGATCTACTCATCAACCCTCATGGACAGTGGAATGTTTTTATAAAGAGATACTAAAGAATCATTTTTCTTCTCAGTCTTGTAGTCCATCATTAATCTACTAAAAATGCATTAATATCTACTTAATTTTAATGTATAGTTCTATTTTCCTATAATTTGATATTGAAATAGGGGATCTATCATAATTTTCATCCCTTCCTTTTGTTCATCCTAATAACCCACAAAAAAATGTTTAACCATAATGGAAACACCAACATAAACTAAAAAATACACATTTTATGTTTAATATTTATGTTTCCATATATAGGACTCAAAACAAAAGAAGAATTGTAACATAAGGGTAAAGAAAACTCCTAATCTCATCTGCAAAAAATATATATTTCTCACAAGATATAATTCAACCAAATAATTTTCAACACCTAAATGTTTTTTGAGCCTTTTGATTTCTCATATCACACACTTTAGGCCATAAATATATTTTGAGTGTTTTCTTGTGTCTCTCTCTATCTCTCATTCTATTCAATCTTAACTAACTATTCTATTCCTTTAGATACCTATTTAAAATATTTTTTTAAGAGAGTTATGTTCATAATTCATTTCAATAACAACTTGCTATATATTTTGAAAAATAAAATTTGAATTAAAAATAGTTATCACATATTCAGACATCTTTTTCATTTTTGGTGGCCACTATTTCACTTTTATTTTCTTGCTTGTTCTTTTATTTATTATGTTTTCTTTTTATAGTCTACATTTGTTTTACATTTTCACCAGCCATTTTTCCTTTTAATGATTTATCTTTAACATTTTAAATCGTAGCTTTTATCTTATAAATAATATTTTTTTATAGAGTAAGCATTCATCTTGATAGCTATCATGTGGATTTGTGGCTCTTTAAAAGAACTTTCACAATTATCATTAAATAAAAATTTATCCCTTTTAATCTATCGAATATAAATTTTCATTTTATCTATACATATGATTAATTATCCATATATATATTATATCAAAACATATTGTGAAAAGTTTCTACATTGATTATACGATAATGCGATTATTTTTATTAGTAACATGGTAATCTCTCTAGACAAAAGTTATCACTAATTAAATTAAGAGTTACTCAAGTTTATTCTTTGATCTTAATCATCCCCATAACAAACTTACTAATGTTAGCTCTTACTTATTTTCATGGATGAAGGGACACTCTTGTACATGAATAACTAAGATATATTAAAAATTATATTTTTATTATTTATTACATATAATGATGTTTAAATTTAATTTTATTCAAAGCCTAATGTAGCACGATCACCATTTTGGCCAATGATTTGTTGGACCCTAAAATATTGGCATTAGCGACTATTCCTAACCATGACCTTGTTGTTAACAATATTCTTATTTTGGTCTTAGAAAAATGTCATCTTGAAATTCTTGTTAGGATAGGGCCTTTATTAGCCATGAATTTTAATTAAATTACTGTTAACAATAATTTTGCATCAGGTATTGTTCATGAAAGAATGATGGCAGAGTAGAATGGAGGAAACGGTCAAAATTTTGAAACTAGTCATGGGCAGGAAGGTCAGTAGAGTGAGGAAGGAGATGGAGATAAACTAGATCCAGATGAGATGGGAAAACTTTGGGCTAAGATTTCCATAGGTAGAAGCTATGAGGATGCAATTTATTGTGAGCAAAGTAGCAAAAATTTTAATAGAAAATAACATATCCAAGATGTTTTATCAAATATGTTTTATGGATTGTTGTTTCCATTTGGTGGTATTGTCCCTTGAGGGGACATGTTATATTTATTCAATGGAGGACCTGATCTGGTCATATTCCATTTTATTTTAGTTGGAAGTGGAACTTATTGCTTTGGGTTCATAATTGTTGCGATCTTGATGGTGGCTTCTCCATGAATTCCTATAGCTTGATTAGTTATAACTGTTAGAACTAGCCTTACAAAGGAGATGGCTTTGGGAAGGAGAGTCTTATCTACTTTGTCTCTTTCCTAATCTCTATGACTAGAATGGGTAGACATCTAATGACTACCCTGTGCCCATTGGGTGGTAGTGGTTGGACGAAGATCACTAACAATCTAAAAGGAAGGTTTGACATATGGGGTAATATTTTTAGTTGTTGCGGTAGCTCCTTTGGTAAAGTTTGTGCCTTTATTTATTTAAATTAGGCTCACATTTACAATAGAAATTTTCTTTTTAGTGGTGTGGCAAGGAATTTTAATCTGTTAAGGCTTGTCACGTTAGAAATAAAAAAAGTCCTGAATTGGTATGAAATCTTTTAGCTTTAGTTTTAAAGCATACTTGATGAAGGAAAGATTTTGTTTAACTTTTAATTTTGTATGCTAGAACATGGAAATGCTGAAAGCCTTATGCAAATTTTATTGCTACCTATTTAAGGGTGGACTTGGTGTATGTTTTTATAATCTTTCTATGCAGAGGCATTTGAGGCCTTGATCATACCCTCATTTATGATCTATTGAGTTGAGGACCTATTTTAAACTCTCATGGTTAGTAAGGTTCTCTTCTTTTAATTTTTTAGTATTTTTTTCAAATTGGATCCTGTAGGGGAGGGGATCTAAAAAGTTTTTAAATTGAGTTGTCATTCATGGAGACCTAAACCTTTTGTTGTGCCTAGATTAGTTCCAAATGTAGTCAAAATGGTCTGTTAAGTAGATATTTTAGTGGATTCCTTATGGAATCTAGTGCCAAAATGTTGTAGGGATCCTAGTGGGGATCCTCCTCTAGTTTTTACTAGGATTGGGCCCTGAGGGGACCCAAACTATTGGTCACTCTAAAGGACTGGGCCTCACACTCCTTCAATCTAGGGTGGTTACCAGACTATTTTAAAACTAAAAGGGTCCTATTCATAATCAATGTAGTTTTATTGGTAAGGATCAGGTTGGGGATTGGTTTCTTGGGGATCTTGATGGTTATCGAGAGAACTGGACCTCCTTTTGTATCTAGGTTACCAGTGGTTATTTCAGACACTTAGACCTCATACTCATTTAGTCGAGGATGATTGTTGGTTAATCTAAAATTAATGGATGCTCTATTTATGTTGGCTCGCATTGGGGACTCTGTAAGGTTTCTTTCCCTACATTATATTTGAAGGGTTAGTTTAGAATTTTGGGCTTTACACTCTTTTAGGTCTAGAATATATTATGATCCATTTAAAAATGGAACATATCCCCTAGAGCCCTAGACCTCCTTTTGCGTCTAGGTTGGTTCTTGATCTAGAAAAAATCAAGCTATTAGTCACTTGAGGATCCTAAAGATTTTTTGAGACATATACCTCTTCTAAGTCTAGGGTAATTATTGGTCTAGAAAACACTAGCTTGTTGCTACACCCATCAAATATGGTGTTCACTTTTCCTTTGTGGGTTCTTAATCCATTGATAATCGATGGTTACTTCTTTTTGAATGGATTCTTATTATACCCTTGATCAACTATTTCTAGCTAAGAGGAGATCTGATCCTCCTTTTGTTTCTTTTGTTGGGGTCCTTTTTGTAAAACTAGTCAATTATTTTTGACTAGAAAGAAATTTAGACCTCCTAATATATATGAAACTGATATATATATATATATATATATATATATATATATATATATATATATATATATATATATATATATATATATATATATATATATACCAATTATCAAATACAAATAATCTTAATCTAAATAATTTTTAGTCAAATAAAATTAGCTCTGCCTGGTCTAGAAAAAGTTATAATATCTAAAATAAAATAAAATAGATAAATACAATAAAAATAATAAATTCAAAAAGGCCAAATATGCACTTGTAAAAGTTATAAAAAGGTAAACATAATCAAAATATTTTTAGCACTTGTGTGTTTCCTTTGATAAATTTCATTATTTGTTAGAGCTTGCTTTGTAAGACACATGGATCTTCAATTAGATAGATAAACGGACTTTTGTTAGAATACATCAAAACATATATTATGGCTTTCAACGTATTTCATTTTTCTACCCAAAAAATAATGAGAGATGTGGAACAGAGGTGGATGCCATGTACAAAAGGACACTGGCAGTGGCAGCTCACCCTATGCATGTCAAAGGGTTTTATGTTTATCTAAAATAAATGATTTAAAATACCAAACTTGTGCATCATACTCAAATTTTTACTTGTTGAAATACGTTATTAATGGTTAAAAATGGACTTATAGCTAGGGAATTATTGCCTTTACATAGATTTTTTTTCATGATAAATGAAATGATAATTTTAACACTCACTTAAATATATTTTATACACTAAGTTCATTTAAAATATTAAAACCTCTCATTATTCATTTCTGCACACAAAAATTATTATTTAATTTTATTCAAAATAAAAATCATTTCGTTAATTTAAATTACTACTCCTTTCATTCATTTATAATTTAATTTAATTTTAATATTAATATTTGCTAAAAGTGAAAATTAGTTGATAAATATGTAATAAGTATATCTAAATAAAGTAGGGAGAAAAATAAAACATTTCAAAAAAATAATAGAGATTTTTTTAATTATTAAAAGTGTATTTAAAAAGTGATAATCAATGAAATAAAATAAGAAGAAAAAAATGGAGGCCTTACATTATGAGATTAATCTTATTATTCTTGAAAAACAATTTAATAAACAACTAAAAAATTCTGATGTCATATTTAATGTTTAAAAGTTTAAAATCTTCAAACAAATTGATGGTTGTGAACATTTAATAAGATAAAACATATAAATCAAAAACAACTTCTCATATGTACTTATTACAATATTTATTAAAATATAATTCTCAAAAACTACATAAAATAAATGTAATTAAATTAGGTTTGAATGATAAAAAAATGAAGAAATGGATATTTCTTAGTCCTTAAAATTAAAATTTTTAATATATCTATGTACTTAACACTAAAAAATAAATTATTAACACTATAAGTGATACATCTCTTATAAGTGATGCATCTCTTACTACCTTCAATGAAATTTTTTATATGTATAAAATAATAATTTTATGCTATATATTCCTATGTATCTTTTTATGTATATTTAAATATTCAATTGCTGTAAACAATTAATAATGGGTTGGAAAAACATTTTTTTATGTAATATAAGATGTTTTATAATCCAAATTGAAACCTTAGAGGATGGTGATAAATACATGTTGTCTTAAGAACATGAGAAATGGTTGCAAAATCACCTTATAGAAGATGAATAACTTAATTAACTCAAGTACAATGGTCACATAAACATTGAATTTTAGAATTTTTGTTCCATAGTCTTCCATTACTTTTATTGAATATGTTGTTCATTTTTATTCAAATATCCCAAAGTATGAAGAGAAAAAGGACTAGATAGCAGTTTATCTACACAAGTGACTAAGGAAATAATATTAACTTGAATCCAAATACTGACCTTTTTTCAACATGGAATTTTCATAAAACTAAGAACATATTGGAATTATAAGGGTATTGTTAGATGAATAACCACAACGGAGAATAAGTATTGAGTTGAATATGATAGTTTAATGAAAATTATTACAGGAATGAATCTAGTTATCTTGAATGAATTTTAGATGGCCAATTTAGTTTAAATATATTCTTGAAAATTCATTGAATATTACTATAGATATTTTATATTTTATCCATTAATTATTGTGGATATATTTTTCCTAATCATTCAAGAGCACATAAATCCCTTTGCCCATTTAATCTTTAAAATTATCGTGATTAATTTATCCATATTATGAGCCAAATATTTTTACATCATGAATTTTACATTTGAATATATAAGGTCCCATTATTCCATCTCGAATTATATTTTAACTTTGTTTCAAGGAAGAATAAAGATGACAACGTAATGATAATGAAAGAAAAATATATGAAAAACATAGGGTAGAAATGTTTGTTCAAGAATTGGAAGTAGAAATAAGAGAACATGCCCAATAAATGATAACATATCATGCACGAACATCTCAAGATGGTTAACATAAATTAAGAATTATAATACAAATAGAAATACATTCAAATCAATTCCTATAGGAAGAAATAAATAAAGTACAAGAACGTAATCATGAAGCAGTTTGAAAGCATTGTCGAATGAATGCTAATGTTGATGCTAACTCTGAACAAGTGAATTCAATTACCATAGAACATGTGTTAGAAATGCTATATAATAGAGAAATAAATTAAATGGATGATAGTGTTGAAAATAATATACAAAATACACATAATAATAGTGGAAATATAGAGGTAGATGTAAAGATGATATAAATGATTTTTCACCATCATCTAAAAAAATTGGCTTCACCAAGTATGTGTTATATTTGTTAAGAAAGCTAACCTGGCATAAATATATCTTGACCACTTGAAGGTCAAATTTTCCATAGATGTCAAAAAGAGAAAAAATATCATCTATTTTTAACATCAAATAATATGGATCATGCTCCACAGCTACCAAAACATGCATGCTTAACCCAAGTAGAAGAGATGTTGATATCACAAGTCAATCCAATCCTTCATGTCACACATGAAACTATAGGACAATATAAATATAAAGGACATATAATCAATTTTCCATAAGAAGTGAAAGAAATTGATAAGTTTTTACCGCATTAGATAAATGATTTGCTTATCATTATTGTTGGAGAAAGAGATCAACATGGAAAGAATTATAATTTTATAGTTAATAGAGAGAGTATATATGGAACTAAAATATAAAATACAACATGATAAGTTTTATATAGATGTTTAGATTGCTGAAAATTTAGTTATTCAACTTCCACCTAATTCTAAGAAAAATATCTTTGACCAAATGAACTTTATACATATGGAGTTTGATTTCGATGTGAATGAATATGT
>JARHVA010003253.1:672500-945000 GCA_037957365.1 Torreya grandis
AAAATTTAAAAAGAAGTCATTTTTAGACCATTTATGTTCATTTGAATGTCAAACATATACACATGCATACTTTAAGTAGGTGCTTCTTACTATTCCATAATTTTTCTAATTTTAGTATGGCACATAATCAACTATAAAAGGATAGTAGTGGAAGTTGATCCTTCCACATTTTAGTCAATTTTAACCTTAATAAGTGATATATATAGTTTATGTTTCACATACAAAATTTGGTATTAACTGATCTTTAATATGTATCTTAGTAAAAAATAGTGAACATATATTTAGAAAGCAACTTACTCTTATTATATTTTTTCATTCATTTATGGTTCATCAATTTCATTTTTTTTCTTTCGTTCTACTAGTTTCTAGTAAATTTACAACATTTTATACATTTCTATTCAATTTATGTTAATTAGAGACAATACTCTGATTTATTCCAAATTATCATTAAATAAACTGGTGAACATGCACAAATTTTTTTAGTTTTAATTAAAATAAATTTTCATAGGGTTTAGATAAATTTCTAAGCATTTGACACTAAAATAATTTTATCTCAACCTTGGTTATAATAGTTTATAGTAAAGGAATTTTATTTCAACCCTAGATTTATTCATCGACATGAAAATCACTTTGTTTTGACCTTACATGTCATGAAAATTTACTAATATATTTACACAAGTTCTTTTCTACTTATAAGACCTAAATTTTAGTTTAATGTAACTTTATTTTCAATTTTCAAATAATATATGGTTGTATTGGATGATAATTATTATTTAAAATCCATTCTATTTATCATTACTTGATGTGTTTTGCATGTCATCAATTGTATTTTCAATCTTTGAGGAAATGAAAATCTCTCCTCATGCAAGTGGCACAATAGAATAACCTTTAGTCTTGTGACCAGTCTAAGGAATGAGGTGAATCTCTAGATAGGGCTAACTCCCTTGATGTACGACTTAAGATTGAACCCATAATTAACTTTTGAGGGGGGAAAAGCGAGAGAGAAAACTGAAATCAAATCTAAAATAAGGAGGTGATACAACAAATAAATTTTATTACTTCAAACCAATCGCATTCTACACTTGAGACTAAAAAACAAACTAAAATATACACTACTCCAATCTACCACTTCTCACATCAATGTTACTTTGTGAGGTCAAGATGAACATCTAGGATAGGAGGACTATACAAGAGGACTTGAATGACACTAATGAAAATAATAATTCACTAAACCTTGAAGAATCATAAAAAACTTCACATGCCTTGTAAAAAAAATCTTTCCAACTATAAATAGGTTGTGAGAATGAGATGACTTGCTTGGGAAATAAGATTATTACATAAGAAAAATAAAAAATTCATGTAAAAATCACTAATTAAATTCATGTAAGAGGTAAAAATTAGTCATTTTATTGATAAAAATGAATAGGGACCTACCATACTTAGGTGAAACATCCCAAAAATGTTAAAATGGCTAACTCTTATAGAGTTTGAGAGAGAGAGAGAGAAGAAGATAAGTCAAAGGGTCATAATGACACTTTTTAGAATAATAAATTGTTACAAATGAATTATAATATTATATGGATCAAAAAATTCAAGGTTATGAATTAAAAATGTCAATCCAAGTCATTAAAGTTATGCAAAGTGGCACAAAACTCCTCCTTTTTGCACAAAAAAATTGCCTTCATGGTTAGGCCTATTTGAGGGTATTTTAACTAATTAGGAGAATTATAGATGATTTTAATGGAATTGGAGACTCTCACACATGCCTATCCCTTCATTGGTTGAATTTTTAGTCCTCTAAAAACCTCTTAAAGTGAGCCATCATCACCTGGAGTCCAAAAAGAACTCCTTTCATGAACCCTTAACAATTGGCCCCCAATTTGGCTTAAATTTTGCATGAAAATAAATAAAATTATTGGGTGACATTTTTAAATAATATTAATTTATTTTGAAGCATCAATCAAGCTTTAAAATATATTCATGTGAAGCTTTTGACCCGTCTCACTAGTTTGTGCATTAGGCCAGTTTTGACTAGTTGAGTTGAAAGACATGTTTGAGATAGTTAGGAAAATTTTAAAGGCATTAAATTTATTTGAGAGTTATCTTAAGTATAAATATTTACATCCATACACTATACATCTCTTCAGACTTCCTACAACCTTCAAAATAGACAAAATAGTTAGAAAACACTTGTTTCTACCTCCATCCATACAATTATGTACAAATAGCTAGTATGTGAGGGATCTTGAGGGAGTCATATCAAACATAAAATATATATTGTGGTCAAAATATTCCATTGAACTGTGTTTATAATCTCATTTTCTCCATTAGGTCATGGCTAAGGGTTTAGAAGGGTTTTAGCCTATTTTAACACTTAAGCTTGTTTCATAAAAAAATTGACGTTCAACCTACCAAAAAAATACACAAAATAATTTTTCAAGACCTCCCTCAACATAAATAAAACTATTATATTCTCATCCAATGCCTCATTCAAGACGTGAGCATTCAAATATCCTCTATCGAGCTCTTCCTTTCACTTGCAGAAGCCAAATTTTAGTCCCAAGTTGAAATTAGGTTCCCCTACAACCTCTCTACTCTATAAAGGATTAAATAAATATTTTATGGTCCATAAAACATGTTTCAACATGTTTTAGTACATATATTGAGTCAAAAATGAAATTGACATCCCTTTAGTTTCTAGGCCTAGTCATGTTCATAGAGATCTAACTGCAACATAAGCCCAAACTAGCCTTTGATGGATTTTACTTTTATCTTGATAGACAAGACACATCTTTGGTTACCCAATATATATGTTATAATATCGTATAAATCTCATTTCAATGTGGACATGACAAAGCTTCTCATTTGGACCTTTAGTCCTATTCTTTGCCTAGTAAGTTTACTTGCATCATTGATAACATAAGACACCATGTTTATGTTATATCTAATTTGAGGTATTTTACATGATGTAATATATTTATTATATTCTCCTAAAACTTCTTAAAAATATTCCACAAATCCATATCTACCCTTCTATCTTTTGCCTCCAAAACTTACTAGTTTCACTTAAGGGGAAGTGCCCTTTGTCTGAGACAAAACAAAGGGCACTTACCCTATTTTATGAAACCATTTGAATGTTTTATGAGATTATTAAAGTTATATATATTAAATATATCAAATTTCAGCCCTTGGTCATATGACTAGATGATTCGAGCAATATGTCAAGCGATAATTCAGGCAACAGTTCTACCCCAATTGGTGGCAAAACTTTGGAGAGCCATAAATTTTTCACCATAGCTCCGTTTGACTCCCCATTTGAAATTTTTTAAATCTAATAATTATTTTAACAAATGAGATGGAACTAAATGGAATTTACCTAAATTTAAATTTTAGTAGTGTAGTCTAAAAATAGTAAGTTTCTAGAAATAATAATTCCTCAAAATTTGTATTGTTATAAATCATAGAAGTCAAACCACTTAATGTCCATAAATTTTTGTGAAATTCCACATGCTCCTCCTAACTTAAAAATATGTATATAATAATATGTAACTTGAAATAGAAATCAGACATCTCTTCTTAGAGATGGGAATATGTTTGGGTCTACAAATTTGATGAATAAAACATCTCTTCTCAAAGATATAATTATTTAAATGGTGTTTTTATTATTTCTTGAATTATATTTCAATCAAAAATTCTAATTTTTGGATCATTAGACCCTTCAAAAACACTAAAATCAAGACAATCTACTAGAATAGGGTCTCTGTATAGGGTTTTACTGTATGGACTATGCCTTGTTTTATTTTGAACTCTTTTTAGAATGATTATCATGGGAGAGATCACCTAAAAAGGTTAGTAATAATTATAAATCTATTTAAAACTCATCTATCTTCTCAATACACTACATATCCTTGATAACTCTTAAAACCTCTCACTCAGTCAAGACTGAGTTTCAACCGTGTCTATATTTTTTGCTTATAGATGTCCATTCCAAATGCATGTAGTTATTATGATTATAAATATGACCTTGTGTATCTTAATGAAAAAATTCACTTAATTCATACTGCTAAGCTCTCCTATCCCTTTTGAATCACTCTACTCTCATAAAGGAGTCCTTACTACTTGAATGAGATACATCTTTAATAACCCATGCATGTACCTTAATTTTTCTCTTATTTGTATTAATGAAGTTAAAAAATCTTAATCTATATGTCCCATATCATTTCCTTATTTTAAACTCTTCCTAACCCTATAGTCACCTTGAGTGTCTTAGAGCCATCCTAAAATTCATGTTGGCTACCTGACTGAGACACCATTACCTGTAGGTGAACATAGGGTCTAGGCTTGTAAAATAATGAATATGACCTTGTATATTTTTTAATACCATTTGATAAGTAATTTGGGTCCACTCATTCACCTTTATTATTTCTTATTCACTATTTTGGCCCCTAAAACATGCTCACTATTTGTTTGCTTAGCTAAAGGTGAGTGCATTCTATACAAAGGACACCTAGGGGTACTTGTGAAACTTGAAATCATACATCAAGATAAATGTAATTATCTCCATTAAATTTTTATCCCATTTCTACCAATTGAATAATTAACAACATGAGTGAATGCATTTTTACCCACTAAAGGTGTCAAAAGACCATCTACATCTTTGCAAACATGTAGATGCTACTATAGGTTTCTAGTGCATAATTTGATACGTTTGAGCCTATCAAAAAATAATCTCCCTTATTTCTCTTTACTTCATTCTCTTCAATGATATTCAAGTTCATAAGGTCTATAATGTTTATATGTCTATGTGCCTTAAATCCTTTTTCAACCATGCTACACGATGTCCAAAACATACCCTTGGGTATTTGTTTTCCCTTTTTAGGGACAAAAGGCATAAAATAGTTTATTGACTACTCCAATATATTTACATCTTCTAATTTACCCATTGACACATCTAAAAATTTTATCATGTTCTAACTCATGATATGACTTCAAACACAAATTATGTCACTTTCTTCCATGCATGACATGGGTATTTAGTTATTCATTAGGCTTCATATAGGTGAGTATCTCCATGGACAAATATTGAGCTCAAAATTAAGAAAAATGAATTGCATTGGCTATCCAAATTTTTTTTAACCCACCCTTAAACATTAAAATATAAGTTACATTCATGATCAAGGGCCTGACTCATTTCAAACTTCTTCTCAACATGAAAATTTCCCTAAGGACACCTGAAGTTTCCCATTAATGGCTAACTATATAATAATGATAATATGGTGGACAACAGGGAATTTATTGACCCCATAACCAACATATATGTTCTATAAAAATCACAAAAATATATTATGGTCTAAAAAACTTGAGGAAAGATTCCATATCACATTTCAAATTTTGAAAACTCTTGTAGACATTGGGAAACATATGTAGGCATACGATGAGCAAAAACACACTATGAAATTAATTGATGGAGTCTTTATTTGGAGGAGTGAGATCAATAAGGAAATAAAATTGAAATTTTAAACATGATAAAACCAAACACACTCAACTAACATTACCACCATTAGAATAAGAGAATCCTTCAAATGGTGAAGAAATCCCTATTGCACTCAAAAAGACTAGTCTAAAATTTTGAAGTGTTTTTCCCATAAAATAAACTTGAAATATGAAAATAAGTATGGGAGATATGTGGGGACATATTCATCATCATCTGGTATAAAAATAAGCAAGTGGTTTATATGAAATTGCTCACAATGATGTAAAACCTATAGGTTTCATAGAATGACAAGAAGATTTGCATAATAAGCTTCAAATAAATGGTTCATAAATAAAAATTGATAATTATAAAATTTATTACTAAAAAAGTGAAAGTATATAATTTTATAATACTCCCCTAGGATAGTTTTTCCTAAATCTACTTGTGCTGGTCGTACCAAGTACAACTTGCAAGTCACTTCAATCTGCCAAGAAGAGTGAAAATGAAGTATAATGGTTTTGATCAAGAATTTTTAGTTTAATATCAAACCAAACATGAATATTTGTGTGTGGAAGATAAATATTCAAATTTACATATTTTCCAAGTGGCACACTTCCCAAGGAGGCTGTACAAGTACCACTTTCTCCTTTTTTACTTAGAAAACTACCTTTTCTTTGAACAACCTACAATATTTTTACTAGTGTTAGTTATATAAGGCTTATAATGACACATGGATCATTACATCATATTTTTACACTTTCACATTTCTTAAGAAACCTGTACAAAGCATTAAATGCACCATTTTTTACCCTTAAAATGAATCAAAATGATAAATGGACCTTGAAACTAATTGACCAAAGCTAGTAAAACATTAATTGACATCAAATGACCTATAAAACATCTCATTAAAATACATTATACCCCATTATAGGCCTAAAAATCAATTTTTTTACTAGGGGTACCCCAATTTTACTTAAAAGTCAAATTTGGTCAACAAATTGGTGACTTATAGGGGTAGTATGCTTGCCATACTAACTAGACTAGTAGCCTTATTAGTCCATTGGGCTTAAGAGTCATCTAAGGATTGAGACAAAAAAGAGACTTTTACTATTGAATCAAATTGATTTAAAAAAGGCAAATAATGACTATCTCAATAACATAAAGTAAAGGAAACACACAACAAATAAAGCAAACACACAAGACACACACATGTGTATAAACACTTAAGTGAATTAGGAAACAACCTATTATGCACAATAAGAAAATAAAAATAATTCATTTCCTAGATCAAAAGGACAACTTCTTGAATCATCCTTATGCTGAGATAAAACATAGTTGAATGCTTACTTATCTTTGGATTGAATGCTTTGTGGATCAGACCTCTTATATAGAACTTCACATGATTTGGTCTCATGTAGATCATCCTTAAATAGGTATATAATGAATAAATATTCCTCTTTAACATATTCACATACTTCATACTACTTCCCACTCTTCATTTCATAGTCATCTTATATATCCTTAGTAGGGATATCTCTAAGAGGATTGATTTTTGTTCCTTAAAATATTTAGGCCAATAGGAGCTTGTCCCATCCTTCAAAAGGTAATGTGTTTCTCCCAACTGATTGATGGGATGATAACCCATCTTGATGAATTCATAAATTTCATCATCAAATACATATGTTTATTTAAAGGATAGATTTGTAATAATGCTTTTCATTTGCATATTTACTTTAGTACCAATGTTTCCTTCACCATCTTTGATCAGATCATAACCTCCTTGAAGAGGAGTATAGCCTACTCCAATAACTTCAAATAAGTCATTTAAAATTTTATTAAGAACTTATCCATCCTTATCCATGGTATCTTTCAAACTGATGAAATATTCTATGATCATTTCTTCCTCTATGGAAAAGGGAAGACATCCTTCTTCATCAACCTAATCTGAAATCTCTAAACAAGAAGTCAAATTTTCTTCAAATATGGAGGCAAAATCTTATGAATTTCCCTTTTTTTTCACCAAAGGGATTATCTATGGTGATTTAATCCCCATAAAAATTATTGAGGTCTTCTTTATCAACCATTAATTAAGCACATTATTCTTCATTTACTTCTCTAAAGATAGGTTTTTCAACATGAAGAAAACATTATTCATCATCAACTAAAAAAATAGATTCAACACAAGAGTTTACCTTATATTAATCACTTAAGACCTCTTTAGGGATTTAAAATTAAACTTTAGCTATCATAATCTGATCTCTTTTGTCAAGGTCTACAAATTCTTCAACCTCTTTCATGGTGATGCGAAGACTAGGCATCTTAAAATCATGTGATCTAGCCCAATGAGGATGCCAAGGAGGTAGGCTTTCTTCAAGCAAGATTTGTCTTTCCTTATCAACTATCTGACCTTTCTTTGGTTCTCATACCATAGGTACATCAAGGTAAAGGGTGATGGAATAAGAAAAAGATGAACTAGTTGGTGGAGGGGTAACATAGAACTCTAAATCAGATTGTGAATGCAAGGTAAGAGGCTCTTTGGGAAGCTCTTGAGGGAGGGGAGATGGGATGTTTTTAGGCATAGGATCTTCTCTCTCATCTAATTATTCATTCACACCTTGACTAAGTATATTTATCTTTGTCTCTAGCTCCTCTATTTTCTTAGCTAAGTTCTCTTACAAAAGTTCCTCTTGAAGCTCATAGGAATCATCATGAGCATAAGGAATTCATGCGGGTTATTGTGTAACAAAATAAGATTCTTAATGAAGTGTGTGAGGGGACTACAAAATATCAGCTCCATTTTCCACTTCACACTCTTTGACAATGCCTACATCTTATTTCTTTCCCCATAATTCTACTATTTTTCTCTAGCTTAGGATGTTAGGATTAGATGTCTTCACAATTTCACACTCTTGGTCAAAACTTTTCTCCTCCTTGTCTCCCCATGACTCCACTATCTAATTCCAACTTAGGACATTAGAATTATGAGTCACATTTTGAGGTCGTAGGGATGTAATGTGAGAGGTAAATGAGGGTTTAAAATCCACTTCCTTTTTTACCAACATAGGCTATTACATATGTATATTTTCCAACTCAATTTGCATATAAAGATTTATCTCAAAGAAAAGATTTCTCTTTTCAACTCTCTCCTCCAATTTCTTAAAAAAGGGATGAATTTGATAGACATGATTTGTCTCATGAGTAGGATTTAGGAATGGCTGATAGGGAACTTGGGGAAGTGGATATTAAGGTTTATAGACTTTTTAAGGTTTCCTCTCATGAATTCTTAACTTATCTTCCAAGGATGCAATCAAACCACTCACATCTAGCAACTCATTTTTAAGCCTTTGTTAATTGGATCCCTCAATAGGTACCCACTCTTTCTTGACCAAATCTAAAGCATATTTTAAATTTTAAATGACGTGATTAGGAACCTCTATACCACATCCTCGATGTGTGTCAAGAACCAACATGTATGCCTCATATCCTAAAAGTACTTTCTTGAAGGTAAAAATGAGCTGATTAGAGAATAGACTAGGTTGACTAGGAGGGGTAAGACATTGAGAAGGCCAGTTATGAGATTGGTATAACTCATGATAGGGATGAATATGGTCTTATTGGGACTGATAATGCTCATAAAAATATTTACCAAGACCTTGTTCATATTGATAGGGAATAGGACAAGATGAATATGTTTCACCAACTTATGTAATATAAATCTCAACACCAAAATTAGCCATGAATCTTCATTCAAAGAAAGAACATAAATAAATATGTTAACATCAATATTTAAAGGATAACTAAGGCTGCTTGACTAGATGATATGTCTTTAGAGTCAGCATTGATGCTTGAAAAGATGCCTCTAAACGCTGATTGTTGAGAGACAACAACAAAAATTTCTCAATCTCTTCAAAAAAGAGTCCCATAAAGCATGCCAAAAACTATTTTCACTTGGAGTTTCACCCTTTAAGGAGATGCAAATCTCTCCTCATTCATGTGGCACAATGTAATCACCTCTAGGATTATGGGTAGCTTAAAGAACAAGGTGAGTCTCTAGATAGGGATAGCTCCCTTAATGTACCACTTAAGATTGAACTTATAACTAAATTTTAAGGGGGAGGGAAGGAGAAAGATAATTGAAATAAAATATAAAATAAGGAGTTGATACACTAAATAAATTTAATTACTTCCAACCAATTGAATTATACACTTGAAACCAACAAAAAACTAAAACATACACTCCTCCAATCTACAACTTCTCACATCAATGTTACACTGTGAGGTCAAGTTGAACATCTAGGCTATGAGGAATAGACAAGAGGCCTTGAATGAAACTAATGAAAATACTAACTCACTCAAACATGAATCATCATAACACACTTCACATGCCCTATAATAAAAAGCTTTCAAAATAAAAATAGGTTGCAAGAATGAGATAACATGATAATGAAACAAGTGTGTCACTTAGGCAAAATCAAAAATTTAAGTAAAAAACACTAATTATAGTCATGAAAGAGGCAAAAATTATTCATTTTATTGATCAAAAGGTATACAAATGAGCATGGTTTTTCCATACTCAGGAGGAACATCCAAAACAATGCCAAAATGGCTAACTCTTATAGAGTTTGAGAGAGAGAGAAGAAGAGAAGTCTAAGGTTAACAAGGACACTTGTAAAAATGAGAAAATAAGTTATCCATGAATGAGAATATGATATGGTTTGAACCATTAAATTTCATGAAGTACAAATTTTAATCCAAGTCATCAAAGTTATGCAAAGTGGCACAAGACTCCTCCTTTTTGCACAAAAAAATTGACTTCATGATTAATCTTATTTAAATGCCTTGTAATTGATAAGGAGAAATCAAAATGATTGTAATTAAATGTGATACTCTCATACATGCATCTCCATGCATTGGTTACATGCTTGACCCTCTATAAACCTATTAAAGTGAGTCATAATCACCTACAGTCCAAAAATAACTCCTTTCATTCACCTTGCACACTTTATGGGCCAAGTGTGCACACTTGGTACATAATTTAAATACTCTCCATGTCCTTTTAAGCACTAATATAGCTTTAAAATCAGTTCAAGTGAAACTTTTCACGCCTCTCACTAGTTTGTGCATTAGGCTAGTTTTGACTAGCTGAGTTAAAGGACCTATTTAAGACACTTAGAAACATTTTAAAGGCATTAAAATTAAATTTGGAGTTTTATTAAGTCTAAATATTTCCATCCTTGTGTTTTTTTATCTCTTTTATTTCATACAAACTACAAAACATAGAAAACTTTGAGTAAATGATTTCTTATTCCCCCATCTACACAATTCTCTATAAATATATGGAATGTGAGGGAGATTTAAGGAGTTCTCTCAAACATACAATATCTATTCTGGTCAAACTAGGCCATTAAACTAGACTTCCAAGCTCATTTTCTCCATTGGGTCCTGGCTAAGGATTTATGAGGGTTTTAGCATGTTTTGACACATAAGCTTATTTCCTAAAAATATGACATCCAACCTACCAAAAAATTACCCAAAATAATTATTTAAGACCTCCCTTAACATCCTTGAAATTATCATATTCTCATGAAAGGCCTCATGCAAGATGTGAGCATTCAAACATCCTCTATCAAGCTCTTCCTTTCACTTTCACAAGCCAAATTCTGGTCCTAAGTTTAAATTGGGTTCCCCTGTAACCTCTTTCCTATACGAAGGATTAAATACATATTTTAGGGTCCATAAATCATATTTAAACAAGTTTTAATAAATATATCAAGTAAAAAATGAAATTGACCTCCCTTTAAATGCTAGGCCTAGTCATGTTCGTAGAGGTTTGACTACAACTTAAGCCCAAATTGGAACTAGAACAGGGAAAATATACAGGGTTTCACTATATGAACTATTCACTTCATGGTTTTAAACTATTTTTGGTAATATTATAGTGGAAGAGATAATATAAATTTTTTAAGAATAATTAGTAAAATATTTCAAACTTCTCTATCTTCATAATCCACTTCATATCCTTGATAACTCTTAAACCTCTCACTCAGTCAAGATTACGTTTTAGCTGTGACTATTTTCTGCCTGTAGGTGTCCTTCATTCCAAAAGCATTTAGTTATGATGATTTATAATCTCCCATTGTATCTATTAATGTCAAAATGAACTTAATTTATACTTATAATCTCTCCCATCCCTTCTTAATCACTCTACTCTTATAAAGGAGTCCTTACTACCTGAATGAGACACCTCTTTAATAACCCCTACATGTAGCTTAATTTTTCTCTTAATTATTTTTATGAAGCTAAAAATACCTTCTTATAGATTACTTGATCATGTGTAACTCTTCCTAACCCTACAATCACCTTGAGTGTCTTAGAACCATCCTTGAAACTCATTCTAGTTACCTGACTAAGACACCCATACCTATAGGTGAACATAAGGTCTAGGATTGAAAAATAGTTCATATGACCCTTTAGATTTTCCAGGACCATTTGATAAGTACTTTGGGTCCACTTGCTCACATTTATTATCTTTTATTCACTATTTTGTCCCCTTAAACTTATTCACTATTTGTTTGCTTTGCTGAAGGAGACTACCTTCTATACAAGGGATACTTGTGAAACTTCAAATCATACATAAATACAAATTTAATGATATCCATGAAATTTTTATACCATTTTCTTAACTTGAATCATTCCCAACATGAGTGAATGCATTATTACCCACTAAAGGTGTAAAAATAAAATCTACATCTTTGCAAGCCTATAGATGTTATTGTAAGTTTCCAATGCATTTGATAGGTTTTAGCCTCTTAACAACCAATCTCCCTTGTTTATCTTGACTTCATTCTCTACAAGGATCTTCAAGTTCATAAGGGATGCAAGGTTTATATGTATAGGTGTATTAAATCCTTTTTCAAACATGTTACATGATGTCTAAAACATACCCCTAGGTCTATATTTTCCTTGTTTAAGGATAAAGGGCCTAGAATAGTCCGTTGAATCCTCCAAGATATTTACATCTTCTACTTTCCCCATTGACACCTCCAACAAGTTTATCATGTTATAACACATGATATTACTTTAAACACAAATTCTATCACTTGATTCGACACATGACATGGGTATTTAGTTCTTCATCGGGATGCTTGTAGGTGAGTATCTCCATGGAAAAAAAAGTGAGCTCAAAATTAGCAAATATGCATTGCATTTGGATATCTAATTTTTTTTAAGCCACCCTTAAGCATGACAAAATAGGTTCCTTTCACAATCAATGGCCTATGGATCATTGACTATGAAATTATGAGAATGTGGTGGACAACAAGCATTAGCTTGACCCCATAACCAACATATATGCTCTCTCAAAAGCAAAAAAGATATTATGGTCTAAAAAACTTGAGGAAAGCTTCCTTATCACATTTCAAAGTTTGAAAACTCCTATAGACACTGGGAAATATATGTAGGTAGAATGTGATCAAAAGTTTACTATGAATGTAATTCATGGAGTCTTGATTTATAGGAGTGAGACCAAGAAGGAGATAAAATTAAAATTTTAAAAATTATAAAACCAAATACACTCAACTTTCAAAACCACCACCAGAATAAGAGAACCCTTCAAATGGTGAAGAATTGCCTATTGCACTAAAAAAGACTAGTGTATAAATTTGAAGTGTATAAATGGAACTTGAAAGTAAGGATGGGATAGATGAGGGTACATATTCAAAATCATATAGTATAAAAATAATCATGTGGTTTTTATGAACTTGCTCACAATGAAGTAAAACATACAGGTTTCAAAAAATGACAAGAAAATTTGCATAGTCAACTTAAAACAAATGGTTTATAAATCATAATTTATCATTCTCAATCCTATTAATATTAAAATTAATGTCCCTAAGAATGGAATATTCCCCCAAGTGTGTTTTTCCTAGAACTACTTGTGTTGGCTATACCAACTATAAACCTGCAAGTCACTTCAATCTGCCAAGAAGAGTGAAAATGAAGTAGAATGGTTTTTAGAAAGAAATGTCAGTTTAATATCAAACCAAATGTTAATATGGGTGTTTATAAAATTGAGAGTCATATTTACACCTTTTATAAGTGGAACACTATCCAAGGAGGTATACAAATGCCACGTTCTCCTTTTCGATTCAGAAAACTGCCTTTTCTCTAAACAACCTGCAATCTTTCTAGTAGTTTTAGTTATCTAAGGTTTATAATGACACATGGGTAATAACACATTTTTTAACTTGAAAATTTCCTATGAAACCCATACAAATAATTGAGTGCACCATTTTTTAACCTTAAAATGACTCAAAATGATAAATGGACCTAAAAACTAATTGATGAAAGCTAGTACAACATTAGTTAACATAAAATGACCTATAAAACATCTCATGAAAATAAATTATACCAATTTATAGGTCTAAAAACCAATTTTTTTACTAGAGGTTCCACAATTTGACCTAAAAGTCAAATTTGGACAAAACCTTCTATAAAGAATATCATTAACAATCATGTAATATAATGAATTAAATCAAATGTTAAGACAAAAATACCATTAATACAAATATTTTGGAAGTCAAGAATAACCTTGCGACAATAATAGTTATACACACAAAATGATATGAGCATTACTATACACCCTCTGTAGGGGTTTATTGTGACCATAGAAAATGACAAAGCCTATGAATATTTAATAAGAAAAACATATAGAATAAACATATTACCACTATTGGTCAATACCTCTATTCCCACCCAAATATATTACCCCTTTGTTATCTTGCACTCAACATGAATAGAATAAACATGGTGATCATAGAACATCTAAATAACGAATTGATTCCATTAGTAATTTTGATCAACCTCTTAACAAATTTACCACAAGTGTTGCTTCCTTAATAATTGATATTACTATCACATATATGGTATAATTATATTAATTTAACTAAATATATAGTTTAATTAAACTTTATGGTCAATAAATCTCTTTATTTGAGTGTGTTAGTTAGTTTTGGTTCACTTTTAGTTCACCTCATTGTTTACTGATCTAGTTTTGTTTGGGTAGTTAACTATATTTAATTTACACCACTCTATTTTAAATGATTTTATCCAATAATTTTAGACCTTATTTTGAGTTATTAATTATTTATAAATATTTTTTCAATATTTATAAATATGAAAGCTTAATTTTTTAATACTATGAAGATAATATTTAGTGTTTACTTAGCTTTATGATCCTTTCTTTTTTGTCATCTCATATCATAGCCATGGATCTCTAAACATGTTTAAAGATTGTAGTGGTAGAAGAAAATAGAGAAGAATAATTTCCAATCTCACTCATTTTAATATCTGTTCTATCCTAATTGGTCTCACATTGAGCCATTGGAACTCAACTCTACTTTGGTTTTTCATAGTAATTCCATTTTCAAAAAAGAGTATTTTTCATTGATTATTAAAATGTCTCATTTATCAAGATATTAGAATGTATCATTGTAACATTTCAAAACTATATTATAAATTTTCATTCTAATAATATTTATAATCCATTAGTTTTGATTTGATTAAAGTAATAATTATATGAATTCGTATGTTGAAGTTGCAAGTTAATATTTTATTCTCTGATGGTGTTGGTAAAGTATTTTATAGAAGAAGAGGAATATCAACTATACACCAACACTATGAATAAGATAAATTATAAATTACATTCAAAATATTTAGGTACCAAAACCTCTATTATTTTTTATGGATAAACATAAACCAGCTCATGGTTTTTCAAAATCCACCTCGAATGTGTCATGGAAGTTGAAGTAAGGCACCAAAGCCACATCTTACACAAAATCACCTTATTGAAAAAGGTATTAAAAATAGGTAAGGTTTTGATATTTTAAACATATAAATAATTATTTTATCCTTTATGTGTTTGAATTGAACCATGTGGGAGTTATGAACATTTTTTATTGAAGAAACCCTACGAACATAAGGTCTATAAATGAAACCACAAGACTACATTTTTAGTAAAATTTGTATTTATGATGAAAATACCAAATTTGGGAAACTTCAAAAATTGGGGCTATTTAAACCATTTTTTGATTTAAATAAACTATGAAAGTATTTATTTCTCTTCCAAATAGAGAGGGTGACATTTTATTTTCATTCATTTTCTTAAAACTTAATATAAATATAAAAATATAATGTAAAAAATTACTTTTCTGAACAATTTAAACATTAAAAACACAACACAATGAATATTATTAAGTTAAAACATTTGGTGTAACCAGTGCATATGGATCATGTCTACAAGTAATGTCATTTTACTTTGAGCTACTACAAACATATAGTCACCTATCTAAAATTTAAATTTATAGACATCATCCCTATAAATTATGAGGGAGAAATAAGGTGTATACACATAATATTTTCACACTTTTATCGATTACTAACACTTCATATCTTGTGGGAACCTACTGAGTCTCAATCTCTCTAAGTGCATGCCTTAAGGGTTGCATTAGCAAAGGGGTGGACAAACCTTTGGTGCTTCATAAGATTATTTTTCTTTTTTCCACTTGCTATCTAACCTCTTTCGTCCTAAGACCTTGAACCCTAATCTTATTTCTCTCTTTCTTATCTATTCCCACCATTTGTCATGCTTTATTCCTCATTTATTACCTTGTTTCCCTTTTGAACTATTCACTAAGTTCGGTTGACCTATTTGACCTAGCTTATTTTTGGGATACTTTTCCTTTCCTTATTATTTTGTATCCCAGTTGACCTAGCACAAACTTCAAGCATTAGCCTGATAATGTTCTTGGTCGACTTGATTGACCTATCATGACTAACATGTCTAAAATTATTTAGGGTGAGATACTACTATATATACAAGGTCATTCCTTACCATTTCATAAGAGAGTTGAATTAGACAACCAAGTGTGAATGAACACTAGGTTATTGACCATTCTACTTGAAGAATAAAGCTTTAGGGTTCAATACTTTCATTTGGAGATCTGATATTAACTTGTGGAAAATTATTTTTGATGCTTAGGTAGGTCATGTAGTCTAGAGATTATTTATTTTGGTTGTCCTTACAAGACACAACAATCTCTTATGAAGCACCATTGGCTAAGGGAGAGGTTGAGATTCGGTAGGTTCATCTTCAAAGGTAAGTATTCCTAACTTTATTTCTCCATTGTAGGAGTAGATTTATAATGTAGTATGTATTATTCTCTCCCATGTATTAGGATTTTGTATACATTGACATTAGTATAAGTCTTCTATACATGTTTAGTTTAGTTGTTATTTACTTATTTTATTTTAACCCCTACATTGGGCCACAGTCTATGGTGAACACTAGATTAGTTTAATTTTCTTGTTATTAGATTAGTTTACTTTCTTATTTATTATCATAAGTGAATATAGAAACCATAGGACTCTTATAGGGTTATTATGCAATCATGTTATTCTATAGGCTTTGGAACCCTACCTAGCATGATATGTTGTGACAAATGATACAAGTGATCCCATAATTGAGTCTATCAGATCCTAATATTGGTCATGCTCCTGCTTAACAAGTGTGTGCCCCAATAGAAAGTGTAGGTATATCTATCATATCTGATCTTGGATTCATTAATGAGATCCATGAAATTTTGATTGCATAATGTGAGTCAAACTCTTATAAGTTTTCTTTCACTTATTAAATTTATTTTGTCAGCCTTTGTATCATATGTTTTGACTTGTTGGCTTTATTCTATCAATGTAACTATTTTTCTATTTTTTTAGGAACATGTAACTAGATCAATTGACTCAATCCAACATAGGTTTCAATCATTTTTTAGACTTTCTATCCAACCTAATAAGTCAACTAGGTCAACCTATCACATTTCTATCCACTTTACAATAGGTTCATATTCAAGATTCATAGTGCAAGTTCCAGATTCTAGACTTCCAAATTTGTATTCTAATCACCTATGATCCATAAACTACACTGATAAACTCAAAGTGAAGTTTAAAATATGGATATTAAATTTCTAAAACTTATCAAATCCTTGAAATACTCAAAATAACATGCAATTTATTTGGCAATTAAGTGTTCTCAGTTATTGAATTGGAATGGAATTTTCAAAAGACTTTTCACTTCCATTCACCAATTTAATTGTTTTTTGTTTAAATTTCATAAAATGTCAAATTTTTTAACTTTACATGCAATCCTGATTAATTAAAAGTCAAAAACTAAATTAAAAAAATACAATCAAATGACAATTTTACCATATGACATTGATAATGGAGTTTGTCATCTCTTGCTTATGTCTCTAGGTTCACCCAATAGTGATGACCATTTCATTAATTATTGCAACAAAAGGTTATACAATTCTTTGAAATGTTGTACAAATTTCCTTAGGTCTAATCTCTATACAAGAACTCCACCTTCACTTATTTACTTAAGCTCGACAACACATAATCCTTCCTTAGTCTTCAACCCCCCTCTGAAGGTGCATAAGTCCCTCCAATTAACTATTAGTCTATCCAATTTATATTAAAAATAACTTTAACTTTTATTTTTAATTACAAAACATAATTAAAAAGGCTTATCCTCTATATATCAGGTCGGATAATGGATCAAAATCCATTTGTTAGCTATCTCGAAGCTTCAATATAGCTCTCAGCCTATTACAAATAAAATATATAGTCTAGCGAAAACTTACATTTAAATAGAAGTTCATAGCATTTAAATTGTTTGCCAGCCTATAACATAGTCAGTCAAGTCTTATCCCTTTTTCACAATAGGTGCAAGGTTCAAGTCTTTAGCCTCCATTTTTTAGTGCTTAGACTTATCTTTCTTTATCCCACATTGGCAATTTAACAATGGATTTCTATCTTTTAATAGGTAGGCGGCTTCCTTTTACAATGCTAACATCACTTTTTGTGGGATCGAGGCACTAAACATAGCACAATTTCCAACTTAGCATATGACTTGGTAAGATGGAATATAAGTCATGAGATAGGTTAACTCGAATGTGGCATTTCTCATGATCTCCAAACTTAGCATGTAATCTCAAGCTTGACTCAACAATACATTGGATGTGGCATGGAAACTATTGATTCTCCCATGTGGCTTAATGGGGAATGGTAATTAAATAATATTACCAAGCTATTTAAAACATATAATTGAATTGTCCCACATGCATCTGGTGGGTACAAAATATAGGTTTAAAAGAAAATTCAAATATATTTCAATATGAAATAGAGGCCAAGGCACCCCTCCTTAAGTGTGTCAAACCTCATTGAAGGCCCCTAACGAGTCAATAATAGGGCCAATGGTTCTCTATATGACTACTTGTCGAAGACCAGAGGCTGAAGCCAAACCAAAACACTAAACTAAATTTTTGCACAAATGTACAAAAATTGACTACCATGCGTCAATGTGTGATTGGTCCACTTGTCACACTCAAATTGTACCATGCATTGTGACACCTTATTTTGCCTGTCATAAAATAACTTCAGTAGCTTATAACTTGGGCATCTAAACTCTATTTTGTGATGCAAAAAAAGTGCCAGAAAGATCTTGTTGAGATCTTATATGTGTAAGAGGTTTTGTCACAACTTGGGACATTTTTTAGAACTGAGCTCTGGATCACACCTCCCTATAAAAGAGGCTTTTGGTCTCTAAAAGTCTACTATCTTATAAAACTGATAACTGGTCTACTACCTCACATCAAACAGAATCCAATCATAGCAAAAAATAAACATTGGAAAAATAAATGATTCACAATTCAACTAAAGATTTGTACACATGGCATGAGTAAAGGAATCTACAATTGCCAATAAACTGATCACAACATAACAAAACTATCTACCCATGTCACATCCTGTAAACTGTTAAACTATCAATAATGGAAACAATTCCCAATGTAACTGCAAAATAAGTTTTTTAATGCCAAAAACATACAATAAATGTTGTAGACATGTTACAATACAATGCCCTAGTATGGGACTTACAATGCTAAGCAAATGTAAATAACACAAATTGTATATTGCCTAACATCCAAAAATGCCCATAGGGTCTTACAATGCATCTATGCATCCACGTTCCAAAAAATAGATACATTCTCAAAATAGTATTCAAATATGAGACAAGTGTTGTAAGGAAATTAACTCAACCCACAACATGCATTCTTCTATTATCTCCAACTGATCAAATGAGTTAAAGTCTTATCAATTCCACAGATAACTTAGTGTAAATAAAAGATTTTGAAACATAGAGATATTCAACATAAGGTGAGAATTGAAATAATTCAAATTATAAACCTATCTCGATGTGTTCTCACAAGCTCTACTAATGCATCATCAAATCTTGTTCTTTCCCTTAACTGAATTCTTAACAATGCTTTGAAAAATAAATGCATTATAAATCCACTTAATCAAATTTTTTGACTAGTTAACTTGATTTCCTCAGTGGATTCATTAACTTCATTATCGATTGATTTAACTTTATTGACCTTATTAACAAGTTGATAAATCATCTTAGTTTTACCATGTCTAGAATGAGAAGATGATTGATGTTTAAAATAATGATCAATCCAATGTCTACTCATATGACAATGAGTGCATAAAACCTTCTTAGGTTAGGTCTCCCTTTTATGTCTTCTCACTTTGCCATGATGAGAATGGTCTTTAACACCTCAAATATGATTAATGAAAGCATGTATCTTATAACAAAATGCAACACAATTGTTATGCATCCCACAAAAAGTGCAAGGAAATGATGCATCATCTTCTGAATGTTAAATCCAAATTTCTTAAACATAAAAAGTGGATGAAAAGATTTAGTGATAACTCTAGTGTAAGAACTAGGAGGTAAATCTCAATACCTCTTTTACCTATTCTCTTACACTACACATGCTCTACTAGTGGCCTCAAACCTTTACTATCACAAACGTGTCTTCTTTTAGCTATGGAGGCATTTTCTCTAATATCCACCTACTCACTAGTGTAACCCAAACCTACATGAGGAGATATATACTCTACCTCTATTGGGTTAGTAATTCCTTGGCCATTTTGACCAAGACCTCTTCCACTAAAGCTCATTTTCTTCAACAATTTGGATCATATACCCTTAGTGTGTTTTTCATAACTACCAAAAGTATCATTACTTGAATCCAAATTTGAATGGAAAGAAAAAGATGAATTACTTGGTGAATAACTTATAGTACACTCAGTCATAGTCTCTGCATCTAAATTAGAAGGTATTGCATTCTTTGGTTCACCACACTACAATCTGATCACGAGCTTATGCTTAGATTCAAGCTCTAATTTCAAACTTGTATCTTGCTCTTCCAGACCTAAAATCTTGTATCTCAGGAATGTATTCTCATCTTGAATCTAGGATTGATGCTTTCGAGCTCTTTCATCTTGGATTTATGTGACAACTTGCCCATGGTTTCTTACAAACACACTAATTCCATAATTACACACTACAATTTAATCAAGTCTATAAAATACTGAAAACCAATAAACTAAAAACAACTACCAAATCACAAAATCAGAAACTAACCCTGCTTTCTACCTGCTATGATACCAATTTGATCCATAAACTACACTAATAAACTCAAAGTACAGTTTAAAATATGGATACTGAATTTCACAAACTTATCAAATCTTTGAAGTACTCAAAATAACTTGCAATTTGTTTGGCAATTAAGTGTTCTCAATTATCAAATTAGAATGGAATTGTCGAAAGATTTTTCACTTCCATTCACTAATTTAACCATTTTTTTTAAGTCTCATAAAATGTTAAATTTTAAAACTTTGCATACATTCCTACTTAATTAAAAGTTAGAAACTAAATTAGAAATATACAATCCAATGATAATTTTACCATATGACATTGATAACAGAGTTTGACATCTCTTGCCTACGTCTCTGGGTCCACCCAATAGTGAGGACCATTTCATTAATTGTTATTAAAAAAGGTGATACAATTCTTTCAAACACTACACAACTTCCCTTAGGTCTAATCTCTGTACAAGAACTCCACCTTCATTGATTTAATCAAGTTCGGAAATATGAAATCATTCCTTAGTCTTCAACCCCCCTCCGAAGGTACATATGTCCCTCCTCTTAAGTATTGGTTTATCCAATTTATATTAAAAATAAATTTAACTTCTCTTTTTAATAACAAAATATAATTAAAAAGGCTCACCCTCTATGTATTAAGTAAGATAATGGAACAAAATCCATTTGTTAGCTATCTCCAAGCTTCAATATAGCTCTTCGCCTATTAAAAATAAAATACATAGTCCAATGAAAACTTACATTAAAATATAAGTTCATAACTTTTAAATTGTTTACCAGTCCATAGCATAGTCGATCAAGGCTTATCCCTTTTTCACAATAGGTGCAAGGTTCAAGTCTTTGGCCTCCCTTTTTGGGTGCTTAGACTTATCTCACTTTATCCCACATTAAAAATTTAAAAATAGTTTTTTGTCTTTTAATAGGTAGGTAGCTTCATTTACAATGCTGAAGCCCCTTTTGGTTGGCTCAAGGCACTAAACATAACACAATTTAAAACTTAGCATATGACATGGAAAGATGGAAGATAAGTAATGAGCTAGGTTAACTTAGACAATGGGAATTTCTCATGGTCTCCAAACTTAACATGTAATCTCAAGCTTGACATGGCAATGTGTTTGATGTGGCATGGCAACTATTGGTTCTCCCATGTGGCTTAATGGGTAATGGTAATTAAAAAGTATTACCAAGATATTTAAAACATATAATTGAATTGTCCTACATGCATCCAATGTGCACAAAATATAGGTTCAAAATCAAAGTCAAATACATTACAATATGAAATGGAGGCCAAGGCACCCCTCCTTAATCAAGTGTGTCAACCTTCTGATGCAGGAGCATCTACATATATCTTGGCAAGATGTGGTTACGTTGGGATGATTGAATTCAAATTCTTGCTTCCCTCCAAATTGTGTTTAGATTTCACACTTTTACCTTGAGAGTAAATGTAATTGTCAAAAGTGAAAAGTGAAAAGGAATCCCCATGGTGGAAGCCAATCTTGGCTTAAAAAGCAAATGGGGGGAGTGGTTGAAATCTTTCAACCGTAAGATATTAGTTGAGATAAATCTTCTCCAAATTAGTATATTGTTGGAAATTAAAAACTATTTTGTTTTTATCTTGAGACAAGTTGGGTGTAGGAGAGGATAAGAGGGAAGTAAGGATTGGAAGAAAAGCGAAGGTGGTGTGGAAGTCTGAAATAAGGCCTTCAAAGGCCAAGAAACAGTTCTGTAGAAAGCCAACAACGAATGCAAATACAAAAAAAAAATTGCATAACATGGAAGTTGACATGGAGATAAAAATAGATAGCAAAAGTAAATCAAAGTTCATCGTCTTGTGAAAGACACGTAGCAGAACCAAGGAGATAGCGGTGAAGGAAAGGGTCCAAGATTGGAAGCCAATAATGTAGCAAATGGTCATCATGCATCCAAAGGAAGCGAAGAAGGAGAACAGATTTTGTGAGAAAATTGATAAGGGCGAGATTTGCCCCTTATGAGAAGTGGATCACTGAGCTGCTAAAAGTGGGGAAGGATAAGCGTGCAATGGGAACCCACAGGAGGGCCAAGAAGAAGCACGATGAGATGTCTAAATGTTTTGAGAAGAAGAAATAAATCAATGTTGTATTCTTTATCAGTCTAGTTCATTTTGTTCGGTCAAAGGTTAAGATAGGTATTGTCTTCATACAAGTTATTCTATTTGCATAGTCTCGATAGGGATTCATTAGACTGGCACAATATTTTATTCAGAATGCATTATAACCAAGGATATAGACCCGAATGGGTGAAGCCAAGTGTGAGGGGGTCTTAGTCGTTCCATCTGATATGACTTGATAGCTGTTGAAGGAGATTTTTGGGTAGAAAAAAAAGGTCTTGGAAACCTATTTATTTGCAAGTTCACAAATCCATGATAAACTGAGATGACAGTGATCAGAGGATGAGTCCCGAATGGAGATCTATCTATTGAAAGCCAAGCCTGAAGGAGAGAGGACTGCATTCGGTTAGCTAAGTCGATTCATAATAATAAACATTTCTTTCTTCTATTAATATGGTTCATCATTCTTCTTTTATGGCTTGATGCTTATTTAATTTGGATTGATGTTCTTATTTTATGACTCGATGCTTATTTCTTTATGGCTCGATGCCTTTTCTATTGGCATGGCTTGACTCTGCATGACTCAAGACAGATCGAAGTGAGAGAACCTGAATGGACGTGGAGGCCTATGAGGGTTAATTTTGTTTCCATTAGTAAAGTTTAGAATGAATGAAATGGTCATGCATTGATATGAGAGAATCTAATGTGTTTTGAAAGTGAGTAAAAAAAATTCACATTGGCATTTTGATTTGGATAGTGTCACTGCCCTTGTTTGTCTTCATTTATTTTATAGAGAATGATCAAGGAACATTTGCGTTGCCAAGTTTTGCAAATTAGAGGAGGACTGTATGTATGTTGTGTATTCAAATTCTCCATTTCTCAAAGCTTTCCAGATTCTATGGACTCTGTAGGTTCATAACTACGAACTCTACAGGTTCATAACTACGGACTCTGCAAGGTCATTTTTATGATTTTGTTTGTAAGGGATGTATGTGTCTAGTATAAAGGTTTTAAAATTGAGTCCCTGGTTATAGTTTAATGTCTGCACACCAATTTTGGTATCAGAGTTTCAAAGCTCTTGGGATTTGGATCATGTTGCTGTAGAATTTAGAAAAGGGTAAAAAGAGATCTTTGGAATGGTTGCATTTGTTAATAATGTTGTAGTTGTTACAGGATTTGGCAAAGGGATTAACAAGACAAAGCGCTAGAAGACCTTGTTGAGGAAAGGTATGAGTAACCTTTGATATTTGATTTGAGTTTATTGTGGTTGAGAAGCAAACAGGTGAAAAGGAAGTCTTAAAGACATTGAGGCTTAAAAGGAGAAGAAGCCAAGGAAAGCTTAGTGAAGAGCCAAGAGAAGGTCTAGAAGAAGAGCAAGTGAATGCTCAAAAGGAAGATCCAAGGTAAAGTAAACTTGGATTTGTGATTTGTGTTTGTTGAAGTGTTGTATAAAGAGTTGTTGCAGGATTGAGAAAAGGATCAAAAGACTAGGATGCAAAAGGCCTAGGTGAGATCAAGGAGATTGTCAAAAGACCAGTCAAGGAGAAAGGGTTGGGTGAGACAAGTAGACCTGAAGGGATCAAGAGACCAAGGTGGAAAAGAATTGGGTGAAGATCTCAGAAATGGAAGTACTATTGAAGGCACTACAGAGCAGCAAGGTACATGAGGGCACTAAGAAGAAAACAAGCATCCAAAAGAACAAAGGTATGAATAGCCTTGATATTGATAAAGAGATTGCTAGTTTGAAAAGAGATTTAGCTATGTTTGCAAATAGATATGAGTCTTGGATGTAGATGGACAAGCAAGCATGGGTATGGCCAATGAGGAAGAGGTTGAAGTGGCCAATAGATCTCCTACTGAAGAGGAGAAGAAGGCAAAAGAAGATTGCCATGAAGAGAGAAGCCCATAGAGGTAGGAGGATGAATAGGTTGCCACGTGAGCAACAAGAGAAAGAGGTGGAGAATAAGGTTCTCATTGAGGAGAACAAGAGAAGAGAAGAAAGAAACGTTGAAGTTCCAGGAAGAGCACTTGAGAAGATGAGAGTGTTGGTGAAGAGAACACTCATAGAGACCTTGTGGTCTCTTGTTTTTATATCTAATGTTTTCATTGAATGGGTAATTGCAGGTATGAGCAACCTTATGAAGGTCAAGAGAAGGGCCTTGGAGAGTGAAGAGATTTGTGCAAGAGAAGACACCAAGTGCAAAAGTGAATGTGTAAGAGAAAAGAAAAAGTTTGCTGATGTTGATAGAGAAGAAGAGATGCATTGGTTAATGCATGAAGGAGGTGTTGAGAAACCCCTGCAAGCAAGAGGAGAGATAGAAGATAAAGATGACTTCCATGATGCCATTGAATGCCAAGAAGAGGCAAGAGAACAGCCAAGCATAAAGGAAGAAGAAATTACAAATAATCAAGAAGCTATGCAAGTCAAAAAACTAATGGAGCAGCCCATTAAGGAGGTAAAGGTGAATTCAAAACTTGATTTTTCTTATAAGCATGAAACTATTGATATGCATGTTAGAGAAGCAAAGAGAAAGGTGGATTTTTCAATTAACCATGGATATGTGATGCCTAAATGGTGGAAGAAGCAAACTCACAAGCAACAAGAAGTGCTGGTATATGAGCATGGATGCAGGATGCCTACATGGTCTGAGAAGACAAATGATAAGAAGGAGAAACAAGTATGGGTGCCTAAGAAGGCAAAGAGAGAAGATGTGAGTGTTGAGGTAGCAACACCAAGAAGTCAATGGAAGAGGATTGAAGGTGATTCAAGCAGCCAAGAGAATGAAGGTGAGATGGTGAGTATGGAAGAGGCATTCCATGAAGACAGGATGCCTGAGAGGTATACCAAAGAGGTAAAATGTAAACAAATTGTTTGTGATGATTTTTTTGAATCCTTCAATGATATTTTCATGACAAATGAAAAATGGAAAGTGGCTATGTGGACTAATATGCAGCAAGGAGAGAATGCCAAATGGATGGATGATGAGGAAAGGGGAGAGTATGCAACAAAGCAATACCTCATTGAAAACAAAGAACAAATAAGATGGCTTCAAGCAGAGATTGAAGAGGACAAGGAGAGACAAGGTAATAGTGCTCCTATTGTTTTTGATAAGTATATTGATGTTGATGAAGAAGTTGACTTGTATGAAGAAACCATAGAGTGGATGAATGTATTTATAGAGGATGAAAGACAATTTGGTTCTAAGTTTGATATATGACATGAAGCTTTGGATGAGCTTGTGTTGAGTGAAGAGTTATAGAGGATAGAACATTTGTTGAATCCTCCAAAAGAGTTGTGTAGAGGCACATATCAACATGGTGGCACCATTGATCAGATGGAAAATCAATTGAGGGAAGAGATAAGAAAGGATGAGATAAGAGGTGAAGGGCAAGTAATCCTTAAGAAAGAAGGACCCAAGTTTGATGAAGAGAATGGTGAGATAGATGAGAGCTCACTAAAGAAATAAATGAGAATGTTGGAAGAGCTCTTTATTTCTTCAAGAGAGTTACATACAGGTACAAGCCATGGTGAAGACACCATTGGTAAGAGTGAAACAAGACAAGAGCACACTAAAGAGGAAAAGGCAGATTTGGCCAAAGAGAAGAAGAGTAGAGGCAGCCAAGAGACTTTATGGTCTCAAGTTTTTACTTCTAACATTGCCTTTGATGTGTTCAATGCAGGTATTACAGTTGTGGAGATGAATGAAGTCCATCGTTTAATGGACAAATTTTTGAACCAAGAAGAACAACAAGAAGATCTAGAAGACATATATGAAGATGAAGAAGCATGGAAGCGGGAGATGGCAGCTGAGAAGGAGATGAGGAGAAGAACATACCAAAAAAGGAAGAAAAGCAAGAAGATGAAGGACAAAAACTCTTCCAAACAAAGACAAACATTGGTATTGGTAACAAGACCTTAGGATCTAGGAATATAGTGAAGACTAATGCATGGAGGAAGCATCTCATTTGAACTAAGGTTCAAATCTTTTCTACAGGGAGAGTATGATGCAGGAGCATCTACATATATCTTGGCAAGACGTGGTTATGTTGGGATGATTGAATTCAAATTCTTGTTTCCCTCCAAATTGTGTTTAGATTTCACACTTTTACCTTAAGATTAAATGTAATTGTCAAAAGTGAAAAGTGGAGAGGAATCCCCATGGTGGAAGCCAATCTTGGCTTAAAGAGAAAATGAGGGGAGTGGTTGAAATCTTTCAACCGTAAGATATTAGTTGAGATAAATCTTCTCCAAATTAGTATATTGTTGGAAATTAAAAACTATTTTGTTTTTATCTTGAGCCAAGTTGGGTGCAGGAGAGGATAAGAGGGAAGTAAGGATTGGAATAAAAGTGAAGGTGGTGTGGAAGTCTGAAATAAGGCCTTCAAAGGCCAAGAAACAATTCTGTAGAAATCCAGCAGCGAATGCAAAAACAAAAAAAAATGCATAGCGTGGAAGTTGACGTGGAGATAAAAATACGTAGTAGAAGTAAATCAAAGTTCATCGGCTTGTGAAAGACACATAGCAGAAGCAAGGAGATAGCGGTGAAGGAAAAGGTCCAAGATTGGAAGCCAATGATGTAGCAAATGGTCAGCGTGCATCAAAAGGAAGCAAAGAAGGAGAATAGATTTTGTGAGAAAATTGATAAGGGTGAGATTTTCCCCTTATGAGAAGCGGATCACTGAGCTGCTGAAAGTGGGGAAGGATAAGCGTGTGCTTGGAACCCACAAGAGGGCCAAGAAGAAGTGTGAGGAGATGTCTAAATGTTTCGAGAAGAAGAAATAAATCAATGTTGTATTCTTTATTAGTCTAGTTCATTTTGTTCGGTCAAAGGTTAAGACATGTATTGTCTTCATACAAGTTTTGCTATTTACATAGTCCTGATAGGGATTCATTAGAACGGCACGTGATTTTATATAGAATGCAGTATAACCAAGGATATAGACCCAAATGGACGAAGCCAAGTGTGAGGGCGTCTTAGTCATTTTGTCTGATATGACTTGATAGCTGTTGAAGGAGGTTTTTGGGTAGAAAAAAAAAGGTCTTAGAAACCTATATATTTGTAGGTTCACAAAGCCATGATAAACTGAGATGACAGTGATGGGAGGATGAGTCCCGAATGGAGATCTATTTGTTGAAAGCCAAGTCTGAAGGAGAGAGGACAACATTCGATTAGCTAAGCTGATTCATAATAATAAACATTTCTTTCTTCTATTAATATGGTTGGTCATTATTCTTTTATGGCTTGATGCTTATTTAATTTGGATCGATGTTCTTATTTTATGACTCGATGCTTATTTCTTTATGGCTTGACGCCTTTTTTATTGGCATGGCTTGACTCTACGTGACCTGAGACAGATCAAAGTGAGAGAACTTGAATAGACGTGGAGGCCTATGAGGGTTAATATTGTTTCCATTAGTAAAGTTTAGAATGAATGAAATGGTCATGCATTGATATGAGATAATCTAATGTGTTTTGAAAGCGAGTCAAAAAAAATTGCATTGGCATTTCAATTTGGATAGTGTCACTAGCCTTGTTTGTCTTCATTTATTTTACAGAGAATGACCAAGGAACATTTGCATTGCTAAGTTTTGCAAATTAGAGGAGGACTGTATGTATGCTATGTATTCAAATTCTCCATTTCTCAAAGCTTTCTAGATTCTACAGACTCTGTAGGTTCATAACTATAGACTCTATAAGTTCATAACTACAGACTCTCAGGGTCATTTTTATGATTTTGTATGTAAGGGACCTATGTGTCTAGTATAAAGGATTTAAAATTGAGTCCCTGGTTGTAGTTTAATGTCAGTGCACCACCCTCACTAGGGCCCACAACGAGCCAATAGTGGGGCCCATGGTTCTCCATATGACTACTTGTCAAAGAAGAGAGGCTGAAACCAAACTAAAACACTAAACCAAATTTTCACACAAATATAAAAAATAGATTGCCAAGTGTCAATGGGTGATTGCTCCATTTTTCATATTCAAATTGTGCCATGTATTGTGATAACTTCTTATTTTTCCTGTCATAAAATAATTTTAGTAGCCTATAACTTGGGCATCTAGACTCCATTTTGTGATCTAGAAAAAGCACTAGAAATCTCTCGATGAGATCTTCCACATGAAAGAGGTTTCATCACAACTTGGGACCTTTTTCTAAACTAATCTCTATATCATGGAGAAAGTTCCAAGAAGTTCTTAATGAGCTCTACTGTATGCAAGAGTTTTCATCACAAATTGGGACCCTTTTCCTAATTGAACTTCAGATCAAACTAGGTCAACCAACTTGAATTAGAACATTTACAAACATCTAGTTCTTAGACCTAATTTTGACTATGATTCTATCATGTGACAATGTCAAGAAGATTATGAGTATGCTTTCAAAGTATACAAAACTCATGATATAGCTCAAGCCTTGAATCAAGAAAACACTCATTTATCTATTTATAAGGATGCTTTATCTAATCATCAACCTAATAATCAGCCAATTCAAGAAAACTAAGGCAAACACATCTCTTCCAAAAATAATGTAGAAAGTCTTATGAAATTAATTTCCAAATAAAATGTGGTTAACATGACTAATATTTGAAGAGTATTATCTTTCATCGATTCTTAGCATATCTACACCCTACTTCCTTCTCAAGCATACTGTGTTATCCAATATTATTCTCCAACTCATTTAAATGAGTTTGGGAAAGATGATATTATAACCTTTGATGAAGATCCATCTTATGATTCTCCTTTGGATAACACATCCCATGATATTTCTACCACTCTTACATCATCTTCTCCTTCCAATGTAAATCAACTTTTTATTAACACCTCTTAGGTGGTCTTGTATAAGCCTATGATGTTAGGATTATGTGGTATATTTATTATTTACTTGAGTCTTTTTCTGCATCTTCTCATGATCCAAATTTTAAAGTTCTTGATGTTTGTATTTTTCTTCTTTATCACAAAGTGGAGAAGGCACTGACACCTCTAGTTTTTTGAGGAGCCTCGTAGGACTATGCTCATGGATCTTGTTATGTGAGTTGATTTATAATACCGCATATAGGACCCAATAGATCCTCACCAAATCACCATATTTAGCTTATTGTTTCCTTGTATCTTCATGATTATTTATTTTCTTATCCTTGTTTTTCACAGATATTTATCATGGTGATTTGGTTGTACATAACATATTACCTTTGGTTATTGTCTCATTTTACCATGTGATCAGTTAGCAAACAGTCTTTCTCATTACTATTTCTTTTTATCGATCCACCTTTGGATCTCCCTTTTCCTTTCTTCCTTTTTCCACAAACTAGGTATATGCATATTTGAGATTTGAGATCATATATGTGTCCATTATCAAGCCTAAGTGTCTTAGTTAGTATTTTGTCTTTGGTTTCTGAGCTTCATTTAGCCTTAGACTATAGATCATTCATGTGTATCACTATCTCTCTCATGTTTGGTCATTCCAAATTCGTATGGAGAAGGAATCTAAAAAAAAAGCCTTCAAAATAAAGTTAAAAGCCAAATAATTTAAACAAAAGGCAATGATATAAAAATTCAAAAATATGCAATATTCTTAAAATACTAATCACACTAAAAGATGTGATTGAATCACATATCCTATCTCCAATTGAATCTCAAACTTTGCATTTGGCTTAACATAGAGCCAAAGTCCTTTAGGGTGCAATAGGCAAGTAGATTGGAATAGGGGAATTCAAAAAAATCTTCTAGTGCAACTTACTTTCTCATGTAAGTTTTAAATATTCATAGTAGATCAATGGATCTATAAGTGGTCCTGAGGAGCGAGGATCACATCATGAGGAGGTAGGTCTATTTTACTTTTCATTGTACTAATATACCTTCATGGACTGATCTTAGTAGCACACTTATCTTCCTATAAATATTTATGTCTATAGGGAATAGGTTTCCTTTGTGCATATATGACCAGTAGTCACTTAGTGTATTCTCATGCTATTAATATGCCACTTATCTCCTAAGGTCTTCTCTTAAGATGCCTAAGTATTTGATTTTTATAGTCCCTTTTACATTCCCTTTCCTCATATTTCCTCTTTATACATATTTTCTTTCTTTGTGATCACAACCATTAGGTTTTTATTTTGTGAGTTGTACCATAATATCATGGATAGGACCTAAACATTTCTCACAAAATTACCATCACTTTTGTATTTCAATCCATTATTATTATTATTATTATTATTATTATTATTATTATTATTATTATTATTATTATCCTTGCCAATATTGTTTTGGCATCCTTTTATTTTTTCATTTATGAGTGTTTTATCCTATTACTTTTATTCCTCATGCACTTGGTTGTTCATGCTTATTCCACCACATTTGGTTTTCCCTTTGTTTTTTTGTAGTGTAAGACCATGGATAGGACTCGACCTTCCTCACAAATTTTTTCCAACAATCAAGTCACCATCAAATTATGTGTGTCAAGTTTGAGATAAGATTTGATTGATTATGAAGCTACATGTCATTTTACATGCTTCCCAACTTTAACTAGTATGTTTTATGCTTATTTTTATTTTTTCCTCTTATTTTCTTATTTTCCAAGTGCATGTAAGATTTCAACCATTTCTTAAAATTTTCCATACTTCCTAGCTTTAATTAGTGTGATAAATTTTAGACCAAATTTTCATTGAATTTTCATTTTTTTTTCTTACCATGTCTAACCTTCTGCATACCTTCCATTTTATTACTTTTTTTCCATACTTCCTTACATGATATAGTATGATTTTACTTGTTTTAATTTGGTGAAAAAATATCTCATCATTGGTTTAAAATCAAATCCCTTTTTACCATTTTATTTACAATTTTCTTGGTTCTTTATACTTAGTTATTTTTTCATGTTGTTAAACATTTCCCAACTTGAATTAGTGTGTAGTGCATTTTTGATTGATTATATTTCTCCAAGGCTTTTTGCCTATTTAATTTTAACCATGCATGTGTTTCTAACAATGCTAGAAAATAAAACACATCACATATATTTCCCATATTGTATACAACAAAGCTAAATACATGTGCTAGAAAGAAATATATCCAAAGCATCCACATACACAAACAACATAATGATAAAAATATATCCATAGTGACCACATAAAAAATCACATCAGTAAGCCAAAATGATGCATCGTGTATATATATATATATATATATATATATATATATATATATATATATATATATATATATATATATATATATATATATATATATATATACATATATATATATACACACATATATATATATATACATATATATATACATATATATATATACATATATATATACATATATATATATATATATATATATATATATATGTTGTCTACTAAGGTCTTAGACTGACTCCTCTAAATGGTAAACTATAAAGAGATAGTCCAAGATCTCAACCCCTCTAGCTATCCCTATATACATCCTATTTTCACTTGTGCCTCTACCAACTTAGTTTAGTTCACTACATGTGCCTACATCAGCTAGGTTTGTAGCACTATATATGATTGCATCATTTATGTCACATTATCCAAATGCATATCTCTCTCATTAGCTACGGATTTATTGGCTTATCTCTCTCATGCACACATCTCTATTGGTGGTTATACCCTCTCTCTATATCTATATTTCCCTCATGGTCTCTCTTGCTAGTCTAAACTAAGTCTCTTGAGTTGGGGCAACTGGTACACTCAGATCCTCTAGTGTTAGGGGGTCATATGGTTGAAAAGTCCCATCTAGGATGTCATGAAGTGATCCCCTAACTAGGGACCCCCATCTCTCCACCTCATCCTTAGGTATATCTACAAAATCGTACCAGATTATTATCATACATCATAATATCTATCTATCTATCTATCTATCTATCTATCTATATATCTATCTATCTATCTATATATCTATCTATCTATCTTTAAATTCAAATCTTAAGATATAAATCAATCATATTTTTTTTACCTATCTATGTCTCAGCTACTATGGTCTTGCCATCCATGAGATCATCTAGCATAGTCTCCTCATCTATGTGACCTCTTATTGCTTCCTATATAGGTCACCTCCTCAGATCAAATTCAACTATCATGGTTCATGTTCATATTAGCTTATCCCTGAGTGGTCTCTCACTCATCTATGTCTTCTTTAGCTCCATTACTAACTAACCAAGGATGATGATGGTCTTCGCTCTCTCTTTATTCCTCCATCAATGCCATGTCATCATTTGCTTTAACTTGTCTCTCTGTGGAGTTGGTGGTGGCACATATGATATCACTAGGTCTACCTCCTCCTAACCTACCCCTCATCATGCTTGACTAGTCCATGGTCTTTGTCAATGTGGATATAGTGACAACCTCACTATCAATGGTCTAAATACACTCTTCCCTTATGGCTCCCTCAAATTCTGAGTCCACTACCTAGGCATGAGTATCGATGTCATTTAATGAGGTAGACTCATTAGTCTTAGCACCCATTCCCACAAATGTTGCTCTCTCCACCATATATAGTGTCCTATCATCCCTCTCATCTTTAACACTAGTCTAATTATGTGTTGATTTTCCTAAGTAATCACTAGTTGCTTATATGGTCTCCATACTATGTCGATGCATCTCAACATCTATATTGATGGCACATGGGGCATGACCCACAATACCTAGTCCTCTCTTCATCTCCTCACTCGAGGTGACCTACCATCAACCATATGGGGGAACCTAGTTGGTCAATACATAGGAAATATATCATATATCCATGTTGTCAATAGTATGATCAATCCCATAGTCTTCTACCCTCTGACCAGAATCTCATATAGATCATGCATGAGTTGGACCTAGATGGTAGAGCCTAGATTGTATAACACTCACTCCTCTAGCATCATCCTACCTAAGGCTACCACGTATAGTGGTACCTTGCCATCTGACTTGTGATAGAGCACCCACTATGTCACAAGGCTTATCACCACCTTTCAAAGATCTAGAATTTATGATATATTGACATCATCCATGCTCAACCTTCACCATGGTAATATCATCTCTAGGCTTGTAGCCCACATGGCAAAGGCTCTCCTTTCCTCTTTACTATTTGGTATCCCTATGGTCACTAATTATCCTATTATAGGTATCCCAAGGATGGCATGGACATCCTCTAGGGTGATAGCTACCTCTATCATATTCCCATCCACCTCCCATCTAAAGGTGTTAGTCAATAGTTCCCAATAACCAAGAAACATGACTACTAGGTCTATACTTAGGGGTATCTTACACATATCTACTATCCCTCCTAGACCTATAAATATCAGTCTATCCCTATCTATATCTATTTATCTCTCCAACAAGTCTAGTAAACAAGAGATGTCCATCAATCACCAAAACCATCATCATCTCTACAATCAAGAAAAGCATAGGGTGTATTAGTTCCTCTATGTCATGTATAATCACAATACATTCTTTATACATTATATTTTTAATCACAAACAATTATAATTTATTCATTTTTATCTATTTTAACCTATTTTGTTCCTCTTTGCCCTTTTTGATCATTTCAGACCATTCTATCCCTTTTTTGGATTTCTACACACTTTATCATGCTTGCTATGTTTCCCTCATCAACCTAGTTTGACCAAAAAATTTATTATTTTTATTCTACTTTTCTCCACATTTATTATTTTCCTCTTTTTTCTCTTTTCATTGGTGCTTGGTTTTGATTTTGGCCCTTTTGGACCAACTGGATACCACCCACTAGTTTTTTGTTTACAGAATGTGCTAGGTTGACCTATACCCTTTATGTTGACCACATGGATTTCAACATGATTTACTCTACTAGGTTAACGTAGTCAACCTAGTAGGTTTAGCATACCAACCTAACACATTTTTCCAAAAACATGCCTTTTTCTAGATTTTTCCCTAATTCTTTTCAACCTATTTCTCGTCTTCCTATTTACCTACTTTATAATCTAGTTTTGTTTATTTTTATCATACATAAATGCTTAAAATTAAATTTTATCAAAATTCACTTAATTCATTTCAAATTTCAAAATCTAGTTTGAGATTCTTAGATTCATACCTGTAGTGCACCTACTCTCACTCTTGGAGCTCCCTCTCTTCTAACATGTTATTCCCTCACCATCCTAGATTTTTTTCTCTCCAGAGATTTTTTTCTCTTATCTTAAAATGCAAAATAACAAAATCAATTCTTTTTTTCATATTTAAAACTATTTTTTTTGAAATTCAAATTCTTCATTTATTCTCTTTTAGATTCCTTCTTTTTCTGATATCTTTGTTTCTGCTCATCCATTTTACAAAACATAAAATGTGTTAGATTCATGATGACATATAGATTTATTTGCATTATTATATGCCTCTATTCCAAAAAAATTGATTTTTGGCTATTTTTTGTACTAACTTCTATAGGTTCACCTAGTGTGGTTTACATTAGACACCTTCGTTTTCTTGTAGTCTTCTTCTTTATCTACAATACTAAGGTAAGTTAAAGGTATGTGTTTTAAAATTATGTCCTTTAATTTATTTAATTTTCTTATTTCTCAACTTTACTTAGCATCATCTTTGTCTATAATCATGTTCTATCCCAAAGTATCATCCTGTGTTGTACTTATGTGACATGTGATGAGCTTCATCTGAGGTATATGTATACACAAACTATTTTAACAATTTTATTGATTAATAACACTTTATATCTTGTAGGAACCTACTAAGACTCAATATGTATAAGTTCATGCCTTAAGGGGTGCATCAAGAAAGGGGTGTGTAGGCATTCGGTACTTTGAAAGATTGTTGTTCTTTTTTCCACTTGCTATCTACACTCTTGCCTCCTAATAACTTGAAACCTAAGCTTATTTATCTCTTTCCTATCTATTCCCAACATTTTTCATGATTTATCCCTCATTTCTTACCTTTTTTCCCTTTTGATCTATTTAGTAAGCTAGGTCGACTTAGTCAACCTAGCTTATTCTAAGGATACATTGCCCTTCCTTGTTACTTTACACCCTGATTGACCTAACATAATATTCAAGCATTAGCTCAATCATGTGTTAGGTCAGCCTGGTTGACCTAGGAGATTAGACATGTCTAAAAGTCTTTAGGGTGAGATACTACTATATATACAAGGTCATTCCTTACCATTTCATAAGAGAGTTGAATTAAGCAAAGAAGTGTGAATGAACATATCCTTATTGACCATTCTACTTGAGGAATAAATATTTAAGGTTCAATACTTTCTTGTAGAGATCTAATCTTGTCTTGTGGATGATTACTTTGGATTCTTAGATAGGTTGTGTATCCTGGATCAGATTTATCTTGGTTGTCCTTACAAGAAACAACAATCTCTTGTGAAGCACCATTGGCCAAGGGAGAGGTTAAGACTTGGTAGGTTCATATTCAAAGGTAAGTATTCCTTACTTTATTTCTTCTCTCCTATGTTATTAGATTAGTTTACTTTCTTTTTTGCTATCATAAATTAATATAGAAACCATAAGACACTTTTAGGGTTATTGTGTAATTGTGTTAGAATGTTGGCTTTGGAAACCTGCCTAGCATGATGAGTTGTGACAGATGATACAAGTGATCCCATAATTGGGTCTAATGGATCCTCATATTGGTCATGATCTATCTTAACAAGTGTGTACCCCAATAATAAGTGTAGGTGTGATCTATCTTATTCAATCCAAGATTGATTCATACATGCTATGAAAAGCCCATTACATACATAAGGTTCATAAATTTTCATTAATCCGTTAATTAATTAGACATTCTCCACATCATTAAGATATACATAATTTACACCCACATAAAATAATATCCTTCTAAACATGTGTCATTTAGATACTGAATCCTTCTCACGTATTTTATTTTTACCATGTATCAGTCTCTCCCTCATTTATTTTAACATCTCTTTGATGTACTTTTTGGTACATATAAGATATAGTGTTCTTTCACATACGAAAATGTATATAGGAAGGGTGTGTATATCGATAGGTTTACTATATTAGACTAATAGTATATTGATATGTGAATTTTTTTGGCATGATAAGCAATAAATCCATCTCTCATACTTTATTCACAACATGGGAAATTGTATGCCATTATTTATTCAAAATTAATAAATCTTACATGGAGCTAAATATTTATTATGGAAATAAAAAACCAATACTTATTTTGAATATGATGAAATCCATAATGTATTTGATGGATTTTTTTCCTAGCATGCAAGAGACATTTACCAGTAGTATGTTTGATAAAGTAAACAAGAAAGGTAAGATAATTTTCATGTTTAGAGTAATATATGAAATACAACCCCATATCTAGGATGAATGAATAGTTAAATCCTCTTGGGACACAATCAAAATAGTGTATTATATAAAAAATACAATACCATCATCTCTAAATTTAGGTACAATGTCTCATACTCAATTCAAAAGAGTAATTTGAATACATTTTATGAATGTTTCAACCTTAAACATGTCACTCAAGAAATGGGTTAACCCATGAAAAATACCTATTTTAAATCCATTTCATTAATATGATTTCCATAATCCTACAAATGTTTTCTGACCACATTGAATCTCTTAGATAAAATACCAACATTTAAATAATTGTTAAACATGTTGTAACAAGATGACCTCATGTATCATGAGGAAGATAATGAATACCATGAACATTATTCCAATATTATTGTAAATAATAAGAGAAAATTATCCAATAATAATTGAAATAAATAAAACTCAAAGACCTCACAAGGGTATTCAAACAAGCAACCTTTTCTTCTTTATGGAAAAGTGAATGATATCAAATATTTTTGGCATAATGGTTTGATACAAGTCTCTTTAATTAAAAATTACAATCAATATTAGTTATATAATAAGTATAAAAAATCAAATGGATAGAAAAATTCATGTTAAAAATCAATCTCACCCAACTTTAGATCTAGTATATTGACTTGGGAGCCCCCTATACTATGACTAGAAGAAATGACTGGTTCATCAATTTATAACCTTCAACCACTAAAAACCATGTTTTATTAGGTGATGACACTTCTTAACAAGTACAAAAAAATGGTAATATTCTATGGCCTCTTAGAAAGTAGAACTATACTATCATATGAGTCATCTATGTTCCCAAACTCGCTAATAATTTTCTCTCATTCAATTAGTTGCCTAATCATAATCTCGTATTTGAGTTTAATTATAAAATTTACAATAGATAGTGTATAATTTGATATAATTATATAAAATTTAGAAATAATTCACATGCATAAGGCATTTCCAACATGTTTTAACTTGCATTTATTTCATTAACCAAACAAGTGTTCATTGGAAAGGATCAAAACTCAACTAACTTGTGGACGCATAAATATCGACATGTGAGTTTGATGGAATCCCTTTTTCTTGATATTGAATAAATCATCATTCTTATACAAAATATAAAATTTTAAATTCACTTTTTTCATTACTTTCAACAAAACACACACACTTGTCCAACACATCACAAAGATTTGTTTTCAATAATAAAGAGGCTCTTCTACAAATCTTCCTCAACAAAATAATATCTCCACTTCTATATTATAAATTTAAAGTAACCCAACAATTTTGTATAAAATCAAGAATGAATAAAGAGATATAAAACACTAAGGAGGTAGAGAAATGGGACACACTCCATATGGAGGGAATTTGAAGGAAAATTTAAAATTGTCTCCCCCATGTGCCAAAGGTCAAAATCAAGGAATCATTTTTCAAAAAATATCCAACATCACGTGCCCTAAATATATGGCATCTCACTTCACATGGGTGAAAATTATAAAATAGTGTTTTATTTTTCATCTATATGCACAAGAGTCAAAATTTTATAGAATCACCATTTGACATACTAAAACACTTCATAATCATGGATTCCCACTATAATTTAGTCATACATTCATACATGTCAAAGAAAATCAAAGGCCCCATGTTAGTAGGTTTATAAATGTACCCCATGCCACCTCATCAAAATGAATAGTATCTACCACCTCATGAATATGAATAGTGACCTACCACCTCATTAGGATGAATAGTGATACCATCTTTGTATCATTTTGATTCAATTACTCATATCATATAATTTGATATGGTTGCACTTAGTATATTTATAAGTGGTGCAAAAATAACATGAACACATAAACACACAGCATTCTATTATTGGTTGATGCAAGATTGCATGAACCCTTAGATGATTATACATTGGTGTTTTAGATATATTTTTTCTCTTAGATAAAATAATATGGTTATATGATTTCCACTCTTGAAAATTAAAATATAATATCTCTTCTAAAGTTTCCTAGAAGGAAAGGAACACCCGGATCCATTCCTGAATAATCTAAATAAATATAGATGCCCACTAGATCTAATTGATAATGGTATTTGTAAAAAATGTTTAAAACCTCTAATGGATATCAATAGTTTTTAGCTCTTTGATTACTAATATTTTTGAAAAATGTGGATATATCTAGTCAATGTAAAGGATCAAGATTTTAAATATTTTAAAGAGTTAAAATCTCTTGTTGAATATCAAATTGGTAAAAAAATTAATGTAATCTACTAAAATCAAGGTGTAAAATTTTTCATTTGTGTATACTAAGCATATTTTTAAAAACAAGACATTTGATGATAGTTGATGACACCCTATAGTCCACTACATAATGGTGTTATAGAATGGAAAAACTTAACTATTATGGAAATAGTGTGTTAATGATTAAAGATGTAGGTTTGACTAGAACATATTGGGTAAAACAAAATAAAATAGTAGTCTACCTAATAAACATCTCATCTACATTTCTACTTGGAAACATGACTCCATAGGATGTATGGGTAAGAAACAAACTATTAATTTCTCATATTTTTATTTTTCAAATAATAATTAACTTGCTAGTTCATAAGGAAAATAAACTAAGTTGGAAAATATGTCAACATATTTAATCTCTCTTATGTATAGTGAAGACTCAATGGGATAGAAATTTTTTGATAAAAAGGAAAAAAAGATTATATAAAAGCAAGGACACTAAGAAGAATAGTATAAGTTCTTCGAGTACACCCTTCTTAAAATCATGTACATAAAATAAAAACTAAATACACATAATATATTAAAAATATGTATAACATGGTGATATTAATGATGGTAAAGATGGTGATAATCAAAATCCATAACCCACATCTCAACTAATTCCAAAGTGGTTTACAATTTTAATTAGATATGTAAAATTAGATAGTATTATAAAAATATATATTCATGGACCAATAACTCATACAAAATATTGATAAGATTTAAATATCACCTTGATTCAATACCTTAGATCTAATCCATGGAGATTGAACACTAGTTCTTGATGAAGAACAACACATGGTAGCTTGTAGATATTCAACCATGAAATAAGATAATTAAATTCAAATGGGTTTTAAAAAGTAAGTACAAGTAATATGGTAGCATACAAAATCACAAGGCATGGTTCATATCTAAGGGGTATGGCAATAGAAAGTTAAAAAAATAAAAATAAAAAAATAAATATTCCCATGGCAATATCAAGACTATCAAAATGACATTTACTCTAATTGCATAACATATTTTGAAAGTAAGCCAAATGGATGTAAAAATTACATTTTTCAAAGGAAATCTTAAAGAAGAAGTCCACATGATTCAACTGAAAGGTTTTTTCACAATAAATCAATAAATAAAAGCTGTGTATACTCATAGAATTATTATATGGTTATTAATAGGAAATAGAATATAAAAATTAAAGAGAATATCATTAAAAATATGTTTAAGAGGAATCATTATGATCCCAATGTATACCTCAAATAGTAAGAGTAGGAATTTGTGATTGTTTTAGTCTCTGTCAAATATCTAGTAATCATTGCCAGTTTAGTGAGTATAATAATGCAATAAAGACAAACCTAAATTTATTATTTAACATGATAGATCTAAGGGTGACCAATTATTATCTTGTTTTGGAAGTAAGAGAAAAATAAAATTAAATATTTTTTATTCAAATGAAGTATACAACCTCAATTCTCAATAAATTCACGATGAATTATTTTAAACCTATTAATATAACTATGGACATAATGCTCCATTTATCTCTATAAAATCCATAATTTTAAGTAAATACAACTCTCTATCGATAGTTCATTAGGAGTCTTATTTACTTAACAAATACTAGGACTAATATTGGCTACACAATGACCTATCCCTTAATATTCATGAAAGATAAAAAATAAAGTCATTGAAAATTATAAAATTTCATTATCATATATAAAAATGGTACAATAAAATGATCATTTTTATTTGATAAGATACACAGATTCAGACCATTATGGAAATCTATATGATAATAAATCTACAAGTAGGTAAGTATTTTCTTTGGCTTATGGTCAAATATAATGGATAATAAGAAACACAATTTTGTCTCATGTTTTTATATTAAATATAAATATTATGCAAAAAAAGGATCTTCTTATGAAGCAATATGGTTACATCACATACTTGAAGGTTTGGGCATTCAATTTAAGCAACGTAACATAATGTATTGTGATAATGAAGGTCTAATTATACTTGTTCATAATCTATTATTTCCTAACCAAGAATAGTGAATTAAAAAATCATTAGGTACATAAACATGTTCAACAACATAATATCCATCTCTAAACTTGGTTGATAAGATAAAAAAATGTAGATATGTTCATAAAGGATCTTACACATGAAAAATTTGAGGCATTTAAACTATCTCTCACGTGTTCATTTGATACCATTCTAAATTAAGGAAATATGATATAATTGTATTTACATATCTATTTAGTTAGTTTATTCATAATTATACTCAATAATATTTTATTTTGAGTGTGCTAGTTAGTTGTAGTTCAGATTTAGCTCAACTTAGTTTAGTTATTAAGTGATTTGGTTATTTTTGAGTAGTTAATTACAGCTAATTTTCATCTCTCTATTTGTAATGATTTTAATCACTCCTTTTGGACATGAGCTAGAGTTCTAACTTACTTATAAATAGATGTAAAATATCTATAAATATTTTTGTTTCATTTATAATAATAAGAATATTAAATTTGGTGTTTATTCAGCTTTGTGATCAAGTGTTTTCATCAATCTACACAGCTATGTTTGGGGGTAACACAAGGATTCTAATAGATATTTATGCACATGCCTACCCAAATGAATCATGTGAAATCTTTAATAAGTACACATATTAAAAAACCTACCTTTCCATATAAAAAATTCCTCATGAAAACTATTTAGAAATATCATTATATGCTTTTTTAGTTAGACAAAGTACATAATAATTTAGTCAAATGATGGAATCATATGGATTATTTAATAATTTTTTATCACTTGAGATTATGACATATATTTTACCTATATAATTTTTATCTCCTTAACTTACATTCATAAAAGGATAAGGAGTTGTATAAAAACATATTTGATCATTCTTGCACCATGCATGGATTATGCTTTTAGTATTAAGTATCTAACAAAGTTATTTCCAAGAAGCCTAAAAGACTACACCTTAGGTTGGTTTTATGATATGCCTATTTAATAAATCAAATAATTCCATTCATTATCAGATCAATTTATTCATAATTTTTCTATAAACACCGATAAAAATATTTCTTATGCATAAATTTATAAACTTAAGCAAGGAAATATTTGGCTTATTATTTATTATGTAGTTTGTTTCAATAACATGTTGACCAAAATGACTAACACCTGATAATGAATTGATACAAGTTTTCAAAAAAATATTATTTACATATTCAGATGAGTTAATAATTTTATATAAATTTATCTCATTTTAGTAACATTGACATGCAATAATAAAAATATAATTAAAACTAATTATTTTTAAGAAGCTCAAATATGTTCACCTACATATAATATAAATTCCACATCAAAGCTTTATAGAAAAAAAACTATTAAAAATAGAAGACAAAAAATACTAAAGATGATGAAAAAATCATATTCAATGTTGTACATAAACCTTTGAAAAATATGGTTTTATTAGGCTAATTGAGAAAGAAATTATGTAGATTACCGTAACCACCTTATAAGTTGTAATAAAAATTTCTCATGTGCAATTTCATTACTCTTCCTCAACCACTAGAGCTTGGTATGAGTACAGATCAATTTAAATCATTTTATAACAATGCATATTGTGATTATCATAAATTCAATGGTCACTCTACTAATATATGTTTAAATCTCAATCACTGAATTCAATATCTTAATGATAATAATTTCATGGAGCTAGGCTTTCCTACAATTGAAATTAATCCTCAACACAATAGAAATAAAAAAATAGAATATTTTTAGTCATCCATTTATAAATCAGTAAATAATTAATCATAATATAATAATGTATCATACATATAATTTAAACCAACCTCGTGAGTCATATGATCATCCATAAGATGGAATTATTGGTATAAGTATTCAAAGTACTCAACCATGTCACATGATCACATTTGATGATAGTGAGAAAGTGGGAGATGATTATGATTTTCATACCTTTTTTTTATGATAATATATTGATTAATAAACCATGTCCTATGATTACACACAGTTATAGATTAGAAAATAATATGTATTCATGAAATATATTTCATTTGTGTGTTATATTGTTCATACATGTGTATTACATACATTTAAAAATGTACATTTGATGACACAAGGACATACAATCATTAATTTGAATATATATTATAAAACTCACAAGATCTTCAGTTAAATTATAGTGGAGGAATCTCACTCATACATAGCCATCTCATCATATTCAATGCATAATTTACTTTGACACATGTTGTGAATAGTTTCGATCACTTCTCCTTCTTCTTGTTCTAAACCATATTTTGAACCTACTAGTTTATATGGTTATTTTTTCAAAATTTAAAAAATTTAAAGTATATTAAAATATTTATAAAATACATAAACATTCAGAATATTGACAATAAAATAAAATAGACCTATGCATTATTGTACATCTACTTTGTTTGATTTAAATTATTATTTATGTCAATATTAGTGTATATCATTCTCTTTTATATCACAAAATATTTTCACTAGTACTTATGAGTACTATGAAAGATACACAATTTCACATGGATAAAGAATATAGACTTGCCTCTACCCAATAGACATGGTAAACTAGGATCAAGTTATTCATAGGTTACTTTGTAAAGGTGTTACCACTACAGAACTCATTAACCATTGAGTTATATACTTTTTTATAATTTATTTATAACATCATTATGTACATAGATTAATTATTTTCTACAATATCACCATATTACATATATATGGTGTAAACCATTCTTTGTAGTTTTATGCTCCATTAATGGTATTAGTTGTAAATAGTATATTATAATTTGTTTTTCTGTTATATATGGCCCTCAGCCATTGTGTAAAAATTAATTAAACATATAGATGATATATTAATATGATTATGTCACATTTGGTCATGTCGATTGCTTATGGCCCTTGGCCTTACATTCCATACAAAATTTGAACATGACCTTTTTTTAGAAACTATTGATGTCCTTTGTGTGTGGACCTTGGATTTTTAATTTCAATATTTAATTTCAACACATTTGAACATGTCATTTGTGTGAATCCTTTAGCTTTATGTTATGACATTGTGCTTGGTGTGCTTCTATGCTTATTGAGATTATTGTTTTTCATGATTGTCATGAGCCATATCATGGACTAACTATTACATATGCATTTATGAAAACTAGCATTATGAGATTTGTAAATGCATTTATCTTTTTCTTTTTTGACACTTATGCCTTGGATCATATGTTAAATACATGTTTTAAATTATTTATAAATTAGTATGATAACATATATTTCCACATATGCTTAAATATTTAATTATTACATGTCGGTAGACTTGAAAAAATTTAATTTTCCATTCATATGAGTGACTTTCATGATACTCCCATAACCTCAAAATGAGGTAATTTTAGTCTTATTTTAATATAGAATGAAATTTTGAAATAATTCCAAAAGGTAAAAAAATCATTTATGCTACATAATATGAGGGAATATTCTATGCATATGTAATCACATTATAAGAACAAAGTATAAATTCTTACATGTTGGCTGAATGATTCAAATTCATCTCTAAGATTTGAAGATAATTAGTAATTTTGCATTTACATACATTTAAATATATTATGATAATTGTATAGTTAATGATACATATTTTGTGCTATACATTCAATATGATTTGTTATTTTACATCATTCTAGGAGAATAAATGTTCTTCATTTTATTATGATCACATATTAAATAACCAATGAATAAAGTGACATTTGAATAAATTATCCATCTACAATGGTTGGTTCAGTTAAAGTTCATAATGCACAAGCTCGAGAATAAGATCCCTCCAATAGCATCTCATGAGAATCCATTTTAGATTCTAACCCATTTTTAGTTTAACGTTAAAAATACAAACAATGTAAACTGATGTTTTTTTCATCCATTAATGGTTTACTTTCTCTAGTCATGTTCAATCCAAATTTTGTCTTTATCACATTCAATTCGCCACTGGTTCAAAAAAGGAACCAATATAACCAAGGTTTTCAAGGGAAACCCGAAACACCAAATATGTAAGGCTTTAGGGAAGCATCATCTTCAATAAAAATAATAAAATAAATATTTTTTTCCATGCATATAGGTGTATTAATCACTTTTTTCCTTTTAAAATTTAAAATTTTAAAATTTCAAAGTTCAATGTTTTTAAAAATTTAAATAGAAAAAATTACAACTTTATGAGTTGTTAAAGGGTTTTCTAAGTTAAAGTGGCCAATAAAAATGAAGTATCCACTTAATGGAAAAGTATTTTAGACACACTCTAGAATATATATCATTTTAATTTAATATTATCATTTTTATACTAATGATGGTGGTGGGAGGGGGGATGTAATCAGACAAGTCTAGTCGTGAATACTTGATAATATTAGTTTTGGCCAAATTTTACTTGAATTGACTTGAGAAAATAATATTGACCTATTTCACCACTTCATTCTATCCTAAGTACTTACATGGACATATCCATTTCTATGTTTTTGCATTACACCTTAAAAAGTGTTCTTAATTTCTAAAATCTCATTATGAATATACATGAACATCCTTGATACTTAATTTCAAATGTTAACCTGGTAAAACTAATATATATTGGTTAATAGTGGTGATTTATCTTAATCATATTATTTGATCCCATCAATAAAATTAAAACAACCTTTTTAAAATTTTAAATCATCAGTTACATGTTTTCCAATATTCCTAGGATATGTATCATGTTTTCTTTCCCCTTTTGGATTATTATAAAAACACATCTAAGTCATATATTCTATTACATTGAAAAATTCACTATTGGAGCACACTTATAATATTGCACATTAAGAAAATATTTTATATTATTTCTAAATATAATTTTAATCATTTAAATTAACCCTTACACAAGTGGAGATCTTATTTAATTCAATATAATTAAAAGATCATCAAGTATTCATGTCATCTCTATATGGGTACATATAGTCAATGGATCATAATCACGTAAGACACTCTATGTGGTATAAATAAATTAGTTAAAAAATGATTAGTAATCATGGGGATTATTGGGGTCAACTTAACCCATTCTATGCCCCCATTTATCTTTGTAGTTTTCAACTATTATAAGCCTTATTAACATTTTAAATTTGAATAAGTCATTTTTAGTTAATTCATGGGAATCTCAAGGTCAAATTCACATAGATTGGAAAATTTTAAGCATGTACATATTATTTTCCCTAATTATACTAATTTTTATCATAGGATAGGATCTTCTAGCAAAGGAAATTAGTGGTAGTCAATCCTTCCACATTTTAGTCAGTTATGACCCTAATCAGTGTCAATGATAGTTTAAGTTACATGCTAATGTTTGATTCCAATATGATATTTCATCCATGTCTCACTCAATAATAATCAACCTATAGGAACAAAATTTTATTCCATTCCTTTTTATATATCTAGCTTATTTAATTATTTCATGTTTCCTCAGTTTCAGTAATTTGCTTTCATTTTTCTAGCTATGAGTTATTTTACAATATTTTATATGTTTATATTATTTATATCTTAATTAGATTTAAAAGATTAATTATTTCAAAATTTTGATATAAAAATGGAGATAATAACTATATTATAAAAAGCTTTGATAGATTTTAGAGAATTTTCAAGTTATGGCCCCATCTAGAGAGTAAAATTATCCATCAATGTGAAGATAAGGTGGATGATATAAAGGTGGATGGGAACTTGTTGAAAGAATCATAATTTTAGTAATATAATGATGTAGATACACTTTAGTGGGTCCATATAGCTCTAATCAAATTTTTCAAAAGGAAATATGAAAATAAAATAAAAAATCATTCCTATACTACACGTTCAGGATGAGCAAGACATTTTAAGATCAAATAATCAAGTAAAAAAAAATATATGATGTAAATATAAAGGATGTGTTGACATTAATAATTATTCATAGTCATCTTTGATTGGGAACAATTTTATAGATGTTAGTGATGGTGGTGTGATTGATACTAAGAATGAAAGGTTTGTTGAAAATAACTGAAAAAATATATTGGTAAAGCTTCATGATTATATTTTAATATGAGTTTTGACTAAGAAAGATGAATTCATTGAATATTTTACATTTTTTAGTATGGGATAGGCATTGAATCATTTGGTTTTAAACATCTCAAAGTATGTATTTAGTGGAAATTTACCATGGATAAAGTTTGGAGGTAGCCATCTATGATTTGGTATACAAAATGAGTTGTATAATAGTATCAGTCTTGTACTTGTATTGATTTTATGCCTACTAAAAATGATTATAGTAACACTGAAAAGAGTGTTTCAATTTATTTTTTATCTTCTTATGTTTTTTTTTGCTTCTAGGATTGGTTGATACTTGTCTATTTTTTTGTTCATAAAACCTTGTGACATATAATTTTAAGGTTTAGAGAATCTATAATGTGTAATTTTCCTTACTATTTTCTATTTATCATTGGAATTTATTCAAAACTATGATTTTCCTTAAAATATTATCCAACCATAAATTTATTTTTATATACTCATACCATTTATTAAATAACAGGTGGTGATTTAATTTTTAATATGTTTCCTTTAATATAAATAAAAATCTGTATAAGGAGTGATACTAATGTTTTACCAATTTATTTTTATATTTCCTTAAATTTTAATATTTAATCAAAATTTGGTATCTTTTGCAATTTAAAAAATTAGTATCCAATTGTAATAATTTTACGTAAAAAATTAAATAAAAATCCTAATAAAATTACATCTATTGGAATGATTTTGTCCTTTTGTACCTAATCAACACACAATATTCACTTTTAGAGAGATAATATTTATGGTTTCTCTTGATTCTAGCATGTGTCATGAATCCGTATTTTAAGAGGTGAATAAATTGAGTCAATTACATTAACACCTATAAATTTAATAAAAAATTCCATTGAAAAACTTACTTTCAAAAAATGATATGTATGCCTAATAAAAATAAGAATATTTGGCTATATTTACGTAGAAAATTTTATTTAAGCTTATCCTGCTAGATAATGGTTTCAAAAATATCTACCTATGCGAACATTTTTATTTGACCAATCATTGATTGTAAGAAAAAAAATAATGAAAAAAAATACTAAAAAATAAAATAAATAGATATTTTTTGCATCCCATGCAATAGAAAAAATGGCAAAGAAAACATGTAATATTAAACTACTAATGGAATTCAATTGACCAAAACTAAACTTATTAGAATTTGGCAATATGAAATCTACAACTTGCAAATGAATTTGTAATTAAATAATAAATTATTTTATAATAATTACTTAATGGTTTCATTCCTAATATTTGACTTATAAATATTTCATATACAAGAGCTGGTCATCAATAATCCAAGTATAAACTATTTGAAACCCCTTTTCAATCTCCACTTTCATCTCAAATAATCAAAAACATTTCTAAGTTTATGACTCTCATATTTCCAAACTGAGCCTTTATACCACAATGACAAAAAAATATACACATATTTTATTATTAGAAATATTATTACAAATTTGACTAGCATTAAATATATACTTAAATTTTGGTTTATGCATGTCAAGATATCAAAATACATAGTGTTTAAAACCTACAATGGCATGAAAAAACAACCTAAAATCACTCTCTAATTTACACTATCATTTTAAACAATAAAAATATATGACATTTCCACTTTATAAAATGACTTCTTCATTGTGTAGTCAATCAATGGTCTATGAATGGAATTTGAGGATGAATATAATCTCTTTTCTTTTCATTCTCAACTATAATATCAACGATTAAAAATTATTATATTACCAATGGCCAACAAATAAAACCATAAACATGAATGTTTTTAAGGTTGATTTCTTTCACCATTGCATACGAACTCTTATGCAATAGGAATAGAGGCAACTATCTATATATATTTGGCATTACAACCCTTATTCATTTTTTTAAAATTAAAGTCAACAATAAAAACCAATTAAATTAAAAAAATATGCATTTGTGTAATTTTTTGACCCCATCTCATGACTTAGTACAAAATAACTGGGATGCATTGGCTTGCCACCCTCTAGATGGAGGATATGGAATGTTTAGTTGTTAATAAATCTAAGGAAATGAAAATGTATCTTTTTCGATGCTATAAAATGAATTCTGATGATCTTTATGTACTTCATTCAATGCCACCAACATTTTTTTATTTGATTTTAATGTGTGTTTGATGATTCATAGGTTTATTTAATGTCTTGTTAATTAAAACTATTCCTTACAAATCAATGAAAACTCAAAAAATTTATAATCTATATATGAGTTAATCATCTATGATGTACCAAGTTTGACAATTCATTTTGCTTATTCAAATGGATGGTGAAGCCATAGTGTTTGGTAGCTTGATGCACATATTTTATAGATTGGGAATGCATTCATTGTCAAGGGATTTAATATTTAATCAATGTCTATACATGAATTTGGCAGTCATATTTTCTTTTTCCTAGTTCTATTTCAAAACCATCAGGTTTTTTTTCCCAAAACATATCTATATAACTCTAAAATTTCATGATTACATTATTTCAAAAGCCATGTTTTGTCATTTAAAAGGTGTTCAGAGTTAGGATCAAATAAGGTAATATATGTCTTTTAAATTACCCAAATCATTTGTGGTCCCTTCATTATTTTATCATATTATATGTTATTTAACATTATAGAATAAGTTTCTTATTATTAACAAATATCTACTAATGGTTTATGGTTCTTTATAAGGTTTATGTAAAAAGAGGTTTTAGGTTTGAAAAGTTATATGTAGTTTTGATAGCTTATAGTAAATATACTAGAGATTGCACATTAATATATTTTAAAATGAGTTAAGCTTGAATCAATTCCTCTATATGTATATAGTGAGAATATTTTATTTGTCTCACTTTTGTATTTAACACTGATATTAGTTTCTTTAATCAATAAAATTATTCTTCACATTTACATGTTTTTTTGGGTCATTACTAGATTAAAACCATTACCATAAAATAAGTATAAAAGTGTATGTGGTTTGAAATCCTTGATCAAGATTTATCTCAACAATATATTAAACATTCTATCATAGGTTAAAGTACTCACATACATTATTATTATTTTTCAATATTTTCTTAAAGATATTTAGTTTTGAAAATTTTAAATATTGATTACATTTAGAAACATGCATCAATCCGAATGATCCTTTTGTTTTATCTTTGATTGATAGTTCTCATTCAATGAAAATGATTTAGGGTTATGTATGTATACTATTTTATGTTTATCTTTGTTTTTTAAATTTATCCAATTTTGGTAAGAAAAATTGAAATTTCATCATGTGGTTTAGTTTAATGTCACTAAATATGTTAAACTTATGTTATCTAGAATGATTTTTTGTTAGTTTTGGATAGAATAATTTGTAGTATTTTATAAAATTCAAACAACAAATATTAGTTTTTGAACGATATAAAATGTCCAATGTCAATTCAATAGATCTATTGAAATCCTTAAATTCTATAAAATCACACTTTTCAATGCCCACACTATATATTATTATTAATAGATTGAATGGTGGAATTAATAACATGCCAGTATTTAATGCCAAAAAAAAAAATTATATAACTGAATGCATATTGATATATGAGATCAAGTTTGTTATTACTTTGAAATCATGCATAAATAATAGTTTTATACACATAAGTCCATTTTTCCATGTCCATTCTTTGTGACTCATTGAAATTAAAGAATAATATTCTTAGTTTAGTATTTTGATAAATAAATAAACCTTACATTCCATACATCAACAATGATGCACATTAGATGTTGAAGATTCAATATCATTATATTTACCTACTTTTGGTGCATGGTGCATATTTATATGGCCAACTCATAATACTTGAGGTTGGAAAATGGGGTTGTGTTGGCTCTCCAATGACCATGTGGTAGATACAAAAGATGTGTGGTCAATAAATTAAAACCATGACATGAGTAACTTATACCATGATGCCATGTCTATTCCACACATATTTATTTTTCCACGTTAGATGTCATTTATCTTTTTTTAATTAGATTTTAATGTGTTTGTAATAATGTAGAGGTTGCCCTTATATATCATTAACCCAAACTAATGATTAAAAGTTGTATTAAAAGTTTAATCAAATAAAAAAATAAATATAGGGGAAAAAATTATAGAAGTAAAAATCACAAAGAAATAATCATTGTAATTTATAGCAGAGTCTCTTAGTTAGTTAATGTTTATTATATAACTAACAATCGTGCCACACAAAATAAGTCACATTTTATATAGTTTTATTAATCTTCATTAAAATATTTAATATTAACACATTTTTTTAACATTTTTTTAATTTTTGATATATTTTTGAAGAATTCCTGAAAATATAGGATTTTTACAAAAATATATATGATGTAAAAATGTCTTATAATTTTTGGAGTGTTCATTTCATTTTCTTTATTAGGGGTGAATGTGGATGACCAAAGATATGAAATCGAAAATAGTTTTGACCAAAGCTATGAAGTGCTAGAAAATAGATTTAATATAATCCTAATTAATTAACAAGATCTGAGAAACAATGAGGGTCCCATGCCATAGAGATCACAAAGAAAACAATAAAATCTATCTCAATGTCCATAACCGAGGTTAATAAAAAAGATAAAAATGTTCATACTTTCAATAACAAGATATAGATGCCCAAGCAACATGATAACTTTATAAAATGGAGTAATAGACATCCTACATGGAAAGAAGGTAGCATACCTTCAGCAAGCTTGTAGCAAACAATCAACTAACAATCCATAGAAAAATAGATTTTAGGAGAGATAGTCAATCCATTTAAACTAAAAGGGTTTATATATGAGAACAAATCAATCTTCTCCATCTATGGGAGAGAAGATAATCCAAATTCCACTGAAAACCATTTTAAATGGAAACCAATGAATCCATCCTTAGACATTATGCCTTTGTATTTCTATCTTTTCGCTTGGTAGTTGGACCACTAATGGTAATGATAACATGCCACTAATAACAATGTTCTTTAGGGGATTTATGAAGAGGACCTCTGTAATAAAAAATAATAATGAACCTTCATACCCTACGATCTAGATCTCATTGGTGAGGCTCCTCTTCTCCAAGAGGGGAAGAGGAATGAGATTTTGTCCATTGAGAAGAGAATTTTTTAGAACCCAAACTAGTATAAAATGACTCAAAAAATAATTTCACATGATTCCACCAAACTAAATTATCCATCATTCTTTCTCCAAAACTGTGAGTATCTGAAAAAGAGCAGTTTTGAGAAGAGAAAAAACTAGTTTCTGACCAAGTTGATTATAGTGAAAGCATTTGAACAAGATCCTCTCTTAGTTGATAAATTGGGTCCATGAGTTAAGAGAGGACATGATCTAGATAAAATGGTAAATTTTTTTGCATAGTTCTAATAATCCAAACACATGTACAACCATACTACACATCGAGTCTTCATCAATCTTGACAAAATAACCACCTTAATGACCAGAATGTTGATTTGATTAACATACCACAACATCAAGAACATATTGTAAAATATGATCTACAAAGGAGCATCAGTGATTTTATTCATACAAGGATTAAATAACAGGACCAAAGGCAGGAAAACATGTTACATTTGCCATGAAACTGAGGCATAGAATACACCATAGAAACCTTATTTGTAGCAGATTGAAAAACAATGATGAAAAAACATATAATCAATAAGGAAAAAGATGACTCAGCAATATTGGTCCAATGAGATTTAGCCCATCTGTTAAACTCAACGAAAAAAATTTAACTATTATACATTTACCAACAAAAGACCTTATGCAATGGTCTACTTCTATTGAAAGAATAGAGGAATCCGAACTATCCAGAATGAGACTGATCTATACTGAAAATGCAAACATCTTCAACGACAGAGTTGGGTTCAGGGCAAAGACACTATGGTAACTATTGTGAAGAATGCAACTCCATACAGGGCACTCCATCCCCGCCAAAAGAGGCAGTGATATCAGAATGAAAAACGATATTTAAAGAACTCTGATGTACTATACAACTACCAAAAAAAGAAATTTGGTTTTCACATATTTCCTTCCATGTTAATGAATGTTTCCTTTACTATTATTTCCTTACATATATCACGTATTTTAGAACACCAATATTTTTCGATAATTTAACATTCGATAGTTTAACACATGTAAAATACAGTAGATGTTATTTATAGATTGTGTTGTATGAAATATAATTAAAATGTCAACTAACATTTTATAATTATTTTTCTGTATTGGTTTACTTTATCATTCGAACAATCAATTAAACGTTTCTTTCAAATTATCTGCGTTTCCATTCCTCCGCCGTGCAGTTGTATAGTAGAAAAATACGATTGGTCGAGTACATCGAGTTTCAACGATACACAGCGGGAGAATAAATCCGATGAAGTCGATAAATTAAAAAATTAATCTACACGTTTTCCATACGAAGATTACATTTCAGTCCAACATCGATTATATTCACGTTCTCATCGTTTATTTTTTTAAAATAATTTTTCTAAAGCTAGCATATGGTACAAGTCAATAGAGATTAATATATATTGCGAACGCTTCGCACCATATATATATATATATATATATATATATATATATATATATATATATCACGTTTTTCATTTCAACTCCTGTAACTAAGAAAAACATTAATTAAAAATTAATTTTGATTTAATTTATATATTTAAGTTTTATATATATGAATGATGAGTTTATAGTTTTGAAATAATCAATAAATCTTGATGAGAAAAAAATAATATATATTGAGACTAAAGATAAAGGAACAAAGATTCATTTAAATTGGCATACAAAATGTCTCACTTTAAAATAAAAAAAATAGTTATTATTAATAAAATAGAAATAAAATAAAGTTAAGAAAGTTATTTTTATCAATAGCATACCAATTTACATTTTCTAACAATATTTTTTCTTCACAAAGAAAACATCATATTCGATGAACTAAAATATTATTAAGACACTAAAATTTCAATAGGCCAAGCTTCTAAAATAATAACCTATATTGATTCATATTGAATAAATCAAATAATTAAAAATCATACATAAATAAGGCTCAACATAGAATTGGAGATGACATGTAAAATTTTGAACTCTAAAAATAAATAAAACATGACTTATTATTTTTAGTAAGTTTTGCATGTGAGCAGGCGAAGCTTTAAAAATATTCAAAAATAAATTAAACATTCAAATTAACCTATCAAACAAATATCAAGTAAAGTTCAATTCTGATTACAAAAATAGACAATTTATATTTAGAAAAATGAAAAAAAAATATTAAACTATAATTTTGGACCCTTGGATGGTCACGTATGGCCTCTAAAAAGTAGCAAAAATGTCCATAATCAAATAGGACAGGGTATAAAGACATTGAATTTTTTGATATGATCATTTTGGCATGAAGATGGGCTCAAATGGAGCTACATATGAAAATTTATGACCTCCAAAAGTTTGACTCCTTTTTCAGCATCATTATCCTCAAGTTGAAAACAAATCAGTGCTTCTGAGTTGCTCTAATCACACTAATGTCATTTGTTCTTATCTATCTTCTCTAACTCCCATTTTTTAATTCAAGCATTGTCTTCCTATTATATCTTTCCGACTATACCAAATACTTATCATAAATTCCTTGCCATGTGTTTATTATTTTCTTCTCCAAAACATGCACTATCTTTTCTTTCTTCTTATTTGACACTTATTGCTTCCAATCTAATTTTTCATCTTCTTCTCTCTCTCTCTCTCTCTCTCTATATATATATATATATATATATATATATATATATATATATATATATATATATATATATATATATATATGAAACATTTAATATTGAAGAGATAAGAAAATTCTATGGTAAACTCATCTCATAAGCATTGTCATTGATTTTCTTCACAATTCTGCATTGTCCAATTTTCTTGTATATCAACTTGTTATTTGTGCCTTTTGTAAATATCCCTTTCCTCAAGTAATCTATCACTAAATCTCCTTCCTAAAATATTTTTGACCTTCTCCTGACATTTGATGCTACTTTATACTTTTTATTACTTTCTTGCAAAAATTTTATGTACTTTTAAATGCTTTTTCATCATTACTAACTGATTTTTAAATTGGTAATTATACCAAATCTAAAACATTCATAATATTTATCCCATCAACAATATGAAATGCTGATTTTTCTATTGATTTATTTACTGAACTATTATATATAAACTCATCTTGTGGTAAAGTCAGCTCTTAGTCATTGGGCTTCTCTTCAACTATGCATCAAAATAAGTTTTAAATATCTTATTTACAAGTTATGTCTACCTATCTATTTTGGGGTGTTATGCACTACTAAATCATAACTGAGTGCCCATCATCCTCCATAAACTTCTCTAAAAATGACTTAAAAATATTGTGTCCGTATCTATGTAATAGTTTTTAGAACACCACCCAATTTTGCAATATCTTTAAAAAATAGTTCTAGAACTCTAGTGACATAATTGGTTTTATCACATGGAATAAAATGGACCATCTTTAAAACCCTATCTCCAATAACAAAAAATCAATCATTACCTCTCTGTGAGCTTAATAAACCAAACACAAAATCTACACTTAAATTTATCTATAGTCCTCAAAAAAATAGTAATGGTATGTAAAACATTTTATTTTTTGAGTTTCCTTTTACCACCTAACATATCCTTTACCTTGAAACATATATTTTCACATCTCTCTTCATATTTAGCCAAAAATATTTCTGCTACATCAAAGCTATTATCTTTATCTTACCAAAACATTGAGCCAAACCACCATTGTGCCATTCTCTTATACTATTATATCTTAGAGATCTAATTTGAATATATAATTATTTACATTTGAAGAGATAACCATCCTACATAAGATACTCATCATAAGCATTACCTATATCACATTCTAATAGATTCCTACATTGTTCAACTATCTTGTCAAAATCTAGATTAGTATCATATACTTCTTTATTAAATTCAAATCCAATGAATTCGCTGACCATAGTAGTTATCAACCCCACTCACCTGTTCCAAGTATCATCTTCTTGATTTAATTTTACTGATTTATTATTCAACATAAAATTATAACCTTCTAAGAAAAATTCCCACTTTATATGCCTACTATTAACTTTTTGGGGGTGTTCACATACTTCAATGCCTCATGATCATTAAATAGGATAAACTCCTTAGGCACTAGGTAATTCCTCCAATGTCTTAAGGATTTTACAATGGTATAAAATTCGACATCATATGTAAAATAATTTATTCTTACCTCATTCAACATATCACTGAAATATGCTATCAAATTTCGTTATTGACTTAACATGGAACTAATTACCATAAACAAGGCATCATCAAATAGTTTGCTGAAATCTAACAATGCTAAAATAGGTTTTTGTATATTTTTTTATGAAACAACTTAGATCTTCATATTTCTACCCTTATCCATGTAAATTCTTTTCCTCTCATACAATTTGTTATTGGTTCAACAAAACTACAAACATTCTTAATAAACTTTGTATAAGAAGTTACTAAACCATGGAAAATTATTACCTCTGTGATGACCTTTGGGATTACTTTTATTAATCCATGCTTACACCATTTACTAAAACTACAAATCCTAAAACTATTCAATTTTTATACATAAACCTATGCTTATCAAATTAGCATAGAACTTTTCTTTTCTTAATAATTCTAATATGATAATTTATCAAATGTTGTAAGTATTATTATTTAGTCTTATTGAATATTAAAATATCTTCAAAATATACTACCAAAAACTTATCACTATATTCTCGTAGCACTACGTTCATCACCCTCATTAATATAATTGGTGCATTATATAATCTAAATGGCATTAACATCCACTCATATAAACCATCTCTATTATTGAATGATCCTTTCAATTCATCTCTTTCACAAACAAGAATATGATATCATCCACTTCATGAATCAATTTTGGTTAAATAGTTTGCTCCTACAAGAATATCTGTCATATCATTTAAATGAGATATATGGAATCTATACTTTATTATAATTTTATTTATTTATTTACTATCCACACACATATTCCATCCTTCAGCTTTATTTTAATTTAAAAACACTAGTGTTGCATGTTGAATCTTGCTCTGACTTACTACACCCTTCATCACCAATTCTGTATCCTACTTATTTAATTTTGTCTATTATATTGGACTCATATTATAAGTTGTTTGGTTGAGTATAGATTATCTTAGAAACAAATCACTATGATTTTGAATATCTCTTTTTGGTGGTAAACCATCTAGTAACACATTAGTTACAATATCTACATATTATTTCAACACTAATGTTACTTCTACTATTATTTGCACCAATTTTATGTCTTCTTTTTTTACTAATGATGTATAATAGTAAGATGTAATTTTCATATCTTTCATAATTTCTTTTACAGTTAGCATGACTTCAACCTAAACTTCTTATTTAAGGGGTAATAAAATGTCCTTCATAGCACCTTTCCAAAAATAATATGCATTCTTTGATCAATCATGAATTACTTTTTTATCAAATTTCCATGGCATTTCTAATAACATATGGCATCCATACATTAGTATAACATCACACCATATTTCATTCTTGAAATTTTTACAAATAGTAAACTTGATTAACCACATTTTACCTTCTATATCTTAATTCCCTCCAATAAACCATGAAATTTGATAATGATTAGGACATTTTTCAACACTGTAAAGCTAGTTTCTCAATTATATCTTTAGAAACCATAATTTCTTAATCACCAAAATTTATATTACTTTGCATATGTTACTTCTTTAATTACGCCTTGTTTAAAATATATTTGTTCATATCCATGCATCACTACCTTAGTTATTCTACACTTTTTCTTTCCTTGGAACACTCATTGTTCTTTTCATCAGGAGATTCTCTCCAATATCTACTACTACAACTTCAATATTTTGCTCTTTTACTTCATCTTCAACTAAATTCACTCTTCTGAGATCCTCTTTCCTACTTTCTTCATCTTGTTAGTGTGAACACTCAAATTCTATATGGCCTACTTCTCCACATCTGTAAAAAAATATAAGACCTACATTAATTTGAAAAGCATCCTCTACCACCATCATAGCTTTGTCCTCTTTGAAGTCCTCTTACTATTTACTCGTATTGAAACCATTTTCTATTATCTTCTTATCTTTCTACACCATGTGATGATTCTCCTTTCATTCTATTAAATCTATGTCATCCCATCATTGGAGGCAGTTGTCATCTTCTTGTCCTAATAGTTGTCCTTTTAAAACTATGTGTATTTTATTTTTCTTCAATCTTCAATGCTAGTTTATAACCTTCATCCATGAAAAGTCATTTGTGTATGAATAATTTATATTAAATTAAAAACTTCAAATCATTTACATACCTTGCATCCATCTTCTCTTTTATTCCATCATGATCATTTCATATGGAAATATTATAAAACTCATATGTATACTCTTCTATATTATGATCTTTCTTACTCAAATTTCATAATCCTTTGTATATGGTTTATGCATAATCCATAGGATGAAATTTCTCCCTCATATTCTTATCCATATTTTTCTATGAGTTGATATTTTCTATGCCTTTTCTGTCTTTCTTTATGGAGGTGATCCCACCTAATCATTGCATGACCCTTCAATTTCATGCATGCAAACTTTATCTTTTTATATTCTCTCATAATTCTAAATTCAAAATAATTTCTCCATGTTGATTATCCAATCTATCCATTCTTATTATTTTAAACTTCCTCCATAACCTAGAATGCCAACATTGATTTATTAATTCCTTCCTTTTAAAACTCTAACCATCCTCTCTTCCATTAATAATATTTGTTTCTATTAATAGTCTTATAGAATTTATTCTTCATGATCTATTCCATCCTCACAAATATCTTATTCTCTCCTTTGCCTTTAAATTTCAATGATCTTGATTAATTATTATACTTGCCTCTATAACTCTTCCATAGTCTAGTTCATTTGAGTAATTCTTCCCCTTTATCTCACCATATCTTATACTTCCAAGATTCAAACCTAGTCTAATACCAATTAATTAACTTGAATTCTATAGACATCACAAAATTCTAATAGGAAAACCTTATAAAACAATAAATTATATTAATTTATAATGAATAAATAAAATAATTGAAAACCATGCATAGGTAAGCATCAACTCAAAATTGCAGTTGACATGAAAAAATTGAAACTATAAAAATAAATGAAACTAGACCTGTTATTTTTAGTAATTGATATTTGTAGTAAATTTCACATGTAATTATTTATATAACTATATGAAAATAAAAATAACAATAAAATTAATCTATCAGATGAATCTGAACTAAAATTCAAGTTTAGTTACAAAAATAGACAATTTCTAAATTTAGAAAAAAAAAATATTAACTTGTAATTTAGACCCTCAAATGGTCATGTATGGTATCTAAACAATATTAAAAATGTCAATAAATAAACATAATAGGTTATGTCTACATTGAAATTTTTGAGAAGGTCATTTCGATGTGAATATGGGTTCAAACATAGCTATGAATCAAAAGTTATGACCTCTAAAGGTTTGGTCTCTTTTTATGCATCAATATTTCATTCCAATGTACATAAATAAAAAAACAACATGAATAAATCATGCACTTCTAAGAAAACTATGAAAATAATTGAATTGATTTACAATAAAATTATAAATTTTTCTAAAACTATTACAAATTTCAATGAACAAGATTCATGTTTCTATATAATTAAGTTAGAAAAATAGAAATTATTAAAAATGGAAGGGATAAAAACAATATTTATGTTTTAAGTATTTATATATTATAATTACATTATAGACTTATCTTAGTTTTAATTCAAAAAAAAAAATTATAATAAGTATTTAAATTATATAATTAAAGATATAAAAGAAATTTAAATATTAATATGATAATATTTAAAAATATCTATATGATAAAATTTTGTATTAATATTATGAATTAAAATTATTAATTTATTCCTAAAATTAATGTGTGTGTGTGTGTGTGTGTGTGTGTGTGTGTGTGTGTGTGTGTGTAGATGCATGTATATATATGTGTGTGTGTAGATATCATAAATGGATACAACTAATGGCATTCCCCCTTTTAATAAAGTAACAAAGAAATTAACATGCATAAAATTTAGCAGCATGTTTCTCATTATTTGAGTTGTGTAGTGTGGATATAATGGCACAATCGAATGTTCCCTGAAAATTAATGTGTTTCAGGTTTTTGGTTAAAAATCTAACTTTTGTTGATAAAGAAATCTATAACACAATATTAATCATACAATAAAATATGGGTGGAAAAGTCACACCCCAAAAACCAATGAAAAAAATCTAATATTAAAAAATACCAAAAATAATAAACACAAGAGAAAGAAATCAAATGGTCACAAGGTGACCTTTTTTCCCTTATTTTTTTTGAAACTCCATCAAGCACTCTAGATGACCAATATCCATTAGGGTAGTAATAACCATTAGAAGTACATGATTGCACTATTGTTGAAATAAGGATCATTCCTTCTCAAATTCAAAAGTTTTGGATTATGTGATCTCTTGATACAACCATTGAAGCATTATGTACAAATGCCATTTGGAAAGATGAATCTATCTATCAAAACTGATATTTCTATTTTCCCTAATCCATCTTTACAATTTTCTCTAACATTGGATGAAAAGTATGCTCATATAATTTCCAACATTTATGATAATATGAGTTATTCTTTTTCTTTTTGCTCTTACTTTCATTAGGACAAACCCCCTATAAATGGTTAGTTTGGTATCATAAACAAAATTTAAATGTTGGTTTTGCATAATACAAGGTTTGAAACAAATGGAGATTATCATTTTTTAGTTGGATTCTATCTATAAGATCTTTGATAAGGTCCACCTCTAGACAAATATAGACATAAGTATACAACCCTTGCTTAGACCACTTAAATCCATCTTAATGAGTCATCCAATCATGTTACCAATAGCTTAACATACTGACAAGTGTTAAATGCGAAATGGGAGATTTAGGCACCAAACCCAAAACGGTATTTTGGACACCACCATTGTCAATGGATAAAAATTAAAGAATCAAGGGGTAAAAAATAGCTCAACTCTTCTCCAAAACCTAGGCCCCTTTTTACAAACTCTGTGATACTGTTTAGATTAAAGAAAATAGACTAATTGAGGAACCCTTTAGAGCAAAAATGGATAACATTATCTTTGGTCTAGATAGGCTCAATCTGTTACATTATCAAATCTTTTAACCGAGACCAAAATCCATTAAACCTATAAATAACTTCACAATATTTAAATTCATTAATTAATCCAGTTACCTTAGGAAGATAAATCTCCATTGCAGGTATTTTTTTTTCGCAATGTACAGAGTGGGAGAAGTTAAAGGTGAAGATGACAAAGTCTTGGGGTGAGCAACATCCCTATAATAAAAAATAGGGACTTGATTATTTTAAAAATATTTAGCTTATTTTAATTATCATATATTTTAGCTTGCTATGTTGTCTTATTGTCCATGTATAAAATAAATACCTATGGGTCTTGTAATTAATTTAAATTGATGTGTGTATTTCCATTTTCAATTTATAAGGCATATCTTCATGAGATGGATATGGGTCTAGCAGATAAATTTTAATTGACATGAGTGGTTTCCCTTTCCATTCATGATGTGTGTTGCCTTCCACATATATTTTGTGACACGTCTATAGTAAAAATATTAAAAGGTGAATGCCAAGTGATTGATGGAACGAATCCTAAACAAGCTTTATATAATTCTCTGATTAATCTCTAGTAGGTAGCATAAACCCCAACCAATTTATTATATCAAGTGAATGATGTAATTACTCCTTAGGTAGCATATACATTTTAAATAAATTTATATAAAACATGTTGAGATAAATTATTATTGATTCATTTATATTATTTTATAACTGTGTATTCCACTTATATTTTAGAGGTGTCTATTCCACTTACGTCATATATTTAGTATAACAAAATTACTTACGGAATGATATCTCTCAATATTTTTATATAAATTTATTTAAGATATGTATGTTAATATTATGGATTGTGGAAATAAAAATGCAACTATTATTAATCATTTCCAAGACAAGGTTAATAGAATCACTTTTTTAATTAGTTATCTTTTATTCAACAAAACATTTTAAAAAATATATATATATACTAAAAATTACAAAAATAAAATATAAGTTTTACATTTTAATTTTGAGATATTCCTTGGATATTATTTATGAATAATTGTAGAAACTGAATTTAGTATTAATAATGCACTATGATAAAATAAAATAAAATAAATACCTATAACAACATTTAATATACACTATCAAAGCAGAAGGGACCTATTAAAAAACATGTGGTATAGGAAGAACTCGTTTATGGGGTTTTTTTACTGTGAAAAAAAAGATAATTTATTGTATATTTTGTCTTTGAACCAGCTTCAATGGTGTTTTTTCAAAAAAAATATACTCATAAGATTAAACAACAAGAGGATAGCTAAATGGGCCCCAATTATATTATGTCTTCCAACCATTATTCTCGGTACAATCCTGTCTCCACAACCTCTATCATGTGGTTCATAACAAAAATGTTTCAAAATTTTAACAATTAATACAACATGATATAAAATCATTATATGTTTACATGTACAAAATGGTCAAAGACTAAAGAAACTACAAGGTAGTCACACAATTACTTCAAATTAGAAAATCTTGTTCAAGATGAGAATATGTAAAAAGAAGTTGTAGGTCATTTTTATGATTTATAATGGTATTATGTTAGATACATGATATAACTTGGATCATCAATGGTGTATATTATTCATATGAACCCACATTTATCTCCAGATCTATCTTTGTCAGTACATAACTTAAGCACATGGTCTGGGTAAGATAATTATGACAGAGTTACAAAAAGTGAAAAGTAGTGGAAAGTAAATATATGTTAAAGGAAGTGTCCATGTATAAGTAGGTCAGTAACTATAAACCATATTAAATATTTGCACCTACAATGATGTACAAACTATATTTAGTTAACTCAAATTTTAATTCAATAGAAAATATTTAATAGTATTATTTTATATTTTATAAATTAATAACTAACAGTGTCATCACACATATTTATATGAACATAACAACACATAAATATTATGGATATTTATGAGACCATATTTTGTTGCTTCCCTGTTAATTTTTTCATTTTGCATATTGAATAGGTATGTGGGTTAAATATTTATAAAGATCAAAATTGGCCATGCGAGTGCTCTGACTTGTCGACCACTCTATTTGAACTCTATATTTATTGTCACCTCCTAAATAGAGTTAATGCCATATTACCATTGAGTAATATTGAATACTATTAAAGAGTTTGATAATAATTGGTACTTGAAAACTATTCACTTCTAGTACTGTCATCTATATAGCCTTTATACACTTAAAAAAATATTATTAGTTAAAATCAAATTGCAACAAATAATTACATAATAATAAATTTGTAATTACAAGTTCAAATTAGTAACACTATTAATATTTTCAATTCCAAATTATTTTTAAAAAAAAAAAAAACTACATAAATTTATATACAAATAATTTTCAATTAAAAAAACTACCACTAATTAATGAACAACTCTTTTTAAAGTATCCTTTTATTTTTGAAACATACACATAAAATTAAATTAAATAAAAAATCAATCGTACAACCCAAGAGATAAAGCTTATGGACTAAAATTAAAAGCGATATAGGATTACACCAATGTCGCTTTCCAAATCTAATGAACTATTAATAGCGTGTGTCTTCAGCTCTGTATTGTCAAAGTTCTCTTTGACTGATCTATTCTAATACCATTGTGGAAGATCCTGGAAATAAAACTCTGATATTTCTGGTTCTTGTTAAACTGTAAAGACATCCTCTTATTCCTTTTATCAACCCATTCTATACTAGAGTACTTTTGAGATAAGATGGCCGTATTTCCATTTTCCCAAGAAGAAACTCATCATTCAGCCGATAATAAGATACCTTTCCAAACGAAATCTTCAGATGGAGAAAGAGAAAGGCAACCTCAGCTGTGTGAAGTATGGAGAGATGTTCAAGGAGCCAACAACTGGAAAGATTTTCTTAATCCCATTCATCCGATTCTCAAATGTGAAGCACTCAGATACGGAGATTTAGCACAACTTTGGTACGATGCATTTGATGGTGAAAGTTATTCCAGATACTACGGCACCTGTAAGTTCAGTAAAGGAGCTCTTTTTGTAAAGATGGGCATGTCCAGTTGTGGCTACCTAGTCACTAAATATATATACGCTAATACTGATTTGCTGAGCCAAATTTTTGGTGAGAAACCAAAAGATAACGGCGTTTGGATAGGGTTTGTTGCAGTTTGCAACGATCCGAATGAGATAAGAAGGTTTGGACGATGAGATATAGTGATTGCATGGAGAGGAACCCAGACAATTCAAGAATCTATACAACATCTCAGAGATGTTCTGGTACCGACAAGATCATCCTATAGATTTGGAAGAACTGGCAAAGTCCATAAAAATGAGGCTGTACGAATTGAGAGAGGCTTCCTCACCTGTTATACTTCGACCATACGTCAACATGAAGATTCTACAGGAAGGACGGTGAACATCAGCACAAGGAATTTGGTATTCGGCGAGATAGAGCGATTGCTCCAAGTTTACGAGAATGACAAGTTAAGCATAACCTTTACGGGACACAGCTTAGGAGCTGCTCTTGGAGCATTAAGTGCTTATGATGTCAAACAAATGCTTAACTCCGCCCCTTCTCATGATATTCCTGTGACTGTGTTTGCTTTTGCCTCCCCAAGGGTAGGAAGTCTTGCTTTTGCTAAACAGGTGCAGGAGACTGGAGTCAAGGTTTTGAGGTTTGTCAACAAACGTGACGTGGTTCCCAAAGTTCCCGGAGTTTTTATGAACGAGAACCTCGGATTTCTGGGTAAATTCCTACAATGGCTTCCTTGGACATACATTCATGTTGGAGTCGAAGTTTCTTTAGCCAACAACTCTCACAATCTTGCTTACTTTCATAAATTAGAGGTTTACCTGCACTTACTAGACGGCTTTGTTGGACATAACAGGCCATTTAATTCTTGTGGAAGAGATCCTGCCCTTGTGAATAAGAGCAGCGATCTGTTGATTGAGGAATTTGGAATTCCCCGAAAATGGTGGCACGAACAAAACAAAGGTCTCATTAAAGACACGGAAGGAAATTGGAAGCAACCCACGAAATCAGTTGATGAAGACGACAAAGTAGAGAAATAATTCAAATCCCTTTTTTATAGCGATTAAATGTGGACCAAGTTCCGATATATGTTACATTATTCTGAACCTTTTTAAATTATGTCCCGTTATTTGTTAGTTAAAGCTTCTGTAGAATATTACACCTATACATCCCTCTATACTCTATAACCATTTAACCGATATATTGTATTCATAATATTTTTAAAATGAAGATATCTTTATTTACTTGTCTACTTTTAAGTTGACGGATGCTTTTTGGGTTGTGGTGTAACATTGAAAATAGATCCATTTATAATGGAATGATTCATGTTCAAATTAAACTAAAGATTTAACTATTTTCAATGAGAGACATACAATTAGTAATTTGATTGAATAAAAGAATGAAGATTACAATCCATACTTATATTAAAGATTAAGTATAGGCCCGTTAATCCCACAGTTATCATATATCAAAACTCTTGAACTTAATATTTTATAAAATATCGAAATTGTTTAACCTTTTCATCCCATCTAAATATAAAAATCAAGGTTTTGTCTTATTTTTACCAGGAGTACATTACATTAAAAGTGGTGTTACACATATTGTTAACGAGTTCTTTTATTTTATACATATGCGAAAGATTTTCCATATATGATTTGGTTGTATATATGTGAAAATTATATAATGTTACCTATTTATATCAAGGTTATGTCTTCTTTTTACTAGGAATATACTACATTAAAGGTGGTGTTTCACATAGTGTTACTAAATTCTTTCATTTTCCACATATGCAATAGATTTTCCATATACGATTTGGTTGTATATATATGAAAATTATATATTGTTACTTATTCACAATCAAAGTTTGTATTCAAAAAGCACAACATCATTTAATATGGTGTTTCCAAAAGAAATTACATAGATTATTATAAAAAAAATATAATAGTGTTAAATAATTGAATTATTGAAAATAAATTGTGAGACAACCCTCCATCAGTAATAGATGAAATATTTAAAAAAAAAAATTAAGAATAATACATAATTTTAGTTTGTAAAATATTTCCATATGAATGATAATAAACATATATGTTTTATCTTTTTAGTGTTCATGAATTCATTTAAATACAATTGAAAAAATAACATAATTAAGGGAATACGAGATTTTATATTTTCACAGTCTATAAGATTGAACAATAGGGAATTTATAGGTGAAATTGCATGCATATTTTTTGATTTGACACATTTTGAATTACCATCTATTATTCATCATTAAGAATTTTACTAGATGTTGATTTGAAATGTGTCAGATCAAAAAATATACATATTTTCACCTATAAATCATTTTTTACTCATACTTAAGGGAAATTTCTCATTTAAAAATATAAAATAATAATTTCAAATATTGTCTAGTAAACATAATAATAATTATGTATAATTGAAGTTATAAAATAATAAAGTGACTAAAAGATGTAGTGAAAGACAATTAATGACTGTACCTAAAGTGAACCTTGAGATTTTAAAATTGAAATTATGTTGTGTAGACTTAAATATAATTGTGTATCTAATATTGGATATAACATGAGAAAAATAAATATGGTGCCCACTCCCTAACTAATGACTTTTTCAAATGTTAGTTTTAGCAATGTGCCTTTATGACCAACCATGGTGTCTCTGAGTGTCTAGTTCATATTATGTTGATTTTTAGGTCACATTTAGTTTTTGGAATTATAAACCATCAAGTGTCATTTGTTGTTGTACATTCATTTCTAGGATTTTATTGGTAGACTTTATCATGTTGGATCTATTTTTTGTACAATAACTTGGATCTCTATGAAAAAATTAGAAATAGATAAGGTCATAAATAGATAGGTCAAGAAAACTCACAAGAGTTACAACTAAATAACCTACATGCTATAATTATACATGTGTAGTTCATGTTTTATGTTAATAAAATAGTATTAATGTCTTAATGAAAGAGTATTCAAAGAAGGTTTTCTTTGTTTACCTAAGACAAAAATACTTATATGAGAATCTCCTATATCCCTATTTGATTACAAGATTCTATTTAATTATTTATATAGATCATTAAGTATAAATTTATAAAATGTCATATGACTAGACATGAAATAGGTTATCATTTTCCCTGATTGTCCTTGTTGGAATGTCTCTAGCTTATTTTAATAAATGAATGTCCATAGTTCAAACTTACATAATTTTTGGTAGGAAACATTTAAACATGAGACTAGAAAAAAATAAAAATAATAGGTCCAAACATTGAGGAAGAACACACAAGTGTAGAGTGGTAGCAAAAATAAAATAAGATGGAATCAATGAGCTTACCAAATGCAGAAAATGAATAATCAACATGAGCAAAAATTACATAAAAGTAGAAAAATGAGAAGAATATAGAGGTAAGAAGAGAATGAAGGACACCTAATGCAATCAAAATAAAAATAATCGAAACTTAAGGAGGAGAGAGACACATGTCTACACAAATAGTAATAGAGAAAGAATGAACAAATGAAAATGTGTGAATAAAAATCAAACATAGAATAGTGATCCATATGCACAAATCCATAGTAAATGCATTAAAATAATAAATTTTATTAAGATTAGCTGTGTATGTAGTGAACCCTACTTTGATGTGCATATATGAGCAAATATACACATGTGTCAAAATTAAAAGACATATAACTAAAGCACATACCTGTGATACTTTGTTATACTTGTTGATAATGGCCATTTGAAAATAAGTAATCAATCATGTATAAAGTCCATGTAAGTAAAGATTTTTTTATTTTTTTTTAAATTTTAAATTAAAAAAAGAGAATAAGAGTAATGTAGGGGTTTGTATTATTACTATAGATTCAAAATTGGAGTCCATCCCAATGAGCTAGAACATCGGCCCTTTCACATAAGACAGTCGTATTACACGCTCACCTGAAGCATGCACATAGAGACTAGTTCCCATAGGTTTTGTTAGTTAGTGTTATTACTCTAGTCATATTCTTACTGTTATGTATTTAAATAGGTACTATGCAAAATCACAAAATAAACTTCTTTGATTCTAATGTTTCCAATCTTGGCTACCATGATTACATAGGCTACTGCCATCACTATTTCATATTATTACTTTAGAAAACTAAAAGATGAGTTAGGTTCCATACTAAGTTATATTTACTACTCTCAACTTAACACAACAAATTCATTCATCATGAGCATAATAAAATTATGTAATGTCTATAACTCATATATTAAGTGAGAGCATCCAAAAGTCAACCACCTCCATCCATTACAACAAGGGTATTTATACTTGTTTATCCCTGTCCAAGTGTTTACAACATTAATGAAAAGAATAAATAAACAATAGACTCTCAATAGACTGAGAGTCATGGATCTTAATCAAATAGCTTTGCCTAAGGACCTAGGCCTTTGTGGCCCCTATATACTTGTACTATGATAGATCCTTGTTATCTTGTGTTATCTTCTCACAGCTGGTGTAAAAAAATTTATCAAAAAGGGCCATAAGTCCCATATGAATCAGTACTTAATTATTCCTACATCCCATATGCTCTCCAAGTCTTCTACTTTAGTTCTAAGTGCTATTTTCTCATGTTCTTCATGACTAATTACTTCAATTCCAAGTCTTCTATTTTTGGGTTCTTCATGACTAATTCTTCTTTCATTGGGTCCTCTCACACTAGGGATTCAATTCTTTTGTCCTCTCATGCCCTGTAGGTATTGCACCATGATGATTCTACAGCTATCAATTTTTGCACCATAGTTTTTTTGTACTATGATCCTTCTATGTCATGTTAGTCATGTGCCAAAATAGAAAATACTTAACAATTTTTTTGGGTCAACATTAGCCCACACAAAGCTCATAGTCCATCTTAGACTAAGTCATGCTATCAACCTCTATCAAATATTTAGGTCTAACTTACTCAATCTCCTTCCTAACATTATCCCAATGTGATAATACATCGAGTAGTCTGGTAGTTAATTCTTCCATAGCCTCCTTCGATCTCTTCATCTCTTTAAGTTGGTTAGAGGTCTCATTGGCCTTCTTGACTAGTTCATATAGGGATACGGTGGCATCTTTATAGACATATTCAAGTGTTTATAATTCCTTGACAACTTGTCCTCAAAGGGATGCAAAACTTGCACTCAGTTATTTACAATGATTATTGATGGTTTCTTCCAGCATCTCCACATTTTTAAATGCCTTAGCATGCTCATCATGGTCCATTATTAATATCACAACATCATCCATCTTTTGACACTAAGTTTATTTAGATTAGAGCTGATCCTCGAAGCTTTTATTTGGGCATGCCAACCACTCAAAAATTCCATCCAAAATGGGGTTGACTTCCACACCCTTTCTAGGGTGATCTTGTAGACTTATGTTACCTCAGTAAGTTGCTTTGCTAGATTTAGTCCCATGTCTTTCGATATGGGATATTCCTTGCATCACTTTAGTAGGAGGTTCACTAGGGTATCTAACCTTTTTGTGGCATCCCCATCAAGAGATTTAATGTTCTCATTTTTACCTCTATGGCTTCTTTGACCTACTACTTCAGAGTTTCCACTTCCTCAACAAGCCCTTGTTTGGTAGTGACTTACTTATTATATATACCCATAATTTGGGTGTATTTACTCTTCATAGTTTACACATCACAATTTTATAGAATGTTCTAGTGCACAACCTTGATGGAAAGATTAAAAAAATGGCACTCGCTAGAAGGGGCAATCTTTTGGGAATCCACCCATAGTGGCTTAGACAGTGTAATTGAATTAGGTCCCAAGGAGATCCTATCTTGGGGTAGCTCAATTTCTCGATCCTTATTATACATGTCTAAAGATAAGACACCTTCTTCCTTATTTTTAGTGTTCCATATTTAGGAATGAAGTGCAGCTAGAGATAGAAGTTCCTGTCAGGGATGCCAATTTGATAACATTCATACATATTGGTATCTACATCATCCCCAAGCTCTTTCATAGACTCAATCAATTATTTCTATTTAGTATGGTCATGCCCTATTTTAAACCTTATGCTAATATCCATAAATGTACTACCAATGGCCATTTCACTCTTTTCTTCCTCACCATCCCCCTCTTCATCATAAAATTGTCCTGCATCAAATAACATGTCATCATAGATATCATTCTCCTCTTGCATTAGGGAGGGAGTCTTATTAGATTCATAATCCAATGTTTCTACCTACACTAAAAAAATTTACTACTGAGTCATTTGTTCTATGGTTTGTTACTACGCAACTCTTGATGATGCTTTTGGGGGAGATGGTTGTGATGTTTGAGGGTCTGGGTAAGAAGTGGTAGAGATGTGTGTAGGATAACGTGGAGGTGGATGGAATTGTAGTAATAGTGACTTGGGTTGAAATGGTCAGGGAGGTGAAGGGCATGGTGGAGATGGGCTAGGTGGGGATGGGTGAGGTAGAGATGGGTGCGATAGAAAGGGCAATGTAGAGATGGCTTAAAAGATGATGAGCCCTTTTTTGCACATTGATATTATTTTACTACTTTGGTAGTTCCTAATGACCACTTACACTAGCCTCATGCTCAACCCTCTTTTTATTCTTTAGTAGTGGCACAAATGGAAGCTTTTTATTAGGGTCTCCACCGAATAGATCCTTTGGAGGGTGTAGCATATAAAATAAGCTATGCATTTTCTCTCCCACCATTATCTTTTTGACCTTTATGTCCATTAGGTTTGTGTCATTCCTCTCTCGATAGGATTTTTTACATGGACATACAAACATTTTTCAAAGAGTTTGAATCTCTAAGTCTATCTTCTTGGCCTCAAAGGTAATGGGTTATGCAGCATATTTATAGTTCACATAGTCTATGAAGTACAATTTTGAGAAGGAATATGATAAATTCAATCAATTGTAAATATCTTTAGAAGGGATCATCCTTATATGCACAAGGTAAAAATATTGTTTTACTTCAATCTAGGCTTACTCAGTAGCTAAAGGGGGTAAATCCTCCCTCATGTCATCAAAATAGTACCTCATATCATCAAATGATTACCTAATCTTCATTTTTTAGGAGGGAGTGATGTGTTGAGGGCATGTGAAAGCCTTGTAGTGATAAGTAGGGGACCTATGCATGGGTGGGTATGTCTACTTTAGTGATCCTGAGTTGTAGTTCATCATGCCGATCTCATCAAAGACCATTAAGAGAATAAATCCCCCCATAAAAACCTATGTTTGGGGATTCAATGGCTTTTCTCAACATCTTCAACAATATTTTGACTAAAATACATGGCCTTATTTTATTTTAATCCCTAGGTGACCTAGTAAGTGATGTATAGGTGTACCATGTCAACTTCCTTCCACCGATCAGTCCCACTAATTTTAGTTATAATTATTGTTGGGGATCAACCAACAATGTTGATTACTATATGAAAACAATAAATGTGGAATTAAACTAGAAAGATAAGTAACTAGAATCAAAAATAGCAAAGAACAAGAGATACAAGAAACCACCCTGAAAACTTGTATTAAACTCTTTACAGAAGGAATACAATTGAAGAAATTTATTTTCTTCCACACCTCTCTCAGATGTACAAATCTCTTTCTAGATCTCTTTCCCTCAAGAGTTCTCTCTCTCAATTACAATCAATTCCAACAACCTGGATTGATACACATATAATTATGTACTGTTCAATTCAACATTACACAATAAGCTATGAAGATCTATCCTATTATATAATAATTAGGAAACATGAGCATACAACTACAACTATCAGATGCACCTCCTAATCAAGGGCTCTAAATAGTCTTACTAATAATAGAGATGTAGACTTAAAACTATCACTTAATCCTACCATGCAAACATTTTGTTCTGTCCATAGAAATAGCATTCTAGACGCACAGGTAACCGACATCGATTCCTGCCTGTTTGCACCTAATCGACGTCGACTAAACATGACTGACGCTGGCATCTCCTGGTTTGCTCCTGACCGATGCCAGTGACTATGTAACACCAGCAACTTTGCAATCTACTCACTTGGTGAAGCTTTTAGCTCCACACCTTAACAATCTCCCACTTGGAGATAAATAATTGCACCAGTACCTGTACAGCAACATCTTCTAGCTCCTCCATCTTCAACTCAATCATGAAGACCAACATAAGTTGAATGAAGATTCAACATCTCCTTTGTTATCAGCTTGGTTAACATATCAGCAGGGTTCTTATCTGTATGGATCTTCTCCAGCTTCAACTCACCATCCTCCAATACCTATCTAATGAAGTGGTACCTAAGCTGTATATGCTTTGTTCTTGAATGAAACACTGAATTCTTAGCCAAATGAATTACACTCTAACTATCACTATATAATCTGCAATTCTCTTGCTCCTTTCGAAGCTCTTCCATGAACCTTGTCATCCATATCATCTCTTTGCTAGCCTCTGTGACTGCAATATATTCTGCTTCTGTAGTTGACAAGGCAACAACCTTTTACAACTTTGATATCCAGCTAACCGCCATTCCACCAACAGTGAAAACATATCTTGTGGTGCTCCTTCTGCCATCCAAATCACCTGCCATATCTGAATCTACATAACCATGTAGAGAAGTATCTAAACCTCCATAGCACAAATGCCTACTGCTGGTCCCTCTCAGATATCTAAGGATCTACTAAACTACTTTCCAGTGTTCCTTCCCTAGATTGGCCATATACTTACTTACAACTCCCACTGCTTGGGCAATATCCGATCTAGTACAAACCATTGCATACATTAAACTCCCTACTGTGGAAGAATATGGAACTCTACTCATGTACTCTACCTCATCATGTGAATTAAGACACTATTCTTTACTCAATTTAAAATGTCCAGCCAAAGGTGTGCTTACCGGTTTTGTATCCTACATATTGAACCATTTCAACACCTTGTTCACATAATCCTCTTGAGACAAAATCAACCTGTGATTTTTCCTGTCTCTCTTAATGCTCATGCCAAGGATTTTCTTTGCTGCTCCCAAATCCTTCATGGCAAATGTGTGAGCTAATTTCACCTTAAGCTCAGAGATATCCTGCATGTGTGATCCTGCAACCAGCATATCATCTACATACGACAACAAAATAATATATCTACCATTATTAAATCTCTTAAAATACACACAATGGTCAGATTGACATCTACTGTAGCCATGCTCAGTCATAAACCTGTCAAATGTTAGATACCATTATCTAGGAGCTTGCTTGAGGCCATACAAGCTTTTCTTCAATCTGCACACTAACTTCTCCTTACCTTTAACCTCAAATCCTTCTGGCTGATCCATATATATTTCCTCATCCAAATCTCCATGAAGAAATGTTGTCTTAACATCAAGCTGCTCAAGATGCAAATCCTCAATAGCAACTAAAGATAATACAGTCCGTATAGAAGTCATTTTAACAACAGGAGAAAAAATCTCACCAAAATCAATACCTAGTTTTTGTGCAAATCCTTTCACTACCACCCTGGCCTTATATCTCATCTATCCATTCTCACCTTCCTTCAATCTGTAGATCCATCTTTTCTTCAGTGTCTTCTTTCCTGCCGGCAACTCAACCAAATCCCATGTTTGGTTCTCTTTCAAGGAAACAATCTCCTCATTCATGCCTAACTCCCACTGATTCTTGGATTCCACCTATATTACTTCATCAAAACTCTCTGGTTCTCTAACATTAGTAAGAAATAAATATAATAATGAAGGGGAATATCAAATTAGAGGTTTACTTAACCTTTTTTACCTCCTGATGGGCGTCTGAGACTCATTCAGAACACGATGTCTGCCCAAATTCTCTGATAGTGATCAACCTCAGTCACTTCCAAGCCTATAACTAGCCGATGTCGGTTCTCCCTGACCGACGTCAGTTCCTGCCTGAATGACATCGGTCACTGTATGACTGACATTGGTTCTTATATTGCCGACGTTGGTTCCTGCCTAACTGACGTCGGTCTTTGTGTTTTCCTCTCTGTGATTAATTTTTCCCGCGAGCTCATGTTGGACCATTACCTCATCCAATTCTCCATTGCTCTGCTCAAATTGATTCAGCTTCTTGAGCTGATCACTATACATCACTTTTTCATTGAAAAAAACATCATGGCTCCTAATTATCTTGTTAGTTCCTAGATTCCAAAACCTAAATTTGAAATCATCAGAGCCATAGCCAATAAATGTGCACCTCATAGACTTAGCATCCAACTTCTTTCTATTTTCCTTATCAACATGCACAAAGGCTTCACAAACAAAAACTTTGAGAAATGAGAGATCTACCTTTTTACCTGTCCATGCCTCTTCTAGAATTCCACCACCCAGAGCTGTAGAGGGTCCTCTGTTAATTAGGTACACTGCAATATCAATAGCTTCTACCCAAAACTCTAAGGGCAAACCAGCATGCAATCTCATACACCTTGCATGCTCCATTATTGTTCTATTCATCCTTTCAACAACTCCATTTTGCTAAGGTGTCCTTGGAACTGTCCTTTGCCTGTGGATTCCATGCATATAACAATACCAATTGAACTTGTGACTGCAGAACTCACCACCATTGTCAGATCTCAGGCACTTCAATCTCCTGCCTGTTTCATTCTCAACCATAGCTTTCCAAATCTTAAAAGTCTCAAATACATCAGATTTCTTCTTAATACAATAGACCCATACCTTTCTTGTAGCATCATCTATGAATGAAACATAATACTGTGATCCTCTAATAGAAGCAACCTGAGCTGGCCCCACATGTCTGCGTGAACAAGCTGCAACTTGTGCTTCTTCTTTGTTGACCCAGTCTTGAGAAAACTCACTCTCTTCTATTTCCCAAAAACACAGTGCTCACAAAAATCCAAATCTATGCTTTTTAAATCTGAAAGCTTACCTTTTGACTTAAGAATGGACATTCCCTTCTCACTCATGTGGCCGAGCCTAGAGTGCCACAACTTTGCATCCACATCTGAAGTAGATAATACAGAAGGAGAATTGTTAGTAACACAATTACATAAATAGAGAGTACCTACTCTCTTACCTCTGGCCATTACAAGTGCACCCTTGGTCACCTTCCAAGATTCAGCTGTGAGAGTTATTGTACAACCCTCATCCCCTAACTTTCCTTCAGAAATCAAATTTCTCTTCAAGCTGGGAACATGCATGACATCTCTCAACACCCATGTGTTGCCATTCTACATTTTCAGCTGCACTTTTCCTTTGCCAATAATTTTACAAGGCTCATCATCCCCTAAATACACTATTCTAAAATCTCGATGGATATAGTCACTAAAATATTCTCTATTAGGGGTAGCATGAAAAGATGCACCAGAATCTAACACCCAAGATTCTATATTATTATGCAAAGAGAATATAAGAGCATCTTATGCAATACCTACAACTTTTGCTTCTTCCTTACCTTCATGCTGATTGTCTTCTTTAGGCTTTGACCAATAATCTTTGCTTATGTGCCCTATCTTTCCACAATTCCAACATTGTGGCTTCCTGCCATTTCTAGATTTGGATCTACCTCTCACCTTTGACTTAGACATTGATCTCCCATTCTTGCCCTTCTCTTTTTGCCTTCCCCTACTCTCAAAACTTAAAGCATTTCGAGATGTTTCCTCTGTGCTTTTCCTGTGAATTTCTTCATTCAAGATTACACTAACAACATCCTCTTCTTTTAAAATATTTGAAGCAGATGTAGTATTACTAACTGCCATTACCAAGCTATGCCATCTTTCAGGGAAAGAGCATAATATTAAAAGATCTTTAATTTCATCATCAAACACTATTTTTACTAAATTTAATTGATTTACAATTCCATGGAAATCATTTAGATGATTAGATACAGATCCACCTTCCTGCATACGCAAATTAAATAACTGCTTCATAAGATATACCTTATTTGAAGCTGAGGGTTTTTCATATAAATGTGCTAAAGTAGTCATCAACTCTACCGTTGTCTTTGCCTATGATAAATTAGATATCACAATAGATGCCATACTCAATCTTATAGATCCAAGAGCCTTTCTATCAAGAACTTCCCATTCTTCATCATCCATGTCTTTGGGCTTCTTTAAAACCCCACCTAACAGTAAGTATAGATATTTTTGATACAGATAATCTTCTATCTACATTCTCCAATGTTGATAATTCTTGCCATTGAACTTCTTCATTCTCAGTTTACTTTCTTCTGCCATTGCTTCTCCTACTCAAATAAAAATCCCTGTGAGTAACCTGTAATCAATACACACTAACCAGATTTGAAACACCTGTTAGTCAACCTGAGCTCTGATACCACTTGTTGGGGATCAACCAACAATGTTGATTACTATATGAAAGCAATAAATGTGGAATTAAACCAGAAAGATAAGTAACTAGAATCAGAAATAACAAAGAACAAGAGATACAAGAAACCACCCTGAAAACTTATATTAAACTCTTTACAGAAGGAATACAATTGAAGAAACTTCTTTTCTTCCACACCTCTCTCAGATGTACAGATCTCTTTCTAGATCTCTTTTCCTCAAGAGTTCTCTCTCTCAATTACAATCAATTCCAACAACCTGGATTGATACACATATACAATTCTGTACTGTTCAATTCAACATTACACAATAAGCTATGAAGATCTATCCTATTATATAATAATTAGAAAACATGAACATACAACTACAGCCATCAAATGCACCTCCTAATCAAGGGCTCTAAACAGTCTTACTAATACTAGAGATGCAGACTTAAGACTATCACTTAATCCTACCATGCAAACATTATGTTTTATCCACAGAAATAACATTCTAGAAGCACAGGTAATCGACATCGGTTCCTACCTATTTGCACCTGACCGACATTAGCCAAACATGATCGATGCTAGAATCTCCTAGTCTGATCCTGATAGACGCCGATGACTGTCTAACACCAGCAACTTTGCAATCTGCTCACCTGGTGAAGCTTTTAGCTCCACACCTTAACAATTATCTATGTTATAATGAAGAGGGCGAGATCCTATAATTTTGTAATGTGCAAGGCATGGCCCTACTTCTGGTATATAAGCACCATAGAGATCTTTTATACCTCTCCAATATCTACTAGGCCATTGGCGAGATCCAACCATGAACATTGTAGTCCATAACCTTATTTATCCTCTTAGGCATAATTTTTATATTTCACCTAACAATGTAGATATAATACTCATGGATGCATGAGACAAGGAAATGAACCTCCTCCATGTGTTTTCCAAAGTATAATAGATTAAAAAGTTAGAACAACCCTATAAAATCCAACATGTTGAAGATTTTAAGATCAAAAAACCACTTGGTTCTTAGTTTTATAGCGCTCAACTCGATATTCATTTTGAATTTCAACCTCATTTCCATGTTTTCAATGGTTATAATCAAGGATTATCCAAGTGGATACCTTGAAAAACAAATTTTATATGCACAACATGTATTCTGGATACAACATTTCCTCAATTAATAGAGGTAGTGGTAATGATAATTGAGGTTTTTTTACTTGACCTATCATGTTTTATTCCTCTCTCTTTGTACACTAAAATTTCTCTTCTATATTCTCTTCCATAATGAAATCGTATCTCCCCCATGTACCTCTTCTTCCTCTAGTATCATAGATAATGGTCTAGTTTTGAGTGACTTTATTTTACACTACATCTCCCTTCATTGAGCCTAAAGGTTGATGTGTAGTCATTTGACATTTCTAAATGAATATGTGGTTACAATGAATGACTTCATATTTTCAATCTTGAGTATCCTCTAATGGTAGATTTGTACAACAAGTGACCTTTAAGCTTTCTCTATCATGGTCATGTCTCAAAGTTCTCCCTATATGTTTCTTGCTAACAAGTGCCACTTTCCTCAATACCTAAATTAAATTGTGACTTTTCTATATTTTGGCTCTTATATTCACTTGTTCTTAGCTCTGGTATTCACTATTTAAGCTTTTGTATTCATTTTTTTATCATCTCTTCAGCTCTATTAATCATAATTAAATTTAAAGGTAAAGAGTAAAAATAAGTTAACTTGAAAATTTATAAGATCAATGGGGGTTCACCATCATTACTAATTTCCCTTCACCCATCACTTCATGTCATTGATGTAGATATTTAATAGCCATCATGTTTTAATAATTTATTTTGGAATTTAATTATTTTAAAATTATTATCACATCACACTTTTGGCACATTTTTTTGCCATAAATATTCTTTTCACATTAATGACACGTCTTGTCTCATGCCTTCCTTTCAAGTGGATGACATATATGTCCTATGCTTTCCTTGCTATGGAAGATAGTTTTATTTCAAAATTCAAACTAATGGAAGGAACACCCTATATTTAGGCTTCATAGTTCACGTGTCTTAAATGACTTTCATGCCCTTAACACTTTGTGCACCTATATTCCTTGTGCACATTAACAACCTTGAATTCATATGTAATATATGCTCTTATAATTCTTTGAATTAAGATTTCATATCTCTTTTACCCTACTCTAAAATGAGTCATGGTCCTTCATGAAAAGAAAAAAAATACATTAAAGAGAATTACACTAATAATTTTTTTCATACAACAAAGGTAAGGATTTTATTAAAAACAAGAAATCCTAAACTAATGGAAAATTCCTTAATGATTATAATACCGAGGAAGGAAGTAGCCATCCAACCTTTGTAACTGACATGCTCTAGTAGGTCAAATGTTTTGAATAATAAAAGCACCATCATTGATGTGAACTCATAGATTGGGATTCCTTCCATATGGTCACTTTTTGACTGGTCAAGCACTATCAATAAAATTGATATGCATCTTTCTTAAGGATCAATCAAATCCCTTAATTTCAATAAATTTTCTTTGAAAGACATCTTGATCTTCCTTTAGCAACTCAAATTTGATGAAATCTCTTTTTAAGTTCAATAATTTCCTACTGTAACCATTTTTGGTTCTTGTTCCATGTTGATGTTAGGCTAAATAGTCTGAATGGGCACAATGTAAAGTTCGTCTAGATTGGTGCTAGTATCATGAACTCATGTACCATTGTTCATAGGGAAATACAAATGGGTTTTCAAAGGATCTAATGGGTTTTATCCTTCATGTTATTCCACTTGAAACACTAGCTTCTATTTACCTAGACATATTTCTTCACTTTGGTCTTGATCAAGGACTAGGGCTGGTGTGGAGACTTGGGTTGTTGATTCATTGGAGAGATGTAATGGTGGTTCAAGAAAATGATGGAAATTACTTAGATGATCTTCAATTAGACTTATGTCATTAATAATTTCTTTACATATGGCTTGGAAGTGAGGCATAAATCAAAATTTAGAGAAGAATAATATAGGGTTGTCTTCATGTTTGCCTTAAAGAGATGGAAAAATTGAGTTTCCATATGTCATTCTTCATGACAATACCATGCCTTATCCTAGGAACATAGAGTTTCATATAATGCATTCACCTAGAAGTAAGCCTGTAGGTATGACTCTTTATTTATCTAGATTTTATCATAAGCTTCTATATGGCATTTAGGCACTAGTACTCTATTATATTTGATTATTCCCCTTACCTTGTTATCATGATGGAAATGGTGATGTAAGTGGTCCTATTTAAAGAGTCACTCATGATGGGTTCACAACCATATTTTAGCTATACCATCTAAGAGATGAATTAATGACCTCATAAGATCACTTTCAATGTCATATTATTCTTTAAGGTGCTATATGAAGTCACATACCTCCATTTGTCAATGGAACTATGGACCTTCATGAAGTCTTTCAAGAGGTGCTTCTATGATTGGTACCCTCATGACTTGACCAATGATAAGGCACATGAACTTGTTACATTTATAAAACTGGTGTGGAATGGTCTCCTGACTTTGAATTTCACTACACACTCATTAAGTGAGGTCATAATTTCTATGTGCCCAGCAATTATAAGCATTATTTGTAGTGGTGTAAAGGGACTAAGTGTTTGACCATTTAATAATTCCATAAAAAGTTAGATCCCTTTGCTCATCATCTCTGGTAGTGACATTATATATGTGGTTAATGTCTTCTTCCACATTGATAGGTTATTTATAAGGGGGCCATGTGATTAATCCAATGGAAAAAAAACCCATTGGTCAGTGTTCTTAAAACTAATATACTGCTTATTAAGGCTTAGATATGCATTATTTTCATATCACTAGGGCCATCCCACTAGAGTTATGAAGTCATATGCCTTAGCTAATTTTAGAACCTTAAAATCTACCTTTTAAAGATAGTCCAAGTATATCAAATGTAGGATTCTTGAGGAGAGCTCTTGGTAAAGTAAGAGTCTTTTTATCCATGAAAAACATGTGAGGTGATGGCTACAACATTATATGAGCCAATTTTTTCCAAGCATCTTTATTAAGAGCATTCAATTCTATGCCAATGTCAACTAGTATGTCTCAGATTACCCATCCATTGATGGTAGCATTGACTAGTATCTCTTTATCTCTCCAAATAAAAAAGGGATTAGGAGTATCCTACCTTTGAGAATGATTAAAGAGACGATTCTCAATCTATCAAGTGAATTGGGGTTGAGAATTATGTGATTCTTGTGCTTGAATATTAATCCAAATAATCAACTATGGGAAAATGTCCTCATTTAGCATGCACTTTCATAGTTCTTGGAAGTCATTATGTGCCACATTTTATGGTTCAACTATCATCTACATAACATCACACTATGTTAATTATTTATCTTTAAGTAATTTAATCTCTCCATGTAATTATAATGTATAACTTGCACAAGTTTCCTTTCCTTGTTCTTGAGCAAAGGTTCACTTCTCAAGCTCAGAAGCTCATTTACTTTAGCTCATACAACTCTGCTCTACATAATACTCTCTTTGTAGCTATGTCTAACTATAAATTGGTTAGTACTAAAACTTTACACACTATTGTGACTTTATAATATGAAAATCTCATTTATCTTGTTAAAATACACCTATGGTAAAAATTTGAGGGTCTAACTCTCTTTCTAGGTCTACTTTCTCTCTCCTAGCCTCCTAAATTAGGCCTTCATTAGCCCTTTTCAAATTCCTTTATATATAAATACATAATACATATATATTATGGTCTTAAAATTATGTGATTCAATTAGGGCATGTAGAAATATACCAAACTAGAAATGTTTGTGATTTTTTTAGCATTAAATTTCCCCCAATAGTCAAAACCCTAGTTGTCAGGGTTTTGGAATGCTAAGTATGCTGAGAGAAATTTAAATTCAATATATTAAACCTCACATATTTTCAAAAAAAAAAAATTGTTTCAAAATCTCTATGTACACATTTAGCAACTTTCCCATTTTCTAAGCGAGACCTCAAAGCCATTAATACGTTCACAATATTAATGTCTCATTCCTTCTTGAGTGTATTTGTTGACAAAAAATAGGGTTAGATAAGGGTTTGTTTTTCCAAAATTTCCATCAATATTTATTATTTATCTTAGGATTATTCCCACATCACAAAATTAACTTGAGACTATTACCTCCTTTGTTAATCCCTTTGAATTCTAAACAAGACTCAAAATAAAGAGTATAGTAACAAACTCAAGGCTTCTATCCTGTATACTAACAGCGAGCAAGAAATTTAAGAAAATTTATCAAAACTCTTCATAATTTATCCATATTTATATTCTCCATCAGAACCTTTCTGGAAAGGACCAAATGATATGTTTGTTACTTGAGATAACTATATACTCACTTTCACTATATGATAGACATGCCTATCTTCTCAAAAGGAGTTTATTTTCAACCTCAATCTTTGTTACCTTTCTCAATCCATTGATTAAAGATGATCACATTAATAAAAATAATCACAAACTCACCATATTGAATATTTAATCAAATAAATACTTAGACTTAGACATGTAATAACAATGCTCATATGTTTCTTCACCATAGTCATCTTTATAAATCAAGATTCATTGACTACATAATAATTTAATATCTCATTCAAATGGAATACATAATTAAAATCTTTAAACTTACTCCACCACCTTCTACTAAGATATATAACTGAATCATGGAAGTTGCTATGTGGAAGTACTTGAAAAGCATATTGTATTGTAATGTTTTACCCACTATATGCACTATATGACCATGCATAAAGACTAAATAAGATACATAGGACCTCTTTTATACTCTTAGGACCTATAATACACCTTATGAACATGTTTTACTCCTTGAACAACCCCATATAACGCATGAACATCCTTTTACAAGGCTTAAAAATTCAAAATTTCAAATCATGTATTTTGGAGGCAAACTCCATAATTCAAAATTTATGCCATTTGTGAAAACCTATATCTCTCCTATGACTTAATTAGGATCTATTATGCCCAAAAATTAGCTACACTAAAAATCCAAGCTAAAAATGAGTCCATTTTGGGATCCACAAGGATGCCCCTTCATCATACTACCAAGTTGAAGAAATTTTGCCATATATGTCAACTTGGTGTTTATTCCTCCTTAATTTATTTGTACCTCCTAATAGAAAGTTGTTGATACTACTTTCCTCTCATAGAGATTACCATGTTCTGGGCCCCACAATAAGGCCTTCCCTGGTTCTTTTTCTTCATGATTATATTTGTAAATATACTAAACATGTTAAGGAAAATGCTACTATTATCTTTTACTACCTACTTGGATGTGAAAACCATACTTCTTCGTATGCAAAATAATCCATTATAACCTTCCTTACATATTTTACTACTAATTCAAATGTTTATTCTTCATCCTTCACCCATTATCCCTTTTTTGTACTCTTAATCTCATACATATCAACTATTCGGACCTTGCATGTCATTTGATTGCATAATAGTTTAATTTATTTCTATATATCATCTTCACAACTACCCTCTATATCCTTTATACAAAAGGACTACTTTTTCTCATTCACATTCTCATGTTCTTGAATGCTATCCTTCACTTGGCGATCCTTCTTATACATGTTGTATTTCTTCTATCTCTTTCTTAAATCTTTCCTTTTCAAAACATTCTTTCATGCATTGAAGATTACCTATCATGCCTTCAATGAGTTTACAACTATAAATTTTTACCAAAATTATGAGACAAATTTACAAACAACTCATTCACAAACTTACCTAAAGAAGTGTTACTTGGCATATGCTCATATTAAATGTGGACTACCTCAATCTCCTTGGGTTATTTATTCATCTTTATATATTCATCTTAATTCTATACCAAATCCTTATAACCTACAACCAATACCCTAAAAGAGACACCAACTAATTTATCATCAAGCTTCAATGGAAATAATGTATACTTGACCCCTTTGTGCTCCAAAGAATAGGTGTTTTTCACCCCATAATGACTAGTTGACCTATCAAATTGCCAAGGCCTTCCTAGTAATACATGACATACATCCATGGGGATGATGTCCAACATGACCTTATCCTTATAGGTGCCAATCTAAAAATCTACTAAGCATTGTTCATTCACAAGCACACTATATACTTTCTGAAGCCAATAAACTTTGTAAGGTGTAGGATGAGGAAATATTTTGAGACCAAATTTGCTTAACATCTCATTAAAAACTAAATTTTTCATGGTTCCTGAATCTATAATCATTTTGAAATATTTACATGAGACTTACATGTTGTCCTGAAGAGTGTTCTCTATTGTGTAGTCTCTTTCTCCTTTGGTGGCTTCAAAAATACCTCCTCATCAAGAGTGTCTATCCTTATTTAGGTTCCACTAAATGTGAATTTAATCCACAACTCTCTTCCTCTTTTGGATGCACCATTTGATTTATACTCTCATTCCTATAACTCATTTCTTTCTGCTCCTCTGGACACAACCAATACTTATGACCTCCATACTTGTTGTACTTGAAACATTTTTATATGAAATCATTAGTCCATATTATGATAGCATCTCCACCTTTGTAGTATGGTCTCATACCTCTATAAACACCTCTTGGTTGTGTTTCATGTCTTTTTCCACTACTTTCACCTTCTTCATCTGAATTCTTACTATCATACTCTCCTTTTCCTCTCACTTATTTGCCTCTTCCTCTTGTTTACTATGTATGCCTTCTTACCAAATTCTACTCAGATTTCAAGGCTACTCGATATTCTTATTTAACTATTTTCAATGTCAATATATTGATCTCATCTTGTATGCATAACTTGAGACCATTAAAATACATTGTTACCTTCTCAAGATCTTCTTCCAAGTGTCTTGTCCTGATTGTCAACCTGTGAAACTCTTCTATGTATTCCTTCACTAAAGGCTCCTTTTGTCTAACATTTAGAAACCTCTTAAACAAATTATTATGGTAGTCCTTAGGAATGAAATTTGACTTCATATTCATAACCATCCTATCCTATGACTAGATTTTGGTTTTACCTCTTCTCCTTCTCTCTTCTTGGATACCATCCCACCACAAAGAAGCATGTTCTCTCAATACTCTGACTAAAAATTTAAATTTTTTGATGTCATCCACCTCCTCATACTCAAAATTATTATCTATGGCTACTATCCAATCCACCATCTCATCCACATTTAGATTTCCTTTATATATTAGCACTTATAGATTTGGTTTTGAGCCCATTTTCATCATGGCTTTAATCAATCCATCCTCCATTCTATACACTCTTTCTTCCTCTTTTTCTGCTCTATTATCTTCCTCTTATCTATCAATATCATCATCACCTATGACCCTTCTTCTTTGAGCTATATCCATGGCTACCATTATATCTTGCATGTTTCTCATTTCAATGACTAAATCCGTTACATTATATTGCATTCTTTGAGTTATTGGAGGTTGCCTTTGTCTTGTTGCCATTTTGACTATATACTCTTATCCTCTGACCATCCTTATGCTCTAATACCAAATGATACAGACCTTGTATAATTTTTCTTTCCTTATTCTTGAACAAAGGTTCACTTCTTAAGCTGAAAAGCTCATTCACTTAAACTCAGGTAACTCTACTTTGTAAATTACTCTCCTTATAGGCCTATATAACTAAAAATGGGTTAATACTTAAAAATTACACACTATTATGACTTGTCAATATGAAAGTGTAATTTATCTTATTGAAATACACTTTTTGTATAAATTTTAGGGTCTAACTTTCTTTCTAAGTCTACTTTCTCTCTCCTAGCCTCCCAAATTAGGCCTTCTTTAGCCCTTTTCAAAGACCTATATCTATAAATACGTATTATAGGTATGGTATAATATTAAAATGATGTGATTCAGTTAGTTCATGTAAAAATATACTAGACTACAATTTTTGTGATTTTTTTGTGAGTTAGTTTTCCTATACTAGTCAAAACCCTAGTTGGTAGGGTCTGGGAATACTGAACAGACCAAGAGAAAATTAAATTTAATATATTAAACCTCACATAATTTCAAGGCAAAAAATTTGTTGGAAAATCTCTATTTAGACATTTATTAGTTTTCCCATTCTTTAAAAAAGACCTCAAAATGATTAATACATTCATAATGTTAATGTCTCTGTCCTATTGGACTATATTTGTTAAAAAAATAGGGTTAACTAAGGGTTTTCTTTTTTAACATTACCATCAGCCTTTATTATCTAACTTAGGGTTATTCCCACATCATAATATTAATTTAAGACTATTACCTCATTTATTAATCCCTTTTAACACTAAACAAGACTCAAAATAAAGAGTACAATAACAAACTCAAAGTTTATAACCTATACACTAACAATGAGAAAGAACTCTAAGAAAATAGAAAAAATTACTATGTTTGTAACATCCTATAGCTCAAAAAAATCTCTCACAACACCTCATAAATTATCCATGTGTGTGTGTGTGTGTGTGTGTGTGTGTGTGTGTGTGTGTGTGTGTGTGTGTGTGTGTGTGTGTGTGTGTGTGTGTGTGTGTGTGTGTGTGTGTGTGTATTCTTCATGGGAATATTTTTGCAAAGTACCAAAGGCTCTATTTATTACTTGAGCCAACTATATACTGACTTTCACTATATGATACACCTATTTGTCTTATCAAAAGGAGTTTATTTTCAACTTCAATCATTGTTACCTATCTCAAGCTAGGATTAAATATGAACACAATAATAAAAACCATTACAAACTCACCAAATTGAATATTTTATCAAACAAATACTTGGTCTTAGCCATGCAATAATAGTGTACAAAATTTTCTTCACCACAGTCATCTTTATTCATCAAGATTCATTGATTATATATTCATTTACTATCTCTTTAAAATTTAATACATAATTAAAACCTTGAAATTTAATCCACCACCTTCTACTAGGATACATAACTAAATATTGTAAGTTACTACATAGAAGTAATTGAAAATTACATTGAATTTTAATGTTTTCCCCATTATATGCACTAAATGACCATGAATAAAGATTGAAGAAGATACTTAGGACTTTTTGCATACTCTTAGTACCCATAAGACACCTTATGAACATGTTTTTATCCTTGACCAACCTCATATAATTCATGAACATCCTTTTACAAGGATTAAAAATTTAAATTTTCATATAGTGCATTTTGGAGGGAAACTCCATAATTCAAATTTTATGCCACTTGTGAAAACCTAGATTACTCCTATGACTTAATTAGGACCTATTACACCTAAAAAACTCCTACAAGACAAATCCAAGCCAAAAATGAGTTCATTTCAAGATCCATAAGGATACCCCTACATAATTTCTCATACCAATGCCATCATATCATGGAGGACATCCTTCTACTACTGGGCATCAAAATAATTTCTTCATCATGCTTTTTCATGCTTAACTTTTTCTTTATAATTTGAGAAAGATTGAGAGTGTCCCCCATTTTTCATGGTAACATTCACCTGTCTAATATTTTGGGTGCTTTAATACACATGTTATTATGGTTTCTCAACTTGTATCATGTCAACACCCTTTTCATTTCATTCCTTGGTGATAGCTACGTACAAGTTAGGATACTCTTCTAGCTAGTGATCATTTTTATAGAAAGCACATATAGGTTAATCTATCAAATATCTCTAGTAGTGGTCTAGGGATCAACATTTATAACATGTTTGATGTGGGAAATGACCACCTCCTCATCCTCATCCTTTTACTCAACTCTAATATCCACCATTATCTTAGTTGTTGGCTATGAAAGTCTAGTGTATATCACATGCTAATGATTTATGGATGTCACTAATAAATCACAAATCACATGTGTCATGTGTATAGGCATAATATATCTTACAGTAATTAGACACCTTTTATTGTGTTATTCATTATACAAGAGTGCAATAATATACTTCATGTTCTTCATGATAGAATTTCATATGACTATTTCAATACAACATGGATGTTATTTCATGTGTAGTTACTTAGGGTGTGACATTCTAATTCACATTCTGTACACCAAAGATCAATATAAGTATTATGTACATTATTTGAAATTAATTTTTGAAATTATGATTCCATTGAGGATATTTGATCTTCCATGAATCGATTGATCCCTGTATTGATTCTTCCAATTGATTCAGCATAGAAGGCATCTTCCAAGGATTTGTACAAGATAGTAAAATTATTATGAGATAATGTTCATAAACAAGGTAGTAAAAAACTTCCCATGACCCATTATGCATGTTGTGTAGCATTTATTTTTAAGTTTAGGTATGACAAGATCAGTTTGATCCTTGTGTCACACTCTCACACACTTTCAATAAGTTCATGTTCGATGTCCTTCAATGCAGTTTTGATTTATTGTTCAAATTTTGTAATGTAAAAATATTTAAGAAATTTTATTTTAATTTTATTATATTTGTTGATATCTTGTTGATGATCTAACATTCTATACAAAAGGTGTGAGTGATCTAAGAGAATAGTTGTGAACTGTGTGGCTTTACGCATAGAAGAGGTGATGCCTTGTGCCCTATAAATAAGATCACATTTATGGACATGATCGAATGCATTCTCCATGCCTAAATATTATGGTATGTGAAACATAATTTAATAATATACCATTATTGGTTTAGGTGACCAAATTGTTGTTTGTTGGGAACCTCCAACCCCTGGCCCTTGAGGGGGATGTCCACTACCTCCTCCTGTACCTCCACCTAGTTTGCCTCTAGTGCCTCCAATAGTATTTTTAATGATATGGGGTATGTTATCCAGGTGATTAACCAAAATTGTGATACTCGCTATCTACTTTGAGGGCCAGGCCCTCAAATTATCCCAAACTATGCTAAGAAATTTTCTTGAAGGGAGAAAGAAAGTGTGAAGTTTGTATGTGTGTCAAAAGGCTCAGTTCTAGTATCTATTACTAGATAAATATATGATTTCATGTTTTCTATGTCCCAATTATGTATGTTTACTTTGTCTAATTCAAGAGCATGAACATGCACTATGGTTGGGGAGACTAGTTAGTTCAGATTTGGTTCTTTAATTCCCACCATCCAACTAGTTTCTCTTTTATATGATATTAGTGGCTTAGGGAATGATTCAAAAGTGATTGGTTCCTATTTCTATGTCTCCACTTCCCTATCAATCCTAGAAACACTTCATAATTTTTCCCAGTCCTTTCTTGCACTGTTGACTGCTATAATACTTTGCTAAGATTCATCATACTTTTGCTTCCATAATGCCCACTGACTGGTTACCATTATGAACCCACAATATATTATCAACTCTTCTCTACTCCCTTCTAGAATGTGAAACTCATTCACATAAGGATTTATATCTCCATTGGCATAGTCTCAAATACTAAATCAAAAAATAACTTATTGATTTTTAAAGCCAAATGTCTAATGTAATGACCATGTGGTTCTTAGAGGAACCAAAACTTAACATTTTTAGCACATGAATAGGTGGTTATTCAATAATCAAGAATGTAACTATTTAAAACTCCTTTCCACCAAATTTTAATAGCTCTAGTCCATGGAGTTCTAGGTCATACTAAAGGTCTTTGTTACTCTAGGATCCAAGACTATCTTCTCCAAAGGTTTTGTGACCATGTTTGAGCATATGTAGAGAATCAAGTGTGTAAATGAACTAGGACCTCAACAAAGAAAGTTATATAAAGGCCAGTATAGATATTTTACTCTACCCACTAGCATGTGTAAACTCCTATTTTAAGTTAGGGGATTGCAAAATTATCTTCAACTCCAATAATCCATTTTTATATTCTCAAGATTATTACACTCAAACATTTACCGTGACTGAGAAACAAGTGATTTCGGTCTTGGAAATGGAACAAAAATGTTGGGGTTTTTATTTTTACTATATCTTTAGTGCTAGAGTCTAGCCCAATGAGATAACACACTAGCCCTTTCATGCAAGATCATGGTCTTGCATGTTCACCCAAAGCACATAGTTGGAGAATGTTTATTATAGGTTTTGTTACTCAGTGTTATTGACTTAGTCATATTATTCCTTCTATGTATTTAAATATATACTACGTAAAAAAATAAAATACTTTTTAGTGTTTCTAAGCTCAGCCACCATTATTACATAGAACAGTACCATCACTAGTTAACATTGTTACTTTAGAATAATAAAACGTAAGTTATGTTCCATACTAAGTTATAGTTATTTCTCTCAACTTAACACAATATATTTAGATGTCATAAACACAAGAAAATTATTTAATGTATGTAACTCATTTATTAAGAGAGAGCATCTAAAAATCAACCACACCCATCCATTACAATAACTAGATTTATACTTGTTTATCCCTGACCAAGTGTTCACATTATTAAGGGAAAGAATAAATAAATAATAGAATCTCAATATATTGAGATTCATGGCTCTTAATCAACTAGTTTTGCCTAAGGACCCATCCCTTTATGACCCCTATATACTCATACTGTGTTGTATCTTTTCTACCATGTGTTCATATTCTCATGACTGGTGTAAAACATTTGATCAATAAGGGTTAGGTTTCTTATATGAATCACTCCTTAACTAACCCCACTTCCCACGTTCTCCCTATGTCTTCTGCTTCAGTTCCTAGTCCTATGTTATTAGGATCTTCATGATAAATTATTCTTTGACTAGGTCCTCTTAGATTGGGCTTCCATGCCTGTATCCTCTATGCCTTATAGGTTTCATGTCATAGTGATTTTATGCCAATCAAGTTTTGCACCATAGAATTTTCATGGTATTATCCTTTTGTGCCATGTCATGTTGGTCCCATGCCAAAATGGAAAATACATAACCAAACTTTGGGGTCAACACATAAATTAATTTTTTTTATGAAGATTAAATGGGAACATAACTTTAAAAATAAATAGTTAGTCTGATTATTATGAGTATTATAATTACAACATTGGCTAGATATAACTATCTCTTTGTTGAGATATTTTTCAACCCAGTCAACTTATCAGTCAGGGAAGTATATTTTCTCAAATGAAGATTCAAAATTTTACTCAAAGGTTTTCTTCAAATTTTATCAAATTGTTTACTCTAATATTTTTCTCAAATTGACTTCATTTTTAAAAATATTTTATATATACTCCCTTTTAATGTAGGTAATTGAATAAAATTATTCCTAATGTTACTCATCTAAAAATATAGATTTAAAAGATCCATTTGTAACCATAATGTATATAACCAAAACCATTTTAAATTATAAAAAAATATAACTATATAAATATATCACATATAAAGCTTCTTTATTTTGGTGATACATTTGATAAATAAATTTTTTAATTTGATTGTGATGACTAAGAATTTTTATTATTATGATTTTATTATATATTTTCATACCATAGAGGTTTCATGATGAATCTAGTTTATGCGGAAGAAAGAATGCTTAAAAAATTATATTTTTTATAACCCTAATTTAGATTGAGGAATCCTACTTGGGTAAATATAGTTAAGGATAATTAAATGGTAGGCCAAAATGGTGAATATTAGATAGACATTAGGATAATTAGTGCGTTAAACTTAGATGTACTGGATGTTGAATTTATAAAACTAAGATAATATATTAATAGAAAGAACAACTATACTAGATATAAAAATGACATACAACAATGTACTTAGTTGGTTATTATAGTAAAATAGTGTAGGATCAAAGAAAGGAATAAATCAAGTAGGAAAATTATTATAGAACAATCATCAAATTCTAGATCTGGTGCCTCTAGCTCTATGGACACTTGCATCAACCTAGGATTCTTGCATTGATCCTACTATCTATATTTAATTGTAGTGTCTTATACAAAACATCTACTCAAATAATATGTGACCACTTAGATGATTTTATGTATCTATTCACCTTTACTTTAGTGAATTTATATTTGAGCCACGCACTATCACTCCTAGTGAAATGCTAAAACCATAGCATTCCATCTTCAATGTGACCTTGGTTATAAATAAGATAGTGCACACATGATATTGAGATGACCCATAGTAACCATGATATCAAAGGGTGTTTCTTATATAGATAATACTCTTGAAGAACACCTCATACTTATGTATTTCTCCCCTATGTGTTCATTTGTTTGTGACCATGAAATGTATGTAAAATAAGTACATTCATAATTTAGATTGTAACTTAGACAATATTACACTAGACTGCTCCTTTCATATTCCAAGTATGTAGTTGGGATCTTCCTTTAATTGATATCAAAATAGGACAAAATAGAAAAGATTTTGATAACTTGAGTTCTTATTGAGTGCTTATTTTGTTTTTATTTCTAGATGAGGTATGAATGAGGGTTTACATTACATTTATAGCAATCCTAACAAGATATAACTTACATTAAATAAATTAGGCCAACCATTTTAATATGTTTCATTTGGAAATTGGATTTATTTGGGAAACTAAACACTTAATTTCATAAAGGATAATAATGTTAGTGCTAATTTTTATCTTAGAAATTACTATCTAGGGAAAATGATAGTAGGCATTGGTGTATAACTTACATAGGTACAATAAAAGTATATTTTAAGTATTCTAGGCATTATTGGATGTTTTATGTCATTAATATAAAAGTTGTTATGACTAAGAGATAGGCCAAGGGGCATGATATAGAGTAGATGAAAGGATTATAGAAGTAATTCATGTGTATAACTAAGAGGAAAAATTAGGTTCTTATTTTTTGAAATGTACAGACTTAGGTTCTACATAATAAAAAATATAGTCTACATTTTACTTCCCTTTAATCTAGTAAGGAAATTTGTAATTTAAAGGAATGAAATAAGTGTTTGGGTGTGTGTAAAGACCTTCTCTTTACTTAAGTTTAATTTAAGTGATTTGATAGAGTTAAATTTGAGTGCTTTGCTAGAGACTAACCTATAACCAAAAACATGTTATAGTGTATAATTAGTGGATATAATCTGGGTCAAAAGTAAATGAATTAGATTGAAATTAAAATAGAGATTTAGGAGTAGAATTGTGTGTCGATGTAACTGCCCTGTCTATTGGAAACTTTAATTTACAAAATATGTATAATTTTAAGTATATTAAACTAATATTAAGATAAATATTTAAAGTGTGTATATCCAAAGATATATATATATATATATATATATATATATATATATATATATATATATTTATTTATAGAGAGAGAGAGAGAGAGAGAGAGAGAGAGAGAGAGAGAAAGAGAGCTTGGAAGGCACATGCTCCAAACTTGGAGTAAAAGTGAGTTACCACCATGTAGTTGAGATTAGCTCAACCAAGAAATATAATTATACTTATAACTAGATGACTTTTTATGGTAAATTACAACTAAAAAAATTGGTAATATTGATCAATTTAATCACATCAACCATACCAAAAAGGTCAACCAACTACTGTAGTAGATTGTCTCACTGAAGATCATAAGCATTCATAGGGTATTAATACATGTGATTATTTTAGAAATTGAGATGGATTTTAAGTTTATAATATTAGTAACATGTTGTATATAATATTCACCTCAGATATGTCTCATGTTTAAACTATGTATAAAAGTGGTACCATGTGTATAATTCTTTCATAAATGTGTATCACAATCATAAAACTATGTAATTTGGCTAATTTAAAAAAATGTGTAAGTTTGGAGTAAATGTTTCAAAAACATAACCCCAATATATATGGAGAGATCTAAAACTAATCTAAGCACAAATGTGGAGGACATGTTTAAAAAACATGCCCCACTTTAAATTGGATTTGTTCAATAATAAGTCAGCATGGATAACATCCTCTCAATGCATACCCCCACTAAATTTATGAATTATAAGTACCATATTGAATGAATTTGAAAAGCATACTTCCAAATCATAACCCATTTAAACCTAAAACTTTGAAGGTGTTGAATCCTTGTCCGTATCTCATGCACCCAAAAAATATGAAAACTCGTATAAGTACCCAAAACTGAATAAATGTGGTTCACATGCTTCAAATCATGCCCCCACTATAATATGGAAACTATGAAGGTGTGGAAGTCATGTTAATATGACATTCCCCCACTAAATCTATAAACTGGTATAAGTATTAAAATGTAAATAAATATGGACAACATGCTTCCAAATAATCCCTCAATTATAATTTTTAAATTGTGAAGGTCTAGATATTATGTCCATATGATATGCCCCCACTAAAACTAGTAATTGATATAAGTACTAAAAACTTAATAAATGTGGAGAACATGCTTCCAAAGCATACACACACTATAATCCATAAATTTTGAATTTATAGAAGCCATGTCCATATGACATACCCACAATGAATATGATAACTATGGTAACGTGTGGATAGCATACATCTTGAGTACTCTCCCACTAATATTCCCCCTCTTTTAGTTGAGGAAAAAATACTAACATGAATTTACCTCACCTCAAAAGGGTAAGAAAACTGTAAACATGTGAATGTATCCATGTATCATATACAAGGAACATGTCTAGGATAATCTATCATTGAAGAGAATATAACCAATCTGATCACATATAGGCATTATATGCATGATAAATATCATGGAAGCATCTAAATATTGGCATCAACAAGTAAACAAGCATACACACACAAGAGCATTGAAAAGTAAGTCAAAAAATAATGGTCTAATGAGACCACAAACAAGTGGAATGTTCATATGACACAAAATAAAATGGATATAAATTATTTAAATTTCAAAAAAATTAAGGACTAACATATTAAAATGTCCACACAAAAATCAATGACATGCTCAAATGTCTAAGAAGGAAAATCATAGGCACCAGGGATGTAGACAATGGAGGATATTCAAATGCTTGAAAAAGTAAGACAAAATCAATGCAAAACACTCAAGGAAGTGTGTGAATATAAATAATAAAAAAACAAAATAAACATGTCATAGTAGCCCATGGATTGAATGTGTTAGTAAAAACATCAAGTAAATAGAATATCAAGTAGCATGTGCAAGATTATAAGCGTGGATAAGGCATCTATAAGTATATATGTAATTTCAAACATGATAATATAGTGTTATCATCAAATCATATAACCTATGTGTATCAACATCATTCAATATGGATACCCCCAATGTCTTTGTGATGTGAGTACAGGGGAATCCCAACACCCATAAATGTATGAAATATTTATGTATGCATGTGTATGTATGTGAATTTAAGAGTTAATTATATGTTATCCCTCAACATGAAAGTAACACATATATGTCAATGAGTCAATAGAATATGTAGGTGATGATAATTTTTTTATATTTCATATTTTAATTTTTGCTTTATTGGTGAGGATACAAGATCATCTCTTGATATCATCCAGAGGATGATCATAGAAATCTCCCCCCCCATTGTGATCCTTACAACCTCAAGATCGATCATTTATATAATTTTCATCATGATTAGCTAGGTTAAAAAGGTACATATCATGTTTCTCCTACCATTTTTCATGTATAGTGAAATATGTAAACCTATCATTTGAAACATGTATTAAATTACCATCATGTGAAAATGAGATACCTTGTTGATTTTTGTCAATTGTTGATTCCATTTCATATAGCCAAAGTGTTTTGATTGTAAATGCATATGGAAATGTGGTAGGAATAACCCAAACCCATGCTTTAATTAATTTATGACTGAAATAAATTTGTATTGTTATGTTTCCTAAGGAGTCTTCCCAATAGACCTTATTTTGTATATTCTATAAGACAAAATAGAGTTGCTAAAAATGATATTTGCTTCAAGTGGTTTTGGTTTGTGTAGGATAAATAAGTTTGTGGCATCAATAAAAAATAGTCATGTATAAGGTAATTATTAAATATTGGTGATGTTTTGACTTTTTGATTATGTACACTTGAATATTTATCATAGGATTAAGACCTTGTATAGGCCCCATATTAAGTAAATTTTGTAAAGCACTCATATAAAAATTAGAAACACTACCTTTTTTCCTATGATGTTCATTTGGTAATTTATCTCCCTTATTTGTATAATGGATAACCCTTTGGTAATTTGGAGGAGAAAATGTGGTTAAGGAACCCTTTGTTAAGCTATAGAACCAATTTTAAGGGTCATCAAAAATTCCCCTATTCAATGACTTTAACAATAGTTTGTCGTCATTTTCCCATTAACCAAAATAATGTAAATAATTTATCTTTTTGTCAAATGGTTTTTTATTTTTTCAAAAGATAAGTATATTTTATAATTCAGAACCATATGGAGAATGATATTCAAGTATATATTGTGTGAGAGGTTGCTTACTGAATAAGGTAATCTTTACATTACCAATATAGAATGCTAGTTATATTTAAAGTACATAAACTTTTTTTTAAGATACCCAATAGTCATAATCATAGACATAAGATAATCAATTAGAATCATAGAGTTTGAGATAGGTTTTATCATTGATTCTAAACCACCTTTTTTCAGATTTAGGTATATCAGTATCATCATTGTCATGGATAACAAGTGAAAGCTTGGAATTATTGTATATTTTATGTTTTATTAATTGTTATTACTCTTGATGTGTATTTATGTGCACCTCAATATGTGGTATACTATCTTCATCTTAATATGGAGGACCCATTTTATGTGAATCACCTATTTCATAGGTGTGTATATGTTTAATAAGAGTGCATTATTTTGGTGGTATCACTATATGAATTCCTTTAGTTTTACATTGTATTTAACAAAATTTGAAAGGTTTATCATTGGTAAAAATCATTAATAAAGTCTTATCGTGTATGAAATTTAGACTTCTATGAAGTATACATGGAACAATTCCATGGAATGTATCCAAACTCTAATGAAGAGTATATTTTAATGGAATTATTGAAACATTACTTGAAAAGTAATTTAAATAGTTGTATGTCCCAATGTCACATCCAACATAATTTGACCAACTAGAGGGACATGTAAATTATCAAACCCTTTCATATGCATATTCAACTTTTGAATTATATTGATCCTAATTCCCTTAATTGTTAAAAAATTTATATTACCATTTTTTATGCTTGGTCCATTATCAATGAACACCCTTTAATGCCTTTATTGTGTACTATCATTTTAATGAATAGAAGTAACTCTTGATCAATAATATAATTACAAGGTAAGTCAATTGGATTAAATGTAATAAGCTTGGAATTAGTTTTGGGATATTTCATGATATATAAAAAATAGGTAAGCTCAATATCATGTTGATCTTGAGTTTCATGTGATATCTCATTTAATATGTCCATGTAAACAATAGATTGCTTTAGGAGATAAATTAGTGAAAATTTATCACGTTTATTACTTAATTGGTCTTGTTCGCATGTAGATACTAAATCCATATAATTTCAATAAGAATTATGAAGAGATCAAATGTTGTCTCTATTTTAACACTTTCTCATTATGTCTATATATTTGCTTAAAATATTTAATAATATATGTAACATATAAAACCATAGAAACTATAAGGTATTAGACCATGAAATAATTTTTATATGTGTCCCTAGAAAACATGATTGTAAGATTTATTAATTAGGAATTAGTAACAACAAAAAAAAAGTTGTAAACTGTAGTTCACCTAGTGTTTGATGTTGAATTATTAGGTTCAACAAATGTTTAACCCTAATTTATATTAAGTAATCCTAATTGGGTAGATATGGTTAAGGATATAAAAATTACAGGGAAAAATGGTGAATATAATATCGATAGTCAGGCAATTAATCTGTTAGACTAAGATGTACCATATAAAACTGAGATAAGTTATTAATGGAAAGTAAAACTATGATAGATATAAAAGTGATAAAAGAGTGTAGTTAGATGACAAGTACTATTTCAGATAATTTAGACTTATCTATAATCTAACTTAAAAATAGATATCAATAATACACCTACATTATTCAAAATTTTATAATTTTAAATTATCTTAAATCCAATAAATGGGGAATAGACATAAATTATTTCCATACTCTTCATGTGCAACTTATGTAGAACATGAAACTATTCATTTTCAAAGATTATCTCCCATCCAATTTAGAGACATAAGTCCAAATTATTTTAAATAGTCTTTTCACCTCGTAGTTCTAAAATAGTGTTAGATATGGTACACATATAAAGTGGTTAAGAAGATAGTTCTAGATCAATCATCATATTCTTCATTTGGTGCATTTCAATATCTACACACTTACATCAACTTGGGATAGTTGTATCGATGCTATTGTATAGGTTAGATTATAATTTCCTATACATAATAACTAGTCAAAAATAATTTGACCATGTAGATGCTTTTGGGTTTGGATTCTCATTTCATTCAATACATTTTGATCTAGGTCATGGACTATTACTACTGGTGAAATGGCAAAACCCTAGCTTTCATTCTTCAACGTAACCTTTAGGAAAAATTGATTAGTGGGCACATGATGTCGAGTTAACCCAAAATTACCCATATTTTAAAAGGAAATATTTACATAGCCAATAATCCTAAAGAAGGCCTCAGACTCATGTATTTCTTACCTACATGTTGTCTTTTTTGTGAATCATGCAATATCTCTAAAGAAAGTATAATAATGACCTAGCTTATAAATTGGAAAATATGACCTTATGACTATTCCTTTATTACTTAACACTTGTACCTAGGTTATGCCTTTGAATGGTATCATAATAAGCAACAATAGGAATTTTTTTTTAATTTGAGTGTTTCTTGAATTCTTATTTTATTCTAATTATTATGGAAGGTATGAATGAGGGTTGATATTGTATTTATATAAATCCTATCAGGACATAAATATCATTAATGTAATTATACCTATCATTTTAATACATTTAATATTAAAATTGGATGACTTTATGGCATTAAACACTTGCATGAGGGTAGGAAAATAGTGTTCAAACTATTATCTATCCAAAACATTAGTTTCAAGTGAAAAATAGAACAGTCATAGGCTAAAAACTTATATAGGTATAAGATATGCAGATTTCAAGATTTTTGGGGAAGATATATGTATTTGATCGATTCATTTATGGGAAAAAATATTTTTATGATTATGATTCAATGTGTTCAAATCACTGACTATGATGCATAATTAGGAAAAATCATGATGATGAGTCATAGTCAGTGATTCAAAATGCATAGAATCAAAACCGCACACAAAATTTTGAAAACAAATTAGTTGTTCATTCATAGAATGTTATAACAAAAAATACCATATATGCATGTATTTTTCATCGATATAAAATTTATTCAAACTATGAGATAGGCCAAGAGGCCCATGATGGATTATATGTGAGGCTTGTGAAAGCAAGGCATCTAGAGAAAAATGAGGAATAACTAGGGTCTAAGTTTTTCAAGTTTACAATACTGAGGTGATACATAATCAAAAAATTTCATCTACATATTTATTTATTATATTAATATACTTACGATGAGAATATTTGGTATGAAAGTGGTATATTTCAATAACATGGTAATAAGATTCAACTAAAAAGTGAGACCACTCAAACAACACCCATATTTAATTATCAATGCATTGTTTAATAATATATCATGTAAATTGATCTCATTTGGATGTAAACACATAACATTATAGATATCAAGTCTCTATATACAAAAATTCACATGTTGAGTAAAACAATAAATAGTCACAAATGTGATTAGTTAGAAGCATGTGAAGAATTATACCATTCACATAAAAATAAAAGTGAAATTAAGGATAAAATAATTTATAAAAAGGGGAAAAGGAAAATAAATTGGGTATGTATTGAAAAAAGGAAATAAATAAATTATTTTAATCTTGAATGGAATTAATTGTGGAGATTAACCCTAATTCTAACAAAAGAAATTAAAAAAATGAAAGTGATATAAACACACATATAAACATCAAATTGAAAGTAAATGATTGAAATAGATGAAAATAAATGACTAAAAATAATATTAATTATTAAAATGAAGGAAAATAATTAGTTAATTTTTTCCATCTGCTTGATTGTGTTAACTGACATAACGTAAAAATAGTAAAACATGAACAAACCTAAAAACTACCAAGAAGCTAGATCTAAGGTTGTGTAGGGACATGAAATATAAGTAAGGAAATGAAATATTATAAATATTAACACTGTAAAATGATTTTGTCTTTTTATTTTAAAAATTAAATTTTGGGACTATCATGTACAACAACTAAAAACAGGTCAGTGTGCATTGATTTTGATTTCATAATTGTGAAGAACACTTGTAAATAGTTTCACCAATTTGTAAATTCTAATAAGTAATTAAATGGTTAAAAAACATAAAAATAATAAAATGAGGAATGTAGATGAGTTGACATAACCCAAATCACCCCTACAATAATTTAATGTTGCCTACATATCCAATACTCTAAGGAGAGAATTGAAGCTTAATGCAGTTCTCCCATTTAGAGTGATTTATGAAATTTTTATCATTTAGATATATGAATGAATTTAGAATAAACTAAAATAATTGATCATGATTTATTTAAAATTAAATAAAAAAATATTTTGACTTGGATAAGAACTTCTTATGATGTTTTGAATATTTTTTGGAAAGAGCATTGATCATTTTCTCATTGTGTACTTGTATAAATAATATTCTATATTGAAATTACCAAATGAATTGAGTGTGACATTATAACAATTATAATGGAATAACCACATGTTAGGATTCCTAAAAAAATGAAATATAAACTAATGGAGGCATTAATTTGAATATCATACCATTGGCAAGAGATGGACATATTTATTGATTACAAATAAGTACATTTACAATAATTAAACTTATTTGGAATTTTTTTCCCCAATGGAAAATTTTTAGGTTTTGGATTTGAGTTATGACGTATATATGCATAATAGTGGTTTTAGTAAGTAGAACATTTTGAAATGTGACAAATGATGGCATTAACATAACAAATATGTACTCTCTTGTGCTTAGGATAGGGAGAAGTGTAAACATAGGTATTAATAAATGTAAACAGTTAATTAAAGATATAAATAATTAAACTTAACACTATCAATTATTCATGACCATTTTTATGTTACTATTTATTCCTCACTTTTGTTTGGAAATGAAACTACTAGATTTTATGAAAGCCCTAGTGCGTAAGACACACATTTTATCCAAGATACGATGTAGTAATTAATACATTTCCTAATGAAGATAAGTCAATATATAGGAATTGAGGTCATCATTAATTCTCATACACAATAAAAAGATAAATAACTTGTGAATGTTTTTAAATTCTTTCCAAAACAATGTACACTAGCACTAGTTTTTTTTAGTGATGAGCATAAACTTGAAATATAGTCACAAAAACAAAAAATAATAATAATAAAATAAATTGCGTACAAAATTGTTCCCTAAAATATGAATATATTAAAAACAAACCTTATTTAGATAGTAAACCTAAATATTTATAGAATTTAATTCTTTTATATTTCATACATACTCATTAGGGATCTATCTTTTAGTGATGGACCTTCTCGCTATCAAAAGTCTTGAATTCACCATCTCATTTATCTAATTTTATTTTATCTCATTTATTCATATATTGAAAAAAAACCTTATGTAGGCACTAAAACTAAATATTTATAGAATTTCATTCTTGTACATTTCACACAAACCCATTAGGGATCTATCTTTTAGTGATGGACCTTATCGCTATCAAAATTATTGAATTCACCATCACATTTATCTAATTTTTTAATTTATAGTATGACCCTATTTATCATGATCACCTACATTTCATGTATTATATGGAATGCTCAAAACCTAATATACATCTTTCACTATCAATTCTAGATCAAGTCAAATATTTTCAATCTTTTTAGACAATATGAGCCAAAGAGGGACACTGGCATTGATACTAGGATTTGTATTCTTATCTATTATCTAATACTCAAAATTCATCCAAATTGTATATTATTATAAACCTATGGGTTAGTCTATTTTTCTTATTTAACCCTATCCTATGATATTTTTAAAAGGTGTGGTATTAAAACAAGTCTTAATAATACCATTATATATCTATAAAATAACAAGCAGGCACCTATATAGGATCATTTAATAAAAAATACAACTAAGTTATTCCATCCTATCTATCCATGTTTCCTTATCAATCATATGAGTCATAGATAAAGTCTAAAACATACAAATAAAAACCCATCAGTGGTATTTCTAAATTTATTAACTATATCATTACATGCATCTATAAAAGATCATTTTAGACCATTGTTCATATGCACTCCTATACAGAGGAAAACTAGATAAGCCTGAGACACTCCTTATAGTAGTGGTTATATAGGCAATGCTCATTGACATAGGATTATTTGAGTCTATCTCTAAACCATGATCCAACTAACATATTTTTGACAAAACACATCCTAAGGGTGAATAAGAGTTAAAATATAGGTTTTGATCCATAATTAGATACATATTAAATATGTTCCTAATTTTAATACATCATTGTAAAGGAGATAAAAAACCTATTACAATTGAGTTGGTCAGAACATAATCCAACACATATTACATACTTCACATTAGTGTCATTAAACAAAATATATTATTAATGGTTGTGTTGGAAGAACTAGAAACATCATTTATGTAATATGAAAATTGTCTCATAATCATAATATTGTAGACATGTGCCTTTGTGTAATTAAAATCTACCTACATGTTATAAATCTAGTTAACTCTCATTTCTCCTTATTATTTCAATGAATATAACATATTTCAAATTTGGTACTTTCTATATGTAGTACATATCAATATTTTAATTTAGGATATTCATTTATCTAAATTTTGAATTAGTTTTCATACTTTAGAATATTTTTATTTACCCCTATCTATATGATATTATACCCCCTTCACCCATCAAATGATATTTCTAAAAATATTTAAACATTTTATAAACCTGAACATTGTGTATTTTCATGCAGATCCTAGATTTATTTATAATTTTATGGTTTTGTAGGATTTTTTTCATTTTTGTAATCTATAGATCTAAGTTTTTAAATTTATTTTTTGAATTGTATTGAAATTTATGAAATATGGGAAATCAAAACAATCATCAAATTTAAATGATATATAAATAAGCCTTAGTTAGCCATTTAAATACAAATAAAAAATTGATTAATGCATTATTACATGTTACCCAAGAATAAAATAATATACCTGCTAAAGCTAGTGCATATACATAAAATAATCGTGAACCCTTATATCAGCCAAATATTGTCACATCCTCCATGGGAATAATTAATACTTATCTTCAATTACTAGTTTCAATGCCTACATCACCACTAGTGGTGTTTTTATTCCATTTAGTGCCTTCTAAAATATCAAATCTTAATCACAATAGGTCTACAGTGATAAATATTCTCCAAGTTATAAAAAAATTAAAAATTAAGGTTACCAACATAAAATAAATTATTTTAAATAGGCTCATGCTAATGATTTAAAATAAGTATAACGTAATCCTATAACACCTTAAATATATTTGTAACTTTTACAAAATAGTTTTGTTGCATCCACATTCATGGTCTATGATGATAAAGGATATCCTAAATAACATCTATGATATTTTAATTCATCATTCCTTGATTATTCTTAAAATTATAAACTTTTATTATAGTTATTTCCAATAATCCTAAAGGACTATGATTTAATAAGGTTCTATGAATTACTAGTAAAATTAGTAAAGGCATTAAAACCTTTATGAGATTAGTTTAGAACACAATATACATTAAAATAGGTTGAAATATGCCATATGCCTAAGTTTTAGTATCAAACATCAAACAAACGAACCTATAAATAAATATCTCTTGAGGTATAAAATAATGTTGTCCAAAATTATAAATACAATGGTAAATAAAGATATTCAAGACATATTTAAGAGAAATTTTATTGCCCCATTATATGAGTCTATTATTTTCAATAAAATAAAATATTTTTATGACTTATACCATATCATTTGATGTCAATAAATGAATCTTATTTCGTTGAACATGATTATGTAGTGAAATAAATCACTGCATATTTTAACATGTTTCATATCAAACCAAGATAGAAAATGAAACCTAAAGAATCTAAAAAGGAAACAACCAAAATGGTTAATAAAGTGTCACAAATTCCTAATATCCTTATTTTATCCAATGCATCTAAGAGATAATTTAAACAATTATCCAACTCTCCAGGTTCTCTATTTAAGAAGGTTGTGGGGTGTCATCTCATATCTATCCTTCCTTCTATATAGGTTCATATGAGTCAACCTCTACTAAAGTGATATGATGATAATGCATATTTAGATTATCACCAAGGAAATATGATTATACAAATAAATGGTATACATTAAAACACAATATCCATGACCTTATTGATAACCAACAAATTAACTATGATGATCCTCCAAAGGATATAGGTTTAAAAATTGGTGCCCATCAAAATCAAAAGATATTTAAAAAACCACCACAAAATAATTTTAATAAATACCATGGAGTGAAATTTTATATCATGCACATCCTCCACTACCACATTATTGTTACCCACTAGATGGGATTAATTTTACTTATACACACAGATCACGTATTATTATTTATAGACCTTCTATTTTATTTTATCACATTAAAATTTTAGATGATGCATCAAATCATACAATAATTACTTACTCAAAAATAACTTTATCATTAGCCTATCCATGTCACTATGACTAACAATGGTTTTTGTTATAATGTATGTACCATGATGCTAATTAAGCATCTGGTATATAGAAATTATGATTTATACCCTCTAACAAAAATAATTAGAAAATTTCATGGACCATCAATGAAAATTATTGTTGAGATTGACATAACATTATATGTTGGTTTGAAACATGTGGTTACTACCTTATTGGTTATAACATACATGGGATTATTTGATATGTTATTAGGATGACCTTAGATACATAAGCCATGTGTAGTACCTTTCATAGTATATGGTTTTATTAAACACATTAACACCTATATGGTATTTAAAGTTTATAGAATTCCATTTGAAAAAACAATTGAAAAATATAAGTCTATTGCTAGACAAATAATTATAAAACTAACTACAATTAATCATCTATGAAAGGGTAAACATCAACAAACTATTTTCCTAGGTATCCCATACTTGAGATATTTTTTCACCATAGATATATAGTCAATTCTATGGATTCCTCATATACATATATAAGTTCTATGAAATTACTAAGAACAAATAGACATGTTAAAATTAAGTCTATAATGATGAAACCAGATACTGCTAAATAATGGGATACATGAACCTCTAATCCTTGTATTACTTATTCACAACCATAGAGTCCTATAACACATATGAATAATAACACTAATTGTAACATTCCATATTCAACACAAATACATATTATTTGGATGTAAAACAAAATTGATGTATTGTATTCTATGTTTGGAGATACCTATGATCATCGCTTATATGGGTTCATATGTTAGAATATTATTTTTCAAACATTCTAAAAATACAAAAAGGTAAAACACTCTATAGATATAAGAACATATAAAATTTTGGAAAACATAAAAAATGTTCAAATAATTTAAAAATATGAAAATATCTATCATACACATATTTACTATATCCTTGGCACATGTGTTTTTTTATTTATGTTAGTATATCAGATATCATTTCCTTTCTGTATGCATGTATGTTTCACACATTATTGATTGTGATACATGTATACCTAGATATAAGATATATGCAGATATAAATGTTGAACCTATCTTTTTTATGCATTACCCACCATGTTGGTCGAATATACATCCTTGATCATGATTTCTATAGGTTATATTATTTATTATCATCTCTCCATTATCATGTTGAGTTTATATAATAATGCTTATACATATTTATATCCATGCTTACACATTTTATTTTATACTTGATATGTTATTTTATATGACTTTTTTTTCTAACACATATACGTAAGAACTTGAATCATATGATTATAATGGTTGTTTATACTTTAGTTTTTCATATTGTCATTTCCTTGAGTGTATTTTTATATTTCTATTGTCTTTACTTTTGAACATTTGAATATGTAATTTTATGTTGATTATACATTTCAATATATGTCATTTCCTTTCGATTATGTGGAATTTTAACATGCCCCTTGTATGAGTTATCATTAAAACATATTTTGATTTACATTGAGTGCTTTTTTCGTGTTTTTTATTCTTTATTGATATTTTATTTTTACATTTTATATGTCTCCATGATACATATCATGAATATCAGGGCCCTACGTGATTAGATAGTATGATATTCATTGATATAAATAATTAAACATGTTACTCATATATGATACATGATTCATATAAATATTATATACTTATTTTATTCTTTTAATGTAAGGTTAATACCTAATTATATTTACCAATCTTGAAAGGTGAGGCATATTATTAGGAGCATGTCATAAAAAACATGACCACACAAGTTACACATTTTCCATATTTTAATGGGGGAATGTCATAAATGTATAACCTCAATACATATTCATGTCTTAGTATCTCCATATTTTAGTTGCAACATTTCATCGACACATGACCTCCACAATTTCATAATCTCCAATACAATCACATGATTCATATATACACTTATGTAAGAATCTTATACATTGAGCAAACATTTATTACATTTGAAATATATTTTTTCATATTTTTAATGAATATACTTCAGTTTGAGATACATTAGGCATGCATATTCCATGGTAGTGCATAAAAAATTGTAAACTTACCAATTATATATCCAACTTATCATCACCATAAAGAACCATTTTACACTAAGAGGTACTATTATCAAACATTTTCTTTATAAGCAGATGGTTCTATTTATAGGCTAAATTGACTAAATAATTCAACATCAATATATTTATAAGATGAGTTATATTTCACCCTCATTGTATTATATATTCAAACTTGAGTTGTGTGATTAAGTTTTAGTGATCTCAATGGTTGTGTCTCATCTCATCCTTACACAAGAATTTGTGTATAACACCTTCCAATCTTCATCTTGAAATATCCAAGGTTCAAATATAAACCTCTCTCAACTCCAATAATTCATAAGTAAGCATATTTACCAAGTCAAAATACTAGGGGAAAACATGTTTTCATTGACACATAGGTCACTCCTTTCTTTCTCTCTTTCATTTCAACAATTTAAATTATTTTAAATATCATATTATATGGACTAATTTTGACTATAAAATTTTATTGGTTACATATCATACTCTATAAAAATACAAAAATTAGGCTCAAATTAAAGGCAATGTTTATTGTACACACCTAGGTGCACATTTATTTCCATTAAACTTATAATTTCATCTTTATTCATTAATACATTAATTGGAAGGGGTGGGGAGAAGTAGATACTTGAAAATAATATTTATGATATATCAGTCTTGTATGTTTGAAAAACACCAATAATATTATACCTTTCAATTATAGACATTCTTGCTAGCGAAAAACTCACATTCTCCTAGTGGGGTAGTGGCTAGTGGTGAGGAGTTTTCTTTCTCTATGTGTCCTATTAGTGATGTTCTTTGGTTAAGACCTAGTATTTTTGTTAGTGATAAATCTATTCTTATTAAAGGGAGTGAATTGAAATAGGATTATGTTAAAACTATTGAGGATTTTTTTAGTGAGTTGATTTGAAACTTTGATAAAATATTGAGAAAGGAAACATTCAAGATATTGAGTAATTAGTAAAGTATGTTAAATACTTGAACATGAAAGAACTACATGCAAATTTTGAACACATTCCCTTACCCATGGAGCATAATTAAAATTCTATCTAGGACCTATTGTGATTTTGGGGATGATGGGTTATAGTGTGATGATGATAAAAATATGGTTATTTAAATTTTAATGGTCTTATTTTGGGATGGTAATTTTATTTTATTATATTTTATTTTATTTTGGTACCATTGATCTATGGAATTTTCATATTGTAATAACATTCATATGTCTCATGTTGGTTTTTATAATTTATCTTTCAGCCTTCATGGATAATTTTGGTGGGTTTGCATATTCAAATGTATAGACCTTTGTTAACATTCTTATAATAAATAAATTAATTAATTAAACATAATGATAGAATAAAAGGATAAAGAGATCCAAGTTGGTTTGTAAACACACATTGTATTTGTCATAGGATCTAAGTATTTAGCTTTCTCCATGTAAACCATATATAGAAAATTTAGATATCAATTTTAATATATGTAAAAAAATATTATGTCAAATATATACATGAAACATAAAATTCAAGGAAGGAATTCACACATAAGTAGGAGAACAATATTTATTTTTGAATCATTTAAATGTTAGTGGTGATGAAGCCCAAATGCATAGTGCCATGGGGATATTATTATTTCAAGATGAATTACAATGTTTAAATGTATGGGTTTGAAAGATAAATGATCCAAGCAATACATACAAGGAATAATACATAGGTCATTTCCTATCACAAAAAATGAATTACATAAATTAGTAATTTAAGTGATCCTAAAAATAAAAATGGAAGAGATGAATCCCCATATTAGTCTCATACGTAAATGTCAAAAATATTTTTGTACTAGTACCAACATGAAAATATGAAATCTATAAATTTTGGTTTTGTGAGCAATAGTTATACCACAAAATATACTCAAAATGTATCAATATGAAACAAAATGCCTCTAATATGTGTTTTATTCAACCAAAATATGATAATGTGTCCCTAAATTTCATAATTTGATTCAATTTGATAAATATATAATATGTGTAATGCCACATATATGCCATTCATATGTGGGAGACATAATTGAATTTTATCCATGTTCATTACAAATCACCCAAATGTTTTTTCATCATCTATACATATGTCACATAATATGAACCAAATGAATCACAAAATATGACTTAAAATATGAAAATTTATCTTGTGTGAAGTTATAATCTTGATGGAAATCCCACTATGCCCCAATTTTGAGATAAGGGTTATAACTTACTAATTACTCATTTTATAATAAAATCGTTAGTAACATCATGTTGTGTATAATTATATAAATGTGTAATTAATGTGCTAACATGTGAATAATGTTTTATCATAGTATTAATAAATTGTCAATGCCTATTTGAAATAGGTATCCTAGGGAGTAAAAGTTTCATGTAATGATAGTTATATAAATTATGCATGTAGTAGTAAGTATCGCATATATAATCAATGAAAATAAAACATAAAATTAGATTATGTATAATATAGATCATGGAACCAAATAAATAAAAAACATGTGAGATATGGATAATGTCCAAAAAGTCTCCATATATAATATAAAGTGTATCATGTCATACGTAGACAATTTCATAGACATTATACACACAATAAAGAACACGTAAAAGAATTTAGTGTCACATAGGGAAAGACCCATATATAGTGGAAAGTAAAATGTCAAATAAGGAAAGAGGTATAATTATTGAACTATAAAATTTCACACAACAAGGAAAAAGGTATAAAATTAAACTAAATACATAAATAGAGAAAATAAAGGAGTAAAAAGTCAGGGAAGAAGGAAAGGGAATAAAGAAATAGTTATGCAATAAACAAGTCAATAAATAAAAAGTAATAAATTATGACAAGAGACAAAGAAAGAATGATGCATTAAATTAAACAATCATAAAAAATGCCATATACTGAGGAAATATCCAAAAAAAACATAATATATGATTAACCTATATTAAATGAAATAAAAATAATCAATCATAGAATCATTCAAACTAATCTACGTCATTAATCTATGTAAAAGTCACAACATGACACTATAACATGCCTTTGATATGTATTACTTTAAAAAAATAAGCAACATTAATACATATGTAAGCAATATATGTAGCTTAACTTGATAAATGGAACTGTCATAGAAGGATATAATATTTAATAATGTGCCATATGGAATGAGATGCCCTTGAACATTGGCACAACCCTTGAATATTGGAAACCCCTACATCTAAGCATCCATGTATAATGTATCATATTTATGTCTAGATTCTCACACATATATATCATTAAATACATGTGTTTATGGAAAATTATATGTAATATAGTAGATAAGAGATAATTAATATAAATAAATTTAGTAATTAGAAAAAAATGTTGTGTTTAGATGTTTATTTCACAATTTTTTTTAATATTTTAATTTTTTTAAAATTTTAATTTTTTTTTAAATATTTTTAAAAAATTTAACATATTTTTATAGTACACTATAATTTAGTGGTGGATATTAAAAAATATAAGAATGAGATGAATCTAAATAATTCATAGCATATTTCAAAGAACATTTACATGGAGTCTAGTACCACACAATTGTTGATGAATTAAAGGAAATAGATATTCCACCACGTATATGTGAATCATGATATTTTATGTCAATGTATGTTTAGATAAGATAATGAATTCCCCCAATTAGTAGGAATAAATATAATTTAATGTGATCATGCAACAGCAATGTAGGCCATAATGATTATATATATTCAATATACAAGGATCAATAATGACTATGCATTAAAGAATGTGTATTGGGTTGAGGCCATTTTGAATAATGTACCATCATAGGATAGCTATTATAGACATATAAATAAAAATAAAGAGGAAAAAGGGAAGCTATAAGCAAATAAATCATATGGGATACAATAATTATTAATGAAATATCATTTGTTGACATGTTATTTTAATCGACAAACTTTACGTATATTTTCTTTTTTATATTTTATATCATTTTGATGGAATACACAAATGATATATAATATATGTGTTAGCTCCCAAATTTCTTTTAATCAATTTGTGTCGTTCCCTGAAAAGTGAGTGTCTGTAAGTCTAACTATTATCCCTTAAAATAATCGACAAGAAATGTTCATCTAGAACAAAATATTGCTTTTAAAATTGCTTTGTGCAAACCCCATAAATTTTGTTTCACCAATGATTAAATGTTTTTAAGTAAGTTTTGAATTTAGGTTATGTGGTGGAATAGAGTAATGAAGAATAAATAAATGAATAAATATTAAAAATACAAAGTCTAAAGTTTAGTTTGCAAAAGAACAAGATTTTGGGGCTTTGGGAGTAGAATGCAACATTACATCATAGCTTGTCCCATGAAATTTGGAAAGTACACAAGGTTGTGATAAGTGCCATAAAAAGGTAGCCATGGGAATTTGAACTCCATACTACACCTAAGGTCAAAGGTCTATGTGGAAGTCATACGGTCGATTTACAATGCAAAATTTTAAAGGGAAATCAAATATTTTAAGCCCATTGTAAAATCTTATGTCAAAGAAAATGTGGAAGTCCACGGTTAAGTTATAATTTTTTAAAAAAAAGTGCATCAATTTAATTGAATAAGTAAAATTCTTAAAATGTTTTGAAAATTTTCACTTTTTCATAAGTATAAGCAAGTTCTAAAAACCCACTAGATGTTGAATGAGTTCAAAGATGTAGAAAAAATATGCACTTTTGGAATTTTGGAAAACTGAAGCTAGGTTATAAAAATGTCGAGGTGAATAAAGGGTACAAAATTTAATGCAGGGACTAATAGCTTATAGTATGCAATGGAGAAAACATGCACATGAATCTTGTAGTATACAAAAAATGTTGTACGTGTCATCATTAGGTTTAACAACAACCTTGAGAGCAAAAGGGAAGTAAAAGATAAGTGTTATATCTAAATGATGATGAGATGGATGACAAGAAGAACTATGATGTGAAGAATTTTATATAATATCGAGGATAACTTTGAACTTCTAATTAACCTTTGACAAAATTAACAAACACAACTTATTATCGAGTTTATTGATGAGGAGATTTAATCTAGAAATAAGGGCACCTTAGAGGAAGAGTTGGAATATAACATCCACCATTTAATGTGGTCAAATTATCTAGGCTATTGTGTTATCAAACAAAAATATCCAAAAGGATGAAAGGATCTTGACGTGTCTCTTATTCAAAGTGTGTTTTGATACTATTTAATGATGTGCAAGGTATAATCCTTTAGGATATTAAGGATTAAACTATCATAGAAGATAAAGAGATTCTAAGGAATCTACAATAACTTGCTTACGCAAACATTTTGGTTTTTTAAAACTGACTTAAGAGGTGCCATGAAATTGTCCATGATACACCTACATTATAAGAAGTAAAGAGGAAGTTTAAATGTTTGACCAAATATATGGGGAAGGGATTGGACTGGTGAGATTATGAAGCATTGTGATATTACAAACTAGGTTTTTATAGCCTTTATTAAAATAAATACTACTATATTTGTAATGTCCAAGTCATGTGGAGGTATGAGGCCCTAATGCAATAGAAATTTTATAAGAAAAAAAAGTACAAAAATGTGGAGATATTTTACACTTTTGCATCTTTTAAAATTTGAATGACAGTTTAAAAACCCTATAAAGTAAAAATGAGTAGCTCAAGTCTGAGATCCCACTGAAGATAAATGGCATAAAATTACATGTAGGGTTTGAAAACCTACATGACGTAATGGTGAAAATGTGCAGGTGAAACCCATAGAAGGGAAAAAATTCACATGTAAGCATTAGATTTAGCATTGACCCTAAAATCAAAAAGGGAAAAGAAAATTATTGTGAGCCAAATAATGTCATGGATTCAGATTTTACAAATCTAGTTCATGGCATCTACTTATCAGATGAAGTTTAGGTTATTAAGGTAACACCTTTTTAGTCACTCCCTAAAGCATTGAATGCTCTTAAAAGGAGTATGAAGCTAAATAACAGAATCATTGAAGGAATTATAGGCTCACCAAAATAAAGTAATAATGTAAAGGAACAAAAAAAAAGATGACAAAGTGCATGGAGGTGAGTTTAGTGATGAAAACATGCCTATGACTATAGTATGTGATGAAGACCTTAGTTTGTTATAATGAAGAGGAAGGCGGCCATCATGGAGGCTCCATTTAAAAATAACTAGCTAGAATGTAACAATTTTATATTATTTATTCTTCCCTACATTGTTTCATTCTTTAATATTTGAAGGGAAAGTGGTAACTAGATCATCAATTGGCATGTCATCCTTAGTTTGACTGGACAAATGATTAGTTGAAAAATAGGGAAAAATAGTTGCACATAAAGACAAAGATTGTTTCCACTCAGGAAGAATATTCTCCCATGAACATAACTATATCAATATCATCATGGCATGCATAACTAAGTTACTAAAATCATTGCCTTACAGATCATGAGAGTCTCCAAGCATATGTAAAGATAAATTTTTGATGGATAATCTTTTAGGAATATTCTAGGTGAGAAATTTTTTTATAAATAAAGATGAGGTGTCCTCTTTATAGATGGTTTTTTATTTTTAGGGATTTCTTTCTATGCATTTTTTTCTTTTGATAAGGTCATTTATTCATACAGTCATTCACAAACTCTGAGAGCATTCATGTATGTCTCCCCTATTTTAGATAAAATACACTATGATTTTTTCCATGTCTACATTATGAACATTGATGTATGTTGATTTAATTTCAAGTTAATGAAAACCATTTGTTATTTCTAATATTTCTTATCAATGAAGTGAAATAACACATTATTCATGCATTGTTGATTGGGTAGTGGGTTTTATGTCTCTTAGTTATAGTCATTCTAGGCATGAACTTTATTTATAAACTCCTTTCTACATTACGATTTGGAAATGTCATATTGATAGTATTTTAAGATTATCCTATATTTATGTAGTTAACAGTAGAAGCTACATGAGGATTTGATTGCAGTGTATGATTTGAAGTTTTCAATGGTCATTTGAATGTTTTCATTGGATTGGTATCAATGAATGAAAATTATTTATGATAGTTTTATTTATGTTGTTTCTTGGTCTTTTACATCTTAGAATGAATGATAATATGGTGGTTTAAGGAATTACTAGTGTTGAAATCCACCAAAACTCTTTTAAATATGCCTAACTCATTCTACCTTTCCCACCCTTGCAAGTAACACATGTTGAAGATTCTAGGTACTATTTGCTTATAGATGCATAAATATTGTATATATGGAATGTGTCTATGATTTATATTTAAATATTAGCATTGTAATTTTCCATTTGGATCTTAGTTTTCAATAGTTTATTTAAAAATTAAGAATAAAATCACATTTTATATGTCTTTCGTAGCTTGTGTTTGATTGAAAAGCATTTTCTCAATTTGTATTAAAAATTTTCCTAATTGAACTATGAAAAATTGGTTATTCTTTGATCGATATGTATGTATGGCAATAATTCCATATAGATTAAACTGTAGTATCCATACTTGTGACCAAAATACCATGTAGGTTTTCTCAACTTGGTTCACAAAGAGCCATAAGTAGAAGTAAAATAACCATACCCTTTGTTGGTGTCTCCTAGTCATTATTTACGTTCAGTCTATCCAAGTATTAAATCCTTCCCTGGTTATACTAAAATAACTAAGGTCTATCATTTTTACTTTCCATATTTTCAAATATGCAAATCTAAATTCTAGAGGTGGACAACTGTGGAACAATACATACATGGTGCCATTGTTAGGGAGACATCCTTGGAACATGTGTTACCATACACTGTTATAGAGAACTGTTATTTTTTTAATTTTAAAATGTTTTTTTTTTTGACATGAATCTCAAATTTTGAATGTATTTATTTTTCTATCTCATTACTGATTACATGAAAGTGTAATTCAAAAGTGTATCACTATATGTTTGTAATATGTTTTATCCTAGAAGATTTCTTCTAATTGTGACTCCAATGTTTTATCTATTTTTGAAAGTTTAGTGCCCATTTTAATTGATTAATTTTTAGGTGTTCTCTTGTTTTAAAAATTATAAGGACTGATATCTTCCTCTAAAGGTGATTCATCAAATAAGTTTGTCTCTGAGTTAAGTATTCATCATAAATTAAGGAGACAAGTTTAGAGGCCAATTTAAGGATAAAGTTCTAGAGGAAAAGAGTGTCTGTACAGTCATAATTTTATTACACTTGAACATATTTTATTTAAAATCCCTTTGGTTTAAGATTATCATGGCTCTCTTGATAACCCAGAGTCTTATAGTCATGCTCATTACCTAAAAATTTCCCAATGAGATGAATCTCCTTATTTTTGTCCCCAAAGTACACCTCACTCACCCCCTCAGAACCCTTTTTCAATTGATCTTGAGCCTCAAAGAACCAAACATGAGGCATAGAGATTAGGAAGATAATGAATGTTCTACATTCAAGATTCCTAGATTCATACCAACTAACTTTAATGAAATAACGGGTTACCCCAATGAAGTTCCAAATGAGGTAATGAATTGACTCCCTAAGCTTTAGAGGAATAATGCAATGACTGGAGAACAACATTTGAGGGATTTTCACATCATAATTGAATACTATGAGGTTGATCATGAGGATATTTGTATTAAACTTTTTTTGCACACACTATAATAATATGCACGTGAATGGTTGAACTCTCTTCCCTATGGATGCATAGATTCATGGGAATAAATGAACATTGTCCTTAAAATACAATATGGTGATAGAGTTGATCCTCACTTTCTTCTATCATAATCTGAAAACATAAAAAATAACCCAAATGAATGTTTAGAGAACTTTAATACAAGTTTTAATAAGAATATAATGAGATTACCTAATAGTATCAAGCTAAGTGATATTACTTATTTTATCAAATATTGTTATGCATTTGAAAAGAAGGCAACATACTACTTGAGAGATAAGACTCTGATAAATCTAAGGTTGGAATTCAATATGGACATTTAAATTGAAAATAATATAAAGGTTATGGGGAAGCCTCTAAATAAAAGGGCTGATGTAAATTTGGCCAATCAAGAGAAATATCAATTCAATAACACTGCCAACCTTTAGGAAATTATGAAAACCATGGCTACTATTGTCAAGGATAGGTCATAAAAGTTAGCTAAATCTAAGAAGGGGATTCCTCATAGATTGTACAATAAAGAGAGAGATCAAAACCATAATTAAGCACAAGCGAGATCCTCTTTGCATAATAGAGATAATGATAAAGGAAAGAGACCTACCTGAGATGAGACAAATGACAAAAATAAGAACATAAGAGCTAGGAATAAATTTCATGATCTATTGAATTCCAATGTTAATGTTATAAACTATGATTTTGATATTCATTGGTGTGATAAATGCTTCCTCCCCAATCCTCCTTTCAATACTATAAAAATAGTTGATGAAGATGTAGATAAACTAAAGTCTACGTCTGAAAATGATCAGAGTATGATGTTTGATTATAAAATATTACAAATTAAAATGTCTACCTACACATAATTTCTAAGTACTACTATTGTTAATGAGTTGGGGAGTGAAGTGAAAGAGGTATGTGTCCCAATTACTAAATTTGTTTTTTATATAAATGTGACACAAAAGTATTGATTTCCCAACCATGACATTTTATTTCTAAGATCTATAATGATTATAAAATATGATGGGGTAATTATTTATGTTGAGGATATATGACTATTAATTTATTTTATAATTACCCAATATAAAGAATACAATCTGAGAAGTAAGTATTAAGGTGTTTGTCCATAAGAGACTACCCTTATAGATCCAAAGCTAGGGGATAAAAGTAAATAAGTTAAGAAAACCAAAGAGGTCCCTAGTTCTTCCAAACTAACACTTTCTTCCCAAACTATCAAATAGAAAGGTCATCTACTAAAGAATAGATAACCTTTGTTATCTATTATTCCAAATGGTGAAAATGATGTAAGAATAAATCCACCCTTGAAAAATGTTGTTAGTAATGTTAGTTTATCCCATCATGTTCCCCTTATACATTTAAATTAATGCATTCTTGTTGAAATTTTTGTCACCCTTCCTCCAAATACTGCACTTTTTCAACATAGTGTGTGTGATATGGCCCAAGTATTGAGCCAATTGAAAATAATTGTCCCACTTACTAAACTACTAAGAATAATATGGCACAAAAGGAGGGAATTTGAGCATTTAGCATTGAATGAGAATCTAACTACCAATGAAATTAATTCACCACCAATGCTCTTAGATGACGAGTCACATTATTTGGGAACTGCATTGATAGAAAGTCAACTTCATGTTAACCCCTTCTAGACCACCTCATTAATTAATGGGTTAATTATTCACTATTGTGTGTTTAGTTCCATATCCTCTTGCAATATGATTTCCCTAGGTGTCCTTAATGTTCTTGGAGTAATCATAACACATGATTTTATCAAGTGATATGCCATAGACTCAAGAGAAGTACTATTTGTTAGACTGGTTAAAGGATTTGTAGTACAATTAGTGATTCATCTAGGTAAATTTTTAAACATAGATGTGGTAGTTTTGGATTTTCCTCATAAGTGGGAGATACTATTATGAATAAAATGGGTTGCCACCATGGGTGGAAATGTTTAGAATGAACTTTCTGATGCCACCATTCCTTTGGAGGGTAAGATGGTGAAACTTTATAGAGAACCTAGAATGGTACATGTGCTTGAAGATCCAAAAAGTGATCTAAATGAGGTTCTATACACTGATGTGGAGCAAGGTAATTTTGTTGGAAATGTTGGTTTCAATGAAAAATCTACTATTCTTGATGTTGGATTTGTTAAAGAAAATGATAATTTTTAGAGAATGTGTTTTAACGGGGATTGATACAATATTTGAAATAAATTTGGGGTTGTGTTTTATGCCACCAATAAAATCTTTTATATTTTTCTTTCAATTTTTATTTTGAGTGCACAAATAACGTTGTTGAATATGATGAAGTCTTTCTTGGTTTAAGTATTTCTTGCGAACATGGAGCTACAAGTCAAATTATAATGGGTGATTTAGAATTAGTAGTTAAGTAGGTCCAAAATGCTTATGCCACCCAAAATAAAAGGTTAAAACAAGATAGAAATGTTGTATAGGATTTTTATTATTCTTTGATGCTTTCGATATTTTTCATCATGATAAAATTTTCAATGAGGTTGAAAATTTTACAAGGTTGTCTTCCTAGTTTCAAAGTGAAAATAATAAACCTTATTATTAGTATCAAATGGAGGTACTTGTGAGATCATTAGTCCCAAACAACATTCATCATTGGTATGTTTTTGATGATGATGATAAAATCAAAATATTTCTCAATTATGAAGTAGAATTTCCTATTAAGATAATTAATTTGGAATCTAGGATCAAAATCTATGATGGGAAGGAAAACTTGTGTGGGAAGGATATCATTGAGTTAACGACAAACACTATACCAAGAGGATTGGTGAGTTTAGAGGCACATTTTGATTGAGAAGACATAATTAAAAGTAGAGATATATTTATCTCAAAATATGTGACTGAATGAAACATGGGAAATAAAGAAAATACATTAAAAATATGGCTTGGTACCAACTTGAGTATAAAATAGAAGGAAGCCTACAAGCAATTGTTAAATAATTATAAGGATTCCATGTCTTGGTATAATTATGAATTAAAAGCATATAAAGAGGACCTATTTCAAAACATCATCCCATTATAGCAGGAAAGCAAACATTTCAAGCAAAATCAAAGACCTATTAAATCCATCTTGGCCACCAAGTTGTGGGAAGAGTTAAAGAAATTAAGGGATTGTAGGATTATTTAACCCATCAGGTATTCATCATGGGTGGAAAAATTAGTCCCTCTAATAAATAACAATGGTGACATCCTCTTGTGTGTGGATTTTATAATTTTTAATAAAACTTATTTTAAAGATAATTACCCATTTCCTAATATGGATAACATGTTGCAGAGTTTTACAAGATTAGAGATGTTGTCCAAATTATATGGTTTTTCAGTGTATAACCAAGTTATAGTGAAATAATCTAAGAGGCCTAAAACTATATTTACAATTCCTTAGGGCACTTATGTCTATATGAGAATGCCTTTTGGGTTAATAAATGTTGGTGCAATGTTTTAGAGAGCTATGGATGTTGTTTTGGTAGGGGTAATTTTTAATTTTATTTCTATATATTAGGATGACATTTTAATGTACTCCAAAACCATAAAAGAGCATTTGGATCATCTGGGAAAAGTGTTCCTTGGATGGAGGGAATTTGAAATTTCCCTTAGTCTAAAGAAATGTCACTTTAGAGTATAGAAGGCCAATTTAATATGACACATAGTGTTTAAGGATGGTTTCATGATTGATCCAGAGAGAGTGGAAGCCATTGACACAGTGCCTATCCCACAATACAAGAAATAAAATTAGTCCTTGTTTGGATAAATTAACTTTGTAAGAAGTTTTGTGTCTAAATTTGTAGAAATCACTATGCCTATTACTTCCATGCTAAAAAAGGACCAAACCATCACATGGGATGAGAATTTTATAAAATATTTCAATGGCATCAAGGGATACTTGATTTCTACCCCTATCTTAGCCAATCCTTATTACACTATGGACATTCAAATATTTTATTTTACATCACAAAGTACTATAGCTATTGTTATATTCCAAAAGAATAATGATGGTCATGGACAACTCATATATTTATTTAATAAAGCTATGTATGGATCTGAACTAAACTATAATATCATTGATACATAAGCCTTTACCCTATTCAAAACTATTAAAATGTTTATACCTTATTATTGCATACATCCTATATACAATGGTCAAGGACATATTGACTTAGATTGAAACATCAAATAATAGATGTTGATGGGTAAATAATTTTCAAGAGTATTACATGGAGATACAAACTACCAAGTTACTTATGTGGATGGTCTTGGATAATCTCACGGTTGAGACCAATTTGCAATCTATGTAGGTAAACACTATTTTTTTTTCTTTTAATATTGATGATTCCTTGAGTAAAATTAACATGTCACCATGGTATAAGGACATTTTTTATTACTTTTAATGTTTTAATTATTACCCTAACATATCTAAGAATAAAATTATAACTCTTAATATTGAGTCCCAAAAGTATCTCTTGACTAAAAATAGACTGCTATGGAAGAATTCAAATGGGGTTCTCCTAAGGTGCCTAGTTGAAGAAGAATTATTGATTTAATTAAGGATTTTCATAGTGGAGTTTGTCGTTGTCATTTATCACCTAGAGTCATAACTCATAATATTATTAGATTTGTTTATTGGTGTCCATTTCTATTCAAGGATATTATAGAGAAAGTAAGAAAATGTGAGAAATGTTAGTGCTTTGTTGGAAGGTTAAAATCTTATTGATCTCTATGCTTACAACCCATATAAATCAAAGGTCCACTTAGACAATGGGGAATGTATTTTTGTAGGTATATCATTAATGAATCAAGATATTAGTTGTAATTGACTACTTCACAAAATGGGTCGAATTACTCCCTACAAAGGACACACATCAGATGATCATGGAATTTTTTGAATCATATTATTTAAAGATTTGGTGTACCTATCAATATAATTGCTAATAATGACATGAATTTTAGATATAAGACTTTGATAACATTATGTAAATAATATGTGATCACATTTACTTATGCTTCCAATTATGACCCTCAGGGGAATGGGCAAGCAAAGTCCAATAATAATAACTTGTTGAATATCATTTGGACTTTGGAAGCTAACAAGAAGAAGTGGGGTGAATAGATGAAGTTTTCTTTAAGGGATAATAAAATAATACCTAAGAGAGATACAAGTAAGATCCCTCTTAATAATTTTTATGGATCTCAATCTATTTTACCTATGAATCTATTATTGCCAACCTATCAGTTCATGTAACATCTAGAAGGAGGTGATGACATTAATAATTATGTAAGAATAATGATCTAAATTATTGAGCTTGATGTAATTAGAAAATAAGCTCATGAAAGAAAAATAATGTTCAAAAAAAGAATCAAAATAATATTTGACAAAAAGGTCATTACAAGAAATTTTAAAATAGGGGATATGGATTTTCTTTAGGAAATGGACCTTAAGAGAAAGGCAAATATGGAAAATTTGATGCCTCATGGATAGGACTTTATTCTATTCATCACATAATTGAGAACATACATTATTCTTAAGATATTTGGATGGTGAGATACTGGAACTACCAATTAATTATAGACATATAATGCACTTCATTAACTGAATCCATGTTTGTGTAATGTAATGTACAATGTATAGTTTTGTTATTTTGTTACCCTTTTGCATTGGGATTTATTTATAAAGTTATATTGTTATTTTTTATTGTTTATTCATTCTTAGTCATCTTGGTCTATTTTTATTGGTTATCCCTTGTTTTATCGAGCTTCCAAAGGTGTTTGTTAAGAAAATATAAAAATAATGACTCCATGTCCTAAAGGATATGAGTCTAGTCTTTTTTTTTTGGCATTCTTTGTACACTTGTAATGGATGTAAATTCCTACATGAGAGCCAGTGTTTGTGCCCAAATATATTATAATAAATTTGTTCCATTTTTAGAAAAGAGAGTGTCTATAAGTATAACTATTTATCCCTAAAGGAAATCTATGATAAATGCTCATCTAAAATAAAATCCTTCTTTTACAATTACTTTGTGCAAACCCTATAAATTTTAGTTTCACTAATGCTTAAATTTTTTCATGTTTCTAAGAAGGATTTGATTGTAGGGTTTGTGGTGGAACAAATTCATGATGAGTTAAAAAATTATAGAGTATTAAACATACAAAATCTAAAATTTCATTTGCAAAAGAGAGATTTTTGGGCTTTGGGAGGACATTGCAACATTACATCGTAGCATATATCATATAATTTGAAAAGTTCACTTGAAATCCCAAATCCTAATACATGTGTCATAATAAGGAAGCTATGGGAATTTCAAATCCATGGTACACCTTGGGTCAATGGTCCATGTAGAATTTAGAGGCTTGATTTGGAAAAAAAAATTCAAGGGGATTCACAGATGTTTTAATCCCACTGTAAAATTTTATGTCAAAGTAAATGTGTAAGTCTATGGTCAAAATGGTCATAAATTTAATAAAATTTAAGAACTATAGAGATTATTTGCACTTCATCACTTTTACAAAAGTACATGTGAGTTCTAAAATCCTACTAAAAGGTGAATGAGTATGGAGATGTAGAAAAGATATACACTTTTCAACTTTTTCAAAAGTTTAGATGGGTTATTAAAACCCATAGGTGATTAAAGGGTGAAAAATTAAACATGGGGTATAAAATACCAAGGAAGTGATAGTTCAAATGTGCACATGAAACCTAAAAGAGATAAAAAAAAATGTTGCACATGTCATTATTGCATTTAACGGTGACCTTAAGAGCAAAAGGGAAGTAAAAGCTAAGTGTCATCTCTAAATGAAGCTAATATTGATGATAAGAATGATTATGGAATGTATCATTTTATAATACCATCAAGTTTTCCTTTGAATATCTTATAAACCTTTGATTGAATCGACTAGTAAAGCTTATTTCCAAGTTTCTTGATGAGAAGCTTCAATCTAGAAAAAGGGGCACCTTAGAGGAGGAGTTAGAATATAGAATACATCAATTAATGTGGAAATATTCTCTAGTATATTTTGTTCACAAAGTAAAATATTAAAAATCCTAAAAGGATCTTGCCATGTCTCTTCTTTAGACTATGTTTTGGTACTATTTTATGATGCACAATGGCTATTCCACTAGGATATTAAGGATGTGAATGACATAGAAGATAAAGAGATTCAGAGGTATCTAAAATTAATTTCATGTGTAAATGTTAGGGTTATCCAAAATTGACTTAAGAAGTGAAAAACTAAATTTCCATAATACACCTATATTATAATAAGTAAAGAGTAAGTCGACGTGTTTAACCAAATGGATGAGGAATGGGATTGGCATGGTGAGACAATGAATTATTGTGATGTCTCATATTGGGTTTATATAGGATTTTATGAAATAAATTTTATTTTTAGATTTGTAATATTTATTTTCAATGAAGTACAATAGCACATTCCTCATGCATTGTTGATTGGGTTTTGGGTTTTATTTCTCTTAATGGTTGTCACTATGGGGATGAGATTTGATTATAAATTGTTTTTTGCATTATGATTTGGGAATATTTTATTGATAATGTTTTAAGGATATCGTAGATTTATGGAGTTGATAGGAGAAGGAGCTTGAGGATTTACTTGTATTGTATGCTTTGAAGGTTTCAAGCGTCATTTGAAATTTTTCATGGTATTGGTATCAATAAATACAAATATTTCATGATAGTTTTATTTATCTTATTTTTTTGTCCTTTTCATCCTATAAAAAATGACAACATGGTGGTTTAATGAATTCCTAGTGCTGAAAGCCACCATAAGTCTTTTAAATATAAATAACCCATCCTACCTGACCTACCCCTATAAGTAATACATGTTCAATATTCTAAGTGTTATTTTCTTATAGTTGTATAAATGTTATGGATAGGGATGTGTCTATGATTGATGTTTTAATATTATCATTATAATTTTACATTTAAATCTTAGTTATAAATAGTTTATTTTAAAATAAATATTACAATAAGATTATATCCATCTTTAATATCTTGTGTCTAATTTAAAATCATTTTCTCAGTCTATGTGAAAACTCTTCCTAGGTTGACTATGCATGTTTGGTTATGTTTTTATCATATCTTTATGAGTGATAATTATTCCATGTAGATTGAACTGTAATATCCTTCCTTATGACAAAGCTACCCTGTAGGTCCTCTCACCTTGGTTCTGGTAGAGCCATAAGTATAAAGAAACTAACCATACCATTTGTTAGTGTCTTCTAGCTATTATTTGTGTTTAGTCCATCTAGGTGTTAAACCCTTCCCTAACTATAATGACATAACTAAGGTTTATCATCTTTGTTTTTCATCTTTTCAAATATGCAAGGCTGAATTCTATAGGTATAAAATTTAGAACCAACACTATGAATAGTGCATATATATATTAAATTTCTTATGAAATGTTTAAAAATGGTTATATCCATTTGAATAAAATATTTTGACTAATAGCTTATAAATAATTCTACACTATACTCATCTAAATAAATTTATGAAAATGGATGATGTATTTATCCCATAATTATTTTAAATGGTTACATTTATTTATTTTTTATGTCATGTTCCTTAATTTTCACATTCCTTAACCCCTAATTGTTTTATATGTATTTTTCACCCCCAATTATTTATTATCATATCTAATTATATTATTCTATACACTTGTTATATATTTTTTTATATGTATACAAGAAAAATTAGAACTAAAATAAGTTATTCACATAAAGATGATAGAAATTATCTCCCATTTGTTGTAACCATGATTGTCTCAATACCACATTTCCTTGTTGAATACTATTATTCACATGTAACTAAGCATCATCTATCTTAGGTTGAAGAGAAATTAGTATATTAACATTCCCTCTCGAATCCTCATAAACATGGTTATGTTGTAAATCTTGTACATTGATTCCAAAATGGTTTGTAAATCCAATTGTACATGTATTTCATTGTGCCTTATCATTTATAAAAATGTTTCATACTTATACACATGCATCAATGTTATTACCAATAATTTACATAAATGAACCACTATTATTATTTTTAATATGCATTATATATTTCATATATGACTCCAATGAAATATACACAACATAATAAAATTTAAAATTCTAATTTACCCTGAGGCAACACCAAACCTATTAGTTCATCCTTTTTATTGAATTTAAAATAAACAAAAAAATGTTAGAATCTATGAACTATGATAACAAAAAAAAATATCATTGGTTGATCTCCACATGATTATAAGGAAAAAAATGAGGATATGTTTTCATTTCATGATCCAACTATCAAACATTATTGGGAGTGCACCTGTATATAAGGTGTTAATGATTAATCCTTTTTCACCACTATTGATTTACTTACTAAATGACCCATCAATTTCTATCCTAATACTCCACCACCAAATGAATACTAAATCATTTCACATTTACAGATTTTATGTTTCAAATAGAATTAAAAAGTTAATATGAGGAAATTTGACATAAGTATTATGAAACTAACAACATTTCACACAAGTTGTAAAATTTAAATTAATAATACAAAATAAACTGATAAAAATGTTATCAAATATATCAGAGATAAATTGAAACCAACAAGAAGAGACAATAATAAATTCAAAGGGAAGAAGACATATCATATTGAAACTTGGTCCCAAAAAACACAAATGTTTGAGTTGAAAGTAATGTCATATAGAATAGAATTGCATACCTAATTATTAATGAGATTTTGTATCAGTAGACATAAAAACCCCTAATAAATCAAGACCTAGAACTTAACCACCTCTATCACTACCTTCTTTGAGGGCTCTAATTACCTAGAATTGTAGCATTAGTTATAGTAGTTGTGAACATATTTTTGAATATAATATCTACTATTTTCATTATTTTAACATTCCCAAATAAAACCATACATTAGAAAAATAATAATAATTCATTGAGAATAATAATATGAACATTAATAATACAATCTAGAAACTATTGTGAAAGAGAAATCCATAAATACAAAATTTCATGATTAAAATAAGATCCTCATATGATTAAAACTAGTCTTACCCTTTGACAAAAGTGAAAAATCATAAAAAGATAATAATAAATTTTTTCTTACCCCTGACTTTGACACATCCAATTCTAACACAGTCTACGCTAAAAATATCTCTTCTCAAAAATATTTTTTATTCCTTCATCAACCTCAGTCATCACCCTCTAAGTGGCCATGTTTTTATATTAAGACCAAAATATCTTACTCGTTTTTATCTAAATTATGATTTTATTTAACCATTTATGTGAATTCTCTCTTTTTTCATTAATTTTTGTGACATATACAAAGTCTTATGATTCACTCATGTTGGTCAAACTAGAGAAACTCTGATTGTAACCATTTAATCCTTAAAAAACTATTGAAGTTGGGTGAAATCCTAATTTTCTCTAATATTTTTTTATTAAATTAAATGATTTTTATCCATTTATCTTTGTTTCTTATTTTCTGGTAGTTGTCACATCATATCCACATGTAAATAACTCACCATATTTTACCCATGCTTATAAATATTATTTTGTTAACTATAACTTTAATTACCAACTTACAATGTAATCCAAATGATATATGAGTGGAAAGTGTTAATAATACACTCTAGTGTTGTATCCATTATTGACATTCTATTAGGTTGACTCAATGAAGACTTCAGTAGTTAATATTAAAAACCCCTAAAAAATAATCTTATTAAATCTACACTATTATTAACTTTTTTTACCATACATGTCATTCTAATATAAACAAGATAGATCATTATATCTCTATGATATGACAAGGATGAACCAAACATCTCAATAATAAATGGCATTAAAAATTAAAACCATATTAAATTATGAAAACATCTTTTAAATTATATTTTAAATGTCGCATCAACATTTTATGATATTAATAAATCTAAGATCATATAAAAACTAATCTCATTTTGGATCTTGATGTATTACTCATGTATACTAGATTTTTTGAGCATGTCCAATTGTATATGATTAATGCTAGTAATAAATTATTGTAAGAAATTTAAAATTCAAAATAAAAGACCAAACATTATAGAATGCAATAATTGAAGTCAAACTAATAAAAATATACTCATAATAATGAATTCAATGAGTTTGAGATATTATAATGGTTGTGTTTGTCATAGATAGTGTAATGACCACTATTCATAGTGTGGCAATTGTGTAACCACTAGAAGGTTATGTAGTTATTAGTTTCTTATAGTGGTGATTATACAATCACCTCAGCAATTTTGTAACCAAAGGTTTCATCATGAGACAAATCTTGAGAAAGGGAATAGTTTTAGGAATTTGATGTCCTTAATGATGGTTTTTTTGATATAACTAGCAAACTCCAAAGTTGAGAAAACATAAATAAAGAATTTTAAAAAGTATTAGACATTAAAATAGATAAAGAGAAGTCTTGAAGTTGGATTCAAACTACAAGTTACAAGTTTGAGTCTTTTCTCTTGTTGTATCATTATTTTATAGTTTTAGATGCTTTTTTCAAATGTGTTCAAGTTATAAGATGTTTTTTATAATTTCACACCACCTTTAATTTCATGTTTTTCATATACTAGTAGTGATAGTTTCATCTATGAAGGCTATGTGTGGATTTATTTTTTATATTTATGACTTATATAGTGAAGGTGGACTATAATTACCTCGCTCACAAGAGTTTTCCCCGAATGGGGTTCTCCTAGATAAATATTTCATTTTTATTGGTTGTTTTATTATTCTTTTTGTTCATTTTCATGTGTAATATTATTTACATTTCATTCCTAGAATTTTTTTTATCTCTATTTTGACATTGTAAATAGCCTAGATTAGTTATCTTCAAATGATTTTTGAGATAGGATTCATTGATCCATTTTTGTGAATCTTAATTTTAAATATACACCAACTTTAAAGATCATATTGGTATAATATTTGGTTTATTATTATTCATTTATGTGGTTTTTATGTGTTTGTGAATACATTGTAATTTTATGCCCATCACTAGAAAAATTAGTGCTAATGAAAATGAATAAATTGGGGATAAATAATATATTTAAAAAATAAATTTTGGATAAATATCATAATTATGGACCATGGTAATGAATAATACATCTGGATAACATAATATCCATTTCATGATATCGAAGGAGGAGTATCTAGAATTTTTTTTTATGAGGAAGATTGACCATTTGGAGTCCATCATGGGGATTATCTTTGATAAGTTTAGTGTTTATATATAAACACAAAATCAATACAAGGAGCACATACTCAAGTCTCATGATAAAAATGAATAGCATTCCCATGCCAATTAAGCTATATATATAGAATGTAATATTCATGATGAGATCCCACTAATCTATTTTTATAAAATATAAAAAGAGATAAATTATTTAAACATAAAAAGGTTATTTTAAAAATTATTTGGTAGTATCCTCTTCTAATATTAATCCATTGAATAGGATGTTCCATACTAAAGACTAGTTAATCGTACACAAATTTTGTTGAACACTGAAATAAATATGAGAGGAAAAATGAGCACTAGCAATTCAAAAATAGACTTACATTAAATTATTTATGGCTTGGTGAAGAGGTACATATATATTTTGAAGATAGGTAAATCCCAACCATATCACCCATGTGGGACCATTTTCTCAAAATAGGTATAATAAAGGGCTCAATCTGACATCCTGATACATGTAGGATAAACTTCTCCAAATTACACAAAAAGAAAACACATAAGATAAATAAAAGTGTACGAAAACTATACACACCAACACCCAACCTTAAGCATAGTTTAGGTGGGTATAATAAATGGGTCCCAATAAAAAGGCCTAATGAGGTACCCAAGTACATAGTAACTCTAATAAAGTAGATAAAATGAGAAAAATCATTGAAAAAACTCCTCCCCCCAACATAAAAAAAGAAAAGAAAATTGAGAAAATAAGAAGATTGGCCTAACTTTCTCCACCAAAAGATATAACATCTTGTAGCCACCTTCTATCCTATAAAATATAGTGAATGTGTGCCTCCAAAAATAAAAGAAAGATGATAAGTGTAGAATATTGCTTGGAAAATGTTGTAGTAGATCCCTCTATAACAAATTATGTATCTTCCTTTCATAATAAATAGACCCTAAGATATCAAACTATTGAATTCCAACTCAAGTTGAATATGGGTAGAAATTAGGATTTAAATCTCTAAAAAATTCTCAAATGACTCAAAGATCATGCTCAAATGTGCCAAAATATGATTAGGAATCATACAGTGAACTCTAGAAGATTGAAATAATGAAGCATAAAATTAAGGATAGATATTAGGATGGTTTATAAGCACCCTCATTACATCTAGAGAAGAAGATGGAACTCCAATAGATATGACATAAAAGATAAGGAAAATGTCATCAATGGTGTCATCTATATCCAAAATGTGCGAATCTTAAAACAAGAGATGTCTAGAAGAAAAGTGTCCCAATAAGGTTAGTACAAAATAAATATATAACCCTACTACAAATAAACATTACAAGCTCTCGAAGGAGCAAATATGAGCTCTGTAATATCCATATAGGATGGTGGAATCTTAATACATGTCATGTAATGACACCATACATCCCATAAAATTTCTTCCTTTTTTTAATCACCAAATTATCTTGATGAATCGATAAGAAAATTTGAAGTAGTAGCATGTATGTGCATGTCTAAAGTATGAACACTAGTGGAAGAATTTACAAAAAATAGAATGCAAGAGTCTTACATCATATAGAAGGTATCTGAAGGTGGATAAGGATCACTATCATTCATATGTGAATGGTTCTCCAAGGAAGCCTAAATATTATATGAATAATCAACATCCCTTTACAGCTTCCTTATGAAGTTCCAAGAAGTGAAATTACACTCAATGAACTTAATATGATGCACGATACCCTAAAAAATGGTGATGCCTATTATTCCATAGAACATGTTATTATTAAACCACTCATGTTTGTATTCATACTTTATCAGCTCAAGAATGAGTCCAACAAGACAGGGTATTAAATCATGCTTCAGGAAATGATTCATTATCTCATTCTTAAAGAATAAATAGTTATTAAAATTTAGATGTAAAACATTAATAAGATCCATAAATATAAAGACACCCTATTAATCAATCAGTGGTGAAACGAGCTGCCCCTCCCTCCTGCCCACCCTCACCCCCCCTCCCCCGCCCAAATCATACAAATACAATGCAAATAAATCTTAAACAATACTATGAAGATAATATAAATCATATACATTGTTATGAAAAACAAATAAAAACAAAAATTAATTTTTTCTAGTGTTGAAATAGTCTTCAAAAAATTATAAATCCCCTAATCAAATGGAAATAAAGTAGTTGAAAGTTAATCTATAATGTTGTCGATCCTTCAATTTTTTTACACATTTATATTAGTCTACTAAGAGTGTTTATAAGATAATAATTAGCCATAATTCTTGAAAAAAAAACATAAATCAATTTTAATGAAATAGAAAAATAGTTGTTATGTGTTTGTATAGTTACTACAAGTAGGGATAATAAATGCTATGGTCTCAAATAGTAGTTACTATGGATTCATTCAAGGAGTTATACTTTCCATTATAGACTTAAAATTAGGAGATATATTTTTAAAAGTCTATAACATTTCAAGGGGAATACAAATATGTTAAAATAAAATTCAAGATTACAAATGTGCTTGATAGTTTTCTCCTATTCCAAAACTAGTTTGTTTTATCCTTGGAATAAATGTTATAACTTACCATATGCCATATAAAAAGTGATACTAGTTTAATAATGAAATCTACAAGTTACACATCACTTAGAATAGGTTAAATAACAATAAATTAAGGTTGTATCATAATTTATTTGGATTTCACCCAATTACTATGGCTCGAACCCAATGGCTACTACAAGTTATTAACATGTCAAATGGATATATCTCCTTCATAACTATGGGTATAAAAACTTTCATGAATTTAATTTTTCATTATTTACTTTCCATTAGTAAAACCATAAACATTAAATTTATTTAATCACAATAATTAATGTAAATATTATAGCTAACTTTAATCAAAATAATGCACATATAAAAGATTTTAATTTACTAGTATATTATAAGCCAAAGGAATATGAATACCAACATATAAAATAAAGAGAATAAATATTAATAATAAATACAAGGTAAAATTGTATTCCTCATAGACCATGAGTTAAAATAATAAAGTTTTACAAAAAAAAAATTTAACACCAAAATCAATCTCACTTAATTTTCTATTTTTCTATTAATAATTGTAATGCATCCATGTAAAAAAATTGAGAGTAAATAATCATTTTATGACTATGTAAGTAATACAATACTACATGTCTATTAAAAAAGTTCCACATATCAAAATCCCAAGTATTTTTCATACTAAAATAAAAAGAAATGCATAAGTTGCTTTAATATTCACTAAGGTGATGGATTAGATTTTCATAGAATACATAATCATTAGTGTAACAAATACCATAAATATTACTATTATTCATGGAATCTACATCCATAGAGATCAATTTTTCATATGGTTCACAAATTCTATGATTTGAAATTTAAATTTATTTGACACTTTCCATTATAAAATGTTTCTACATATCCCTTCACCCCATTTAAACTAATAATGGTTAAGTTCCTCATTAAAAATGAATAAGGTAGATTTTACAAGATAAACATATATATTCCTAGTCAGTATTCTATGTGTCCCTAAACACAAATATTTATAATAATTTTATTAAATCTACTAGATTATTCACATAATAAAACACAATCCAAAAGTAATATATTTTATAACATATTTTGACCGAAGTAAAACTTTGTCAAGAATTTTATGAGAGAGGTCAAGTACAAGAGTTTTAGATAATGAGACATTTCATAATTATGTATTGTTTGGGTCAAGAGTGCATTAATAACACTATTTTTTTATTATATAAGAGTATTTTATGTAGTGAGATCTCTTTCAAGTGGAATCATTCTCAATGAAATATCTATGTTAGTGTCACATAGTATATACTATGAATAAAAGCACATAAGCTAATATTGTGTGCACATTTATTGTGAGCTATACGGGGTTCAAAATAGTTCATGGACTCATAAAATATATACATTATTAGTTATCATGTAGTGATCACAATGTATCATTTTAGATGTGTTACTTATATTACCTAGTGCCATATGATTTATCGAAGTGGCATGAACCTACATAGTGAAAATAAATTCCCAAGAAATGGTTGTGGTAAGTGGAGGTAAACTTTAATTTTTGTAAAGAATAAGAAAAATATGGAATTGTTGATAAGTGATGTGAAAATAACTTTGATAAGTAAACTAGTGAAGTAATTACACACACATCACAAATAGTTACAAGGAGGACTTTCAAAAAAATTATCACTTGGACAAAGTTTATGTTGAACTTAAGGCCAGTGAGTAGTATTGTATTATCATATTAAAATCAAAGGTGTACATCTATTTCTAAAGGAAAAGGTGGTGAAACTTATCATCTTATGCATTGGAGAAGAGAAGGTCAGAAAGAGAAGGAGCGTAACATAGAGGAAAAAGAGACATAGAATATCAACAACCAAATTCATCTGATAGGTGGTGTTTTTAATTACATATAATCATGATTATTTGTATGCTTATGATGGGACATTATGTTGATATTATATATGTATAATAATATCTTTGATTAGGATACTATGTGCTGTTTTTATTTAGTATAAGAACTAAATTAAAGAGGAAGATGATCATATTGGGTTATTTATATACCATGATGGTATATTCTTTTATTTATCCTATCTATTGTATAAATAGTTGTGTATTTTATATCCTAGTTATCAAAACATAAAAAAAAACATTGGGCCATAAGAAGTGAAACCCCTAAAATTCAATTGTATAAATAATCAATGTCTTATCTTTCATTGGGAATTATACTTATAGTGGTGTCAAATTTTATAATAAAGTAGTTAATTCAAGATATAAATAAACAATTGGGAATAGAATGGTGAAGATGATATTTATAGTCTAATGGGTGTCCTACACCTTCTCTCGTAAAGTGCCTCAAATGATGCCATCTTCAATATTGATTGCTATGATTTTTTATTTGAAAACTCAACCTGTCAAAGCTAATATTCCCAATTATACTATTGGTCCATGTAATACATTCAAAAAATATCCTAAATCACCTTATTAAATCTATTTGTCTATCCATTAGTCTTTGGGTGGTAAGCTATACTAAAATTATGTTATCTAACAAAATCTAAATTTATATTCATCTAAAACCTCAAATCCAGCTTTGAATCATTATCTAAAATGACATTCTCTAGAAAACCATACAACCTATACACTTCTTTTATGAATCTCTTCACAAGGGTAGGTGTATCATCATTGAAATTTCTTGGTATGAAATGAGCTACCTTTTTTAGATTATCAACAACTAATAAGACCATATCATGCCTATTCCATGACATATGTAACCCTTGGATAAACTCAATATTGATAACCTAATATTTCCATTCAAAGATATCATGTGGATATAATAATCTAGCTAGATTCACATGCCCAGATTTCATTCAATAACATTCTAGATAATGTGACACATAATTAGCTACATATTTATCAATTCCATTCCATAAATACAATGGTTTGATATTTGTCATTAGCTCAGTTACTCCCTAATGTCTCGAATATGGGTCATTCTACAATTCCTTTAGCACTATGATTTACATGTTCTTACAATCTGGTACATACATCCATCTATTGTAATGTAATAGACCATCAATTTCCAAAATTAATCCTTTTTTACAAGGATTTTGAGAATTCTTTAATAGTCCTTTTCTAACTTGATCATAAAATTAATCTCCTAGAGATAACTCAATCACTTGATCCCTGAAGGTACTCCTGATAGTAATTATAGAAGTTATGTTCCTTTTATGGTTGAGAGCATCAACTACTCTATTTTCATTGCATTTGATGTAGTTGATATCAAAATCATAATCATATAAGAAATAAATCCAATGTCTCTGATGGGCATTCAAATTAGGTTGGGTGAAAATTTACTTGAGTCCCAAGTTATCTATCTTGAGATCAAAAGGTTTTCCTAATAAGTAAAGCCAATCATGAGTCAATATCATCACTATGATATCCAAATAATGTGGGGCATATTTCACCTCATATGTATTTATCTTTCATGAGTCATAAGCCACTACTTCACCATCCTACATAATTAATTTGCCTACTCCATCCCTTGATACATCGATGACCATTAAAAATTTACACTTGGGGTTTGGAACTCCCAACATTAGTGCTAACATAAGCATTTTTTCAAGTCCTAGAAATGTAGTTTGCATTTCTCTAACAAAACAAATATGCGGTTATTTCATTAAAAGTAAGTAATTAGGTTAGATATTTTGTAAAAGTTTGGAAAAAACTTTTTGTAGTAGCCTATTAACCCCATGAAACTTCTAAAATCACACACATTCTTTGGTTCCATCCATTCCATAATCAATCTAATCTTCCTTAGATCTACATAGATATCATCTGTAGAGATAATGTGTCTTAAATACTAGACTTTTTCTTAGAAAAATGCACACTTGGATAACTTCCAATATAAATTATTCTTTCAAAACTAATTCCAAATGTTTAAGGTGATTCTCTTAATTCTTTGAGTAGATAATAATGGCAACTAGAAAGACTAGCACAAATGGTCAAGGTAATCTCTGAATATGTTGTTCAGGAGATTCATGAATGTTGCTAGAGCATTAGTCAGTCCAAATGGTAACATTTTAAATTCATAGTGTCCATACTGAGTTATGAATGTTGTTATTGGAATGTCTTCATTCTAAATCCTCAACTGATGGTATCCTGCTCTAAGATTAATCTTATAAAATATTATTACTCCTCACATTAGATAAAATAGATTATATATACAAGGTAGTGTATACCTAAGTTTTATGGTTCCCTTATTCAAAAAAAATTAATAAATGCATATTAAAAGGGTACCACCCTTCTTCTTAATAAAGATAACTATTTCACCTCATGGTGAAACACATATCCTGAATAACCCATCAACCAACAATTCTTGAAGTTGAGCCTTTAGTTAATCTAACTCAATGGTTTTCATATTTATTTAGATTCTAATCAAAATAAATATTTGGTAACCATTATGATCTTAATAAATCCAAAAACTAATCCCAAGTGATGGCGGTCAAATTAAGATTCATTTCCAACTTTTTGTTGGCCCACCATGTAACTTCCTTGCCATCCAAGTGGTATGCTCCCCAAACTTACTTGGTTACCTCATAGTCATTTTGAATTTATAAATACTTCTCCATATTTTTCAACCATGCCTTATCTCCATCACCTAAAATAGTCCCATTAAACTTTAGTGGATTCACCTTATTCATGTCTCTTGCCAACTCCACAATAACCTAGGCTCTAACATCATGAGGATTTTCTTGCTCAGTTAGATGCTCTTTAGGTTTATACTACTATTCCTCTTCCTCATGACCATGAACCACCTACTCAAATTTTTTAATTTTATCTTTGGTATCATTCATAACTACAAGAATTTGGTACATATTCTTTGACTAATTAATGGTAAATTGACTAGGATCAAATATAGGGTTTATATCATTGGCATTCGACGGGCCCTATCCCAAAACTATAGCTTTCACCATCCTTATTTATATCAATATAAAGATATTAAAATTTTAGTGGACTCATTAGGTCTTATATTCCAAGCCATATCTCTAATACCACATATAACATCTATGTTGGGATCCACCTAAAAATGCATGAATTGTTTTTAAAATAAACACATTAAAAATTAGATTACATCTTGAGAATATAATAGATATCATTTAAAATAAACATAGGTGATGATGGAAAATATATCATATTACATAATAAATCATAGACTTCTAACAACAAAAGAGTATGCCAAAATGCAAATATAGAAAGTAATTATAATAACTCAATCATGACTGATATAAATATACAATCACCACTGTCAATGTGTAGTAATAAATAATTACAACCCTTCATGACTATTTTCAATAATAATTACAATATTATACAATTTAAAAATAAGATACATGTATCCCTTGAAGCATAGTTCCTAAACATCAAGTATCAGTGGCAATCTCAAGTGTCATCTTGATAAGTAGTAATTTTATGGGGAGGGATAACTCATCCGAGCACTTTTAAACACCAACCACAAACTAACGATCCCTCATACTAATCCCATAAAAAAATGGCCCTCAATTCACAAATGAGTATATAGTGATGGCATGGGAATATATAGAGATAAGCAAGTACCCGTGTATTATATGATTTCTAAACTAAACATGTAGTGTATCATAAAAAACTTGATCTATTGTAAGATATCACACATAAATGTAAACCATACTCATGAAATGATAATGTATCACTAAACATACTTTGTCCAAAAATTTAATAATAGTAATATAAAAATGATCTATATATCTATCAAATTCATACATGCCACTTAATCAAACTACCTTCATCTGCAAATGCAATACTAATAAGCCAGTGAAGTCCATCTCACTTCTTACTCCACATTAGCAAAGCAGATTGGTTAAATAAATTTTAACCACAAGATTCATATAATCTACATCTTACTATCAAATACATCATGTGGCATGTTAAACATAGGAATAACTATAACACGTATTTATTCCATCAAGCATATGAATTAATCATACATTATTTTCTATCCCATACTAAAAATAATGACTATAGTTTATTCCACCCAAGTAAATCAACAATCATCTACACATTTAAATAAGACAACTCATTTATAGTTATATTACACCTTATGATAACCCATATTAATATAGTATAGTGTTTTATGCAAAAATACTAATCCTCAAAATAAATCTAAAAGAATTGTCATAAATACATGGAAACACACATTTGTATTTTATAGTTAGAACATCCATAACTTCATTTTACCAAAACATAAGAAGTCTAATCTAGTATTTGAAATACATTTAGTGGTTTATATGCAATCATTAAATAAGTTATTTTTAAGTAATTATTATAGTTTAGTTAATAATCCATCGAAGAATTATAATCACAATAATATACCTATTTATTTTAAATATGCTAATAGGTACATTCACCCTAACTCTCACATTTAGTAACCTGTAGCTTATTCTAAATTTTTTTACATCACATGATTTTAACTCACATTTAATATAAAATAATCTACCCATATCAATCATGATAAACATTTTTATGGGTTTTCTACCCTCTCCATGACTTATTTACACTTTTAAAATTTTCTCGATATATTAATATCAAATAGTAACTACAGTTAAACATATTCCAAATGAGCATCTTGTGAGATTATCTAACCATTTACATAATAAAAAGGAGATATCAACTAAGCTATAAAAATTAGAAATATCTATAGGATTTCCTAAATTTTAATAAATTTTTTACAATGGATAATAATCAATATTATGCCGTATTCTCTACAACCATCTCGAATATAAAAAATATCATTATTAGTTGATATCCCATATCATAATTACAAACAAAAATACATATAGTAAGTGTTTAATCTATTATACACCATGATGTGATATGTTATTAATCAAATATAAATCTCCCTTTTTATTTAACATGACTATGCTATAGTTTTTATTCATCCATGGTAAAAACCTTCATCCATGGTAAGGGATTTAGCTATATATTCCGATGCCATATTTATTGTAATTATTGGTTATTTTTCCCACTTTCCCATAAATCTATAATAGATTGATTCACCAACTGAATTCATCTATGTTTTGATTAATTTATATCAGTGGTTTAAAAAGTAAAGACATGGTATTACAAGTATGGCTATCTATATAAATGTAAATAGATCACAAATAGGATATTGTCTTAATATTAAAGGAAGTCAATATCAAATTAAGTCAAGATCATAGAACTATGGTGATGTTAAGGTACATTGGTTGACTCTAGTTTAAAACCATGTTAACTGAATAACTATAATAAATGATAAAACTAATTATTTCCCTTATTTTGATGAGTGTTACTATATAATTATTTTTTATTTATGTAGGTTTCAATGCAAGTTACCATTTTTAAATAATGACACAAAAGATAAACCATGTTTCAATTAAATCTCTTATTGTCAAATATTACATTAACCAATTACATAGTTCACTGGTGGAAATCATGATGCCTTCTTAAAGATATACATAATATTAATAATTATAAAGTGACACCAAGCATAAGAGTTAATTGTAGTATTTTCTTCAAGGTTCAGCTATGTATTTTTTAGTTATACAGTGATTTACTATGTTTCAGTAGGATACATACTAAATAAAGTGACATAGTGAGTGGCATATAGGGACAATTTATGCATAGATGGAATAGGAAATTAAACTATATATCATATGGCTGAGTGCATCCAATATGGTTCCATGCCATACTATGAATATAATAGTTTTTTAAACAAATGGAATTGGTAATTGATTTCAATAAAATACTTCCTAATATTTTATAAATAATTTGTTCCATTAACCTGGTCCATGTATAATCATTTACTTTTTCAATTTCTAATAGGGTTAAAATAATAATGGAATATTAATTGTTAATTGTTTTCTACCTATAATAGATTGACACATCAATAATTTATGCAAAAGGAAAGCTATCTAAAATATTTATTCAAGGATTCCTTTTAGTTCATCTTGACCATATGCAAATAAATGTTTTCTCATAATTATATTTATTTATAAAATCTATAACTAGGCTATGAATAAATAACTACACTCTCAGCACCATGATTTAACTAAGAATTCCATACACTTACATAGATGAGCTTCTAGAGAAAAAATCATACACAATAATCCTTAAAAATTGATGTCTAATTGAAAACAATACATACTTATTGGTTTTATTGATCCTATTATCTGTTCTCCCTATGCTACACCCTGGTTTCCTCTTCTAGCATCCACTTTCTCTAATGCATAAGATGATTTCTTTTCTAACTCTTTCCCTATATAAAATAGGTACAACTTCCACTTTTTCTAGTTTTTTGTTTTATTTTTTATTTTTTATTTTAATAAATTTATCACTTTTTATGTTTGCTAAATTTTAATTAATTCTTTTCTTTTTTTCTTTTTTATTGTATTTTCTATTTTTCCTCATTTTCAATGAAATTTCAATTTTTTAATATATTTTACTATGGGATACTAAATCTCCATGATTTTATTAAACTAAAGTAACATCCAAATATGTTATAGAAAATTCAAAATTCATTTTAATAATGTATAAATAACTATTATTTTAATTTTTTTGTTAAAATTGTTCCTACCATCATTAATAAAAAAATGTGCCAAACATGCAAAAGAATTAGTTACGATATTTTTACTTACTCTAGTAAACCATAGAAATTAACACTCCAAGAAAGTAATAAACACATAATAAGTAGCTATTTTTAATGCATTTATACCATGTGCTAACTATTATCATGTGTGTATAGTTTCACCAACTATCCATCTACCTCTGACATCTCCATCTATGTCACCCACTCAAATAATGCTCTCCCTCTGATATGCTCTAAAGGATGATTTCCCCTGTAACCACCTCACAATACGCAGGTAATTAGATCAAATCTCATGATAAACATATAGTAATAAATATAACTAAAATAATGTATTATTATGCTCTAAATGTAAATGTATACATTAACCAAATCATGGTAAGTAGTCATGTATCATCATATTTCTATGAAATATTCTACTATATCATAATAGCATAAATGTAAAGCTTAGTCATAAATATAACCAATATTCATGATAAACATATGCGAATAGTCAAATAGTTTTTTTAGTGAAGAATCAGGATGCGACATGCTTCCCCCCTTAAAGGTAGTCATCATCTCCAATGACTCTTACTCAAACATATGTTATAAAATAAAAATATTGTTCAACTAAAATTAAAATTATATAATATAACCTAATCAAGTAAATAAATTTTTATATATCCTAAATAACTCATCATAATCCTTCCCTATAGCACTATCCTCAGAGTAATGGTCCCACTAGACCTTACACTATGACATCTCTGTATTATGTAAACAAATTTTACTTGTGTCAATTATCATGATTGGTTTTACTATGACCATCTTAGGATCCATAAGCTAAAAATCCTTCTAATCCAACACATGCATAGGATTAGCTATATATTTCTTAAGATATGAAACATGGAAGACATTATGTAAAAGATCTAGGGCTAGTGGCAATGTAAACCTATACACTACAGGATCAACCACTTCTAACACTTTGAAACATCCCACATATCTTGGTGATAGTTTTTCATAGTTCTCAAGATCTTTTATGACTTTACCCACAAAATTAATTTATCATGAACTACAATGTCTATTTTTCTCCTATTTATATCTTCATAAATCTTCTATCTATCATTAGCCTCATCCAATCTCTACCTGATTAGTCTAGCATGATCTTCCATCTTTAAGACCATTTTGGGTTTAAAGACTACCCTATCCTCCAACCTATCCTAACTAATGGGTGTCCTGCACCTTCTCCCATAAAGTGCCTCAAATGGTGCAATCTATAATTCTAATTGGTATGAATTATTATATGAAAACTCAACCAATGGAAGAAAATCTTCCCACTTATACTTTTGGTCCACACAATACATTCAGAGAAGATCCTCAAACCCCTGATTAACTCTAACAATCTATCCACCAGTCTTTGGGTGGTAAGTTATACTAAAATTAAGTTGTATACCCAAAGCTAAATTTGAAGTCATTAAAAACATCAAAGTCATCATTTGATCATGATTGAAAATGATCTTCTCTATAGAACCATTCAACCTATATACTTCCTTTACAAATCTCTTCACTAGGGTAGGTGTATCATCCATCAAATTATCTGGTATGATGTGAGATACATTGGTTAGTTTATCAACAACTACTGGGATCATAGCATGTATGTTACATGACATAGGCAACACTTAGATAAATTATATGATGATCACCTACAAATTTCCATTCTAGGATATCATGTGGATATAATAATTTAACTAGATGTACATGCTTAGATTTCACTTGCTAACACTCTAGACAACATGACATACAATTATCTACATCTTCCTTGATTATTTTCCATAGATACAATGGTCTAATCTCTACAATTATCTTCATTACTCCTGTAAGTGTTAAATATGGGGCATTTTGCAATTCCTTTAGCACTGTAATTTGTAGATTCTCATAATATTGTATATACATCTATCTATTGTAGTATAATAAGCCACCACTCTCCAAATTGAATCCTTTATACTAAGGATTCTAAGCATTTTATGATAATGCCTTTCTAACTTGATTATAAAATTCATCTCCTAGAGAGAACACAATCACTCGATCCTTGAAGGTACTCTTTATGGTAGCTATAACATCTATGTACCTTCTACAACTAAGGGCATTCGACACTCTATTCTCCTTGCCTTTGATATAACTAATGTAAAAATTGTAATCAAACAATAACTCAAGACAACATCTCTGAGAAGTATTCAAATTATGTTCTTTAAAATATACTTGAGTCCTAAGTTATCTATCTATATTTCAAAATAATTTTCTAATAAGTAATACCATCACACTTGCAAAGCATGAATAATGACTTCAAGCTCCAAATCATGAGGGGCATAATTCACCTCATATGGATTTAGCTTTTGTGATTCATAAGCCACTACTACACCATCTTGCATAAGGTCTCCACCTATTCCATCCCCTAATACATCCATGACCAATACTAATTGACCATTGGGGTTTGTAACATATTATGCTAGTGCTGACATAAACCTTCTATTCAACTCCAAGAAATCTAGTTCACACTTATCTGATAAAACAAATCTATGGTTCTTCTATTGTAAAGAAGTAATTGGATTAGCTATTTTTTTAAAGTTTGGATTAAACTTTCTATAGTATCCTACTAACCCCATGAAGATTCTAATGTCATGCACATTCTTTGGTGTTGATGATTCTGTAATGGCTATAATCTTCCTTGGATATATAAAGATACCATGTACATAGATAATTTGTCCCAAATATTCAACTCTTTCCTAGAGGAAACTAAACTCAGATGAATTTACATACAACTTATGATTTTTTAGCCATTTAATGTGCTCCTCTTCATTCCTTGAGTAGGTAAGAATGTCATCCATAAATATTAGCACAAAGTGGTAAAGGTAATCTATGAATATTCTTTTCATGAGATTTATAAATTTTCATAGAGCATTAGTCTATCCAAATGGTAACCCTACAAATTCATAGTGTCCATACCAAGTTATTAACTTTATTTCAAGAATGTCCTCATCCTAAAGCCTCAACTAATGGTATCCCACACAAAGATTACAATTAGAAAATATTGTTGCTCCTTAGAATTAATTTAAAATATCATTTATACAAGGTAGTATATACCTAGTTTTGATGGTTTCATTATTCAACATTTTGTAATCAATGCATATTCAAAGGGTACCTTCTTTCTTATTGAAACAGACAATCAGTACACCCCATAATAACACACTTGGCCTAATCAACCCCATAGTAACACACTTGTCCTAATCAACACCTTAGCTAATTATTCTTGAAGTTGAACCTTAGTTCAACCAACTCAGTGGTTGTCATCCTTATTTAGATTATATAAATATGTGACATTGTGATCAAAATAAAGCATTGGCATCCACCATGATCTGAATAAATCCACAATCTGATCCCAAGTGGTAGTCATTGAATTAAGATTCATTTCAAACCTTTTGTTGCCCCACCACATAGTTGCCTCGCCAACTTACTAGTATGTTCCCTAAACTACCTTGGTGACCTTAAAATATTTTTTAATATAAAAATACTTCTCCATATCTATCAACCATGCCTTGGCTTTTTCACCTAGATAGTCCCATCAAACATCGATGGATTCACCTTCTTTATGTCTTTGGCTAAAAAGACAATAATCTAGGCTCTAACATATAAAGGATTTTCTTGTTCATCTATATGCTATTTAGATTCATCCTATTGGTCCTCTTTCACATTCCCATGAACCACATGATATAGATCTATAATCCAATCTCTAGGCTCATTCATAACTATGAGAATCTAGTCCACCTTCACTAATTACTCAGTGGCAAATTGACTAGGATCAAATAGAGGGTTGTTTTCAATGGAATTTGAAGGACCCTCTCTAGAAAATCTCACTTTCACCATCTTTATTTCTATAAAAAAAATCTAAAAATATTAGTGGACTCATTATATGCTAGATTTTGTGTCATGGGTCTAATACCACATGCAATATCCCCACTAGAATATACATAGAAACATATGATTTTTTTAAATAAACACATAAAAAATTAGATTACATCCCAAGAATCTAACATAGATAATATAAAATATAATATCATTATAATGGAAAACAAATCATATTACATCATAAATCACATATCTCTAACAACATGATAGTATGTCCAAACATAAATATGGAAAGTAACTATAGTAACTCAACCATAACTGATATAAATATACAATCACCACTACCAATGTGAAATAATAGATAATTAAAAATCTTAATTAAATTTTTTAATAACAAGTGCAATATTATACAGTCTACAAATAAGATACATGGCTCCCTCAAAGCATAGATCTTGAAATCCAAGTATTTGTGGAAATCTCAAGTGTCATCTCGATAAGTAGTACTATTATGGGGAGGGAGAGCATTATCCAAGAAATTTTCCACACCAACCATATACCAATGATCCCCCACACTAATCCCATCAGGTAATGGCCATCCTTTCATATATTTATATATAGTGATGATGTTAGAACTCAGATAGACAACCACATACCGGTGTGATATATGATTTCTAAACTAAACATGCAATGTATTATAATAAAATTGATTTATTACAAGGATTTACACATAAATGTAAACCATACTAAGGAAATTATAATGTCTCAGTAAACATACTTTGGCCAAAGATTTAATAATATTAATATAAAAATTATCAATAGATCAATCAAATTCATACACACTGTATACATCTAATTCCTAACACCTTCTATGTTGAAATTGTCAATCTTACTTAATTTGCACTCAAATACACATTTTAGGTTAAAATACATAAAACACCCTAAATAGTTTGAAATTATCATTTAAAAGTGTCGATTTAGGTCAAAGTATCCCTAAATAAGGAAATCCATTTTATAATATATCTAACTTTGATCAGATCATTTTGATTCAAAATAATGATTTTGCCTTTTTGTGCTCTACATCACTCTTTTCTTCTAATTCATTGGTACACATCACATATCTTTGTTATTTTGTGTTGGAAATATCCTAAATGGGAATATGGTTTCAATGCATTTAATGTCACCTTCCAATTATTATTGAGGTCAAATTATGACCTAGTAATATGACTTTCTAACCATTTTGATTAATTGAGGGCTCATTTCCAAATAATTGCACAAATATTGATTAACCTTCTTTAAGGATAATTGAGCTAAATCAATATCTTAAGGGGATTTTATGTCAAATTTGTTTAAGTTTTCTTTTTTGGAAATTTATTTTTATTAACTACATCACCTAATGACATCATTTATTGAGGAGACATCCATAGACCATAAATGCCACAAATATCAAGATTATGGGTCTCCCATGCCTCATTAGTGAGCCTCCATGCCTATTTAATATCCTTTATTTAAAATTCATGATGAAGATAATTATGTATTTAATTCCAAATATTAAATTATTCTGTAACCACACATCTTCATCTTAAGATGGATTGTTTAGATTGATTCTAGTCATTCTTAAAAATCTATAAATAGAGAGGTCATGGACGTCATTTTCAAGCTTGATTTGTTCAAAGTTATTGTGCTGAATTATCTCCACAATCCTTTACATTTACTCATTAATTTTTTATGCAAGCTTTATTAATAGACTATTTTAGTGATTCTAAATCATGATCCTAGGTTTTACGAGTTATTCAATAATTGGAGGAGTTTGCCACCATTGTTGTTGAAGACAAAGATCTCATGATTAAGGGAGAACATCATTTTGAGTTGCATTGGTATGGTGAATCCATTTGTGAAAGTAATATGATGTTACTTTCTTTCATTTGTTTCTTACTATCCTTTTAATTCCCACATGAATAGATAGGCTTAATTTAGTTTATTTTTATGCATTCTTCCTTTTATTTATTGAACTAATGTTTGACTAATCATTTTATGTAATCCTTTGTACATTTTGGCATGCCCTATGGGACCGTAACTCACAAATTTGCTCACAAATCCTCTATAAGAAACCTAATAATCCTTTCCATGTAGGATATTTGAGTTTGAGGGTTATAAGAGTGAGATTTTAAGTTAAATTTCCATATTTTTAATAGCATTTTTTATTTTATAAAATTTGGTTTTACTATCTAGAATGATATCAGTGTTATATAGTCATGATTTTGTGTAAACAAAATCATTATTTCATAAATAGTGATTTCATGGACATAAGTGGTGATATAATCATCAAAAGAAGTGATATCATCATTTTAGGTAGTGATATCATTTTTTTGGGTAGTGATTTTATTTTGTAGAACATCAATCTCATCATTTTGGGTAGTGATTTCGTATAACAAGTTCATCATCTGAATGGCAATTTTGCATTTTCCATGCTTTTAGTCTTTAAAATAGTGATTTTATTCCATAATATAAATTTTGTTTGGAAATTATGATATTAACACACTTAGCAGTGGTATCATCTTACCTTTCAGTGATATCATTGTAAGGGGTAGTGATACTATCCTTTAGTCCAACTATTTCACTAACTTGGGAAGTGATTTGCATAACAATGATATTGCATTTTTCTATGTTTTGTTGTTAATCTGATAGTGGTGATTTTTTAAGAAATACTGATATTGACTGGGTAATTTTGATTTTTTAATAGAGACTTCTTCAAAGTTACTCCTTCCATTTTTAAATTAGATTCAAAGCTAAAGGATACCCTACCATTTTTATTGCAATATCGACATTGGTAATTTGATAAATCATGTTTTAGACCATCTTTTGCATGCTTTTAAAATGATCTAGGAACTTTGTTTTAGTATTTAATGGAACACTTACGTGTTGAAGATGCATGTTTACTAATTAAACTTTTAGATTTACAACTAAATACCAAAGAGTCAAAATATCACCATCTCATCTTTCATTTGGGGCTTAAAATTAAACACACTTATCAATTTTTGTTTTCAATGTTTGTTTAGTTAGAACTTGATTAGAAAAAATAAGGTTTGCACATGTATGTTGTTCCATTTATCCCCTTTAAGGAACCCTTGGAATCAAAAGCACCATCCTTATCGTAAACATTCCTAATCCAAGGCATAGAAAGAATGTCGCCTAAAGCAGTCCCCAAAGACTCATCATGGTTTGGGTGGTCTTGAAAATGATCATAAAGTCTTTGTACATCTTAGCTTGTGATGGGGACTTAATAAACTCTCACAATTTCTTTAGGGAAGCTTTGACCAAGGGTTTCACCTCCCAGTATTGACTTCACCCACTCCCACTAGGATCAAAGGTTTGAGTGGTTAAACCACCTTATAGTTATGGAGTTAGACATGCAATGTATCTGCACTTTGAACATCACACTACACTAAGTAAACAACATGATGTAATTATTGAAAAAAGGGATAGACTTATTTGAAATAAACTAAGTACTATAGACACCAAATTACATGATTTTATTTTTCATTGTGATGTGAAAGTCATTGTGCAATTGATTCCCCTAGAAACATTTAGAAACTTCCTAGTTTAGTTAACTCCATTTTCCCATACCTTTTCAGTTAGATTTAAGATAATAATTTTTTTATTAGCCTACTTAGTCTTGATCTATGTCTAAAACTACTTGTTAACTCAATGAATTTAACAAAAGCACATTGTCCTTAGTTTTATTAAGAAAAGGAGGCACTACACTATCTAATTAGAAATTTCATCTTTCCCTTCTTTCTTCAAATTAATATCAAAAACTTATGTGTCATGTCATATGATTTGGTGTAGTCATGCTAGCCAATTGAGTCTAGACCTTTTATCTGATTTGTTTAAAGTCCCACATTTATAATTCACATTTTAAATTGATCCTTTATAAGTTTTAAGTGTTGTTGTGTTAAATTGGGTTCATCATTTGCACACTGAACATGTTCTAACTTGCGTTCAATTTTCCATTTGGATAAAGAACCATTTATTAGACTCAAAATCACATTATCATCTTATTTGGACTCAAGTCATCTTGCATATCGCCCACAATTTGAGTCTTAGAACATATCTTATCTTACTAGAACCATGTGGTGACATTGTGCCACCTATTTGATCCTAGCTTTATACTCAGTAATTTTTGCATGTTTTTACATCTTGAGTTGCTTAGTTCATTTTATCATCTTAATCTAGAAATCCTTCCTCTAATTCTCTAGCATTAACTCATCAAAGTTGAATCTAACTTTTATGGTATAGGTTTATCACAAATATCTAAGCTTTGGTGTACTATTTTTCACCTTCAGTATTTGAGTTACCTTTACCCTCTTTCAATCAATATGATTTTAGCTTCACCAAAAGTTGAGTAATTTCATGAACCAAATCTTCTAATTGTGTGTGGTTCCAATCCACCCTCTTTTATAGTCTCTTTGGTAACATAGTTATTTTTTTAAAAGTAAATAAGGCATTTGTTATTTAAATGTTTGAAAAACGTTAATCTAGATCTAATTAAGTATAGAGAACAACTCCTTTTAGACACTAAAAGGTTCACTCATAGTGGGGCCTCTTATGGCATTACCTATGAGGATGAGAAGTTTTATGATGGTCAAGATAACCTCATTAGTTTTGACGACATCCCTACAATAATAGGATCTAAAGATGATTACAATGAATATCAACCCCAAGAAGATCAAGATGAAGAAATCTCAGGTTGATAGAATCAAGTGCTAAACTACCTTTAGACTTTTCTATAGAGAAATTGCATACCTTAGTTAGATAAGGAGAACAATGACGGAAAGAGAAATATTTTACACAAATAGACATACCCTCTTCTTCTAAAAAAGGAAAATAAATACAAATAGAGTCAAAACCCACAAATCTAGATTTTCTACCAAAGATCAAGATAATAAGTAAATAACATGTGGATCAACATGTCACAAATTTAACCAAATCATTAGTTTCCACTTCAATTCAAAATAAGGATTTGAAATAATAGGGAGATGTGGTAAAATATATGAAATAAAAATTTGATGAAAATGTAACCATAATGGATCAAGGTAACCTAAATGAATAGTTAAAGTCACAAGAGATCTTTAAAAATATTCCATTTGACATGTATCATACATTCTTTAATCATCAATAACCTCTTGTTACATCAAAAAATGAAGACCCAAATATTGAGTTCAAATTTAGTAAATCCCTCAAGATAATTTGGCTAGTACATTCCAACTAATGCAGATATTGGTAAATAAACATAGAACTATCCCAAATCAATAAGGTACTAAAGAGCCTTATTCAAGTAATGTTTTACAATCCAATAATCAATGGCCTATTTTCTTGACTCAAGCAAAAAATTGAAACCAAAGGGTGGATCAAAATGTATACATTACCTATAGATCCACATAAAACTAGGGGCACATTACACCCCAACAGTAATAAAACTAGGGGCACATTCTACCCTAACAACAACAAAGCTAGGGGCACATTCCACCCCAACAGAAACAAAACCAAGGGTACATACTACCCAAACACCATCTTATCCAATCCAAAAATGCACTAAATATGCAAGAGTTGACTTCTATGAAGGAATTTTTTTAGAGATTAGAGATGAATAATAGAGTTAAAAAGTACAAATTCAATGAGATATGTCCATATCCATTTGATTTATCTATTCTTCAAAATTGATTTCCACCTTATTTTGAAGCACCCAAATTTGAAAAGTACAAAGGCAAATGAGATCTACATGAGCACATATAGGCATTATTTATCTTATGTCAAGACGTTTCTTATAGTAGCAAGTACTTACTTCAACTATTTCTATGAAATTTATTAGGACATACTTTAGATTGGCTACTTAAACTACCTAAGGGATAAGTTACAGATTGGAACAACTTATCAAAAAAAATTGTTAACCCTTTCTCATATAAAATAGAGCATGAAGTGACCATTTTTGACCTGTGCAAAGCCAAACAACATGATGGTGATTGCATATCTATAAAGATGGAGAGCATTAATAGTTTGCTTTCAAAATAACTTGCCAAAAAAATAGTTATTTGGTATATTTACATAGAACTTGCATCTTAAAGTCATACATAATCTATGATTAGCTTTGGATAAATAATCTTAATAAATTATCAATAGAGGAGTGAAGTTTGAGAAGGATCTTATTGTTAAAGGCCTTGTAAAGATTTTTGTATAGGTTTAAGCATCTAATTAGACCAAATCACTAGTTAGAATAATTATGTAGGATAAGCCTAAGGGCTCTAGGTAAAATAAGATCATGGTTGGAAATAGGGTGAATGAAACAAGAGACATATAAATGGTACAAGCTATGCCTCCATTAAATTTACAATTAACTTCCCCAAATCCACCATTTACTTTATAGAGAAAACCTCCATAAAGGAAATTTTATAACAATTTCAGAGTCTTTAGCAAGTTAGGAAAATTGGTTAAAATAGTGTTACAAAATCTTGTTACAAATAATTTAATTATATAGCTAGTATTAAGGCCATTTCCTCAAGATCAGCCAAAACTATATTGGTAAAAGGATAATGAATGGTGTAACTTACATTTTGTTTTTGGTCATGGTACATATCATTGCATCCAATTATGACACATTTGAGGACTTTATTAAAAGTGGTGAACTAGAGATTAAGTTGGCCCCTAATCAGGATAAAAATTAGGATATAGGAATCTACAAAGACCTCTTTCCTTAACATAATCCACTACCACCAAGAAATAATCAAAACCAAGTTCAGAATCAAGGATAGAGGTAGATTGAGAACCAACATTAGGGCCACAATCATACTGAGCATAATCGATATCATAATGCCCATACTAAAAATGTGTCTTATAATAACATGTATTTTAAATATAATAATACTATGGGGAATATTTTCACAACCCACATTACCACTAATAATGTGAATCTACATGGACAATCTCATGTTCCTTGTAGCATAGGACCCATCATTATAGCTTCAACACCCTCTCCCCTAGTAATACCATGTCGAGTTCATATAATCATGTTGTGAATCCATTTGTATGAATTATTAGTTCTAAACAACATCACCCTTCTTCTAATTATAAAGGCTCCTCATTGACTCAAAATTGTAGTAATACAACTAGATGCCTGTGAGTCATTTTCCAACCCTTTGCCTTACTCTTCTAATTCTAATGACTCCTTGTCATCTCTAGGTTGTGTATTCATGACTAGATTCACATTAGTTATAATCTAGGGCCCTTCACCCACTTATTCCATGAAACATAATGAAAACATTGTGCCAGTGGTTCTAAAGTTGAATATTATGCCAACAAAGACTAAATTATCTCATTCCATAATTGAAAAGCCTTACATTTTAGTGGACCAATTGAACAAAACCCCTATATATATTTACATATAAAAACTCTTATAGACATCTAACGTCTATAAAACTATTATAAAAAACCTTTTGAAATAATCTACTATGTCTAATGATATTAACCCTAATTAGTTCCAAAACCTAGTTGGCCATTTGTCTTCATTTTAGTAAATCACATTTGATCAAAAATACATGTTCACTCTTGGCCCAAACCATAATAACCCACTGTACATTGAGATAATAATAATAATGGATCCTAAGATCAAATGGGTTATAATAGATAATAGTTCAAGACATAACATCATATCTTTTAGGTTGGTATGATGATTGGGCTTCATGGATAAGGACATTCAGTTAGAGACTATTATAATCAAAGCTTATGGTAATGCTGAGAGGGAGTCTTTAGGTACAATTTGGTTGCCAGTCATGTTTGGATCCATTTATCATCACACATTACTCTATATTATGGACATTAAACTCTTTTATAACATACTTCTTAGTCATCCCTGGATCCATGAAGTACAATCAGTCCTATCTAATCTTCACTAGTGCCTTAAGTTTCCCCATCATGGGATCGATGTAATTATTCCTATTGATTAACAGACTTATCAATATTTCAAACATCTTAAATTGGAAATTTATAATTATAACTATTTCCCTAGTTTTTATTTCATTGTGAAGAAGAATAAAGCCATCATTTCCTATCCATCCCCATCTAATTATATCAACTATAATGATTTAGCTTCTAGTTTGGTCGATCCATTTCCTAAAGATCTTTCAAAACATGTTTTTATTAAAGACATCGGTATTTTCAAGAAACATTTTAAGGATGTCCTCCATATTTCAAGATTTCCTAAATCCCCTAACTAATTTAGAAATCCTAAACCATCCAAGACTCCTAATGGACCCAGCCATATTTGGAAACCAAAGAAAAACAATAAAAACCACCTATGGTTTTTATACCTATAATTACCCCCAAGAAATATCAAGTGGATTTTATTGAGGGAGATTGGTTATATTCTCAAGGCCTTAGTAATTTCTTTTAGAATCCAATGTATCATATCCCTAACTAGATAATGGATCATCTTAACTATATAGGGAAAGGCCTTGGCCCATGAGCGTAAGGAATCATGGAGCCCTCATCATCTATAGTTATCAATTAGAATCATGGTCTAAAATTTATACCACTAGAGGGTGACCTCATGACTTTCGATAGTGACTCTTCTGAAGTGACTAGTGATGAAACTCTTAGTAGTGACACAACACCCATTATAGCCTTTTTGATGAGCTTCCTGACTCAGTTTTTTTGATTCAAATGTCATATTAAACATAATTTCCATTAGATATTCTCATCTTAAATCACTAACCCATCCTAGTGGTGCTTCCCTTCCTAAATCATGACATTATATCTTCACCATTGGAGCTTCTCATCCTGAAGCAAGAACCCATCCTAGTGGTGTTTCCCTTCTTGAAGCAGGACATTATATCTTCACTATTGGAGCTTCTCATCCTAAATCAAACACTCATTTTTACCTATGCCTTTACCACTCTAAAATCATAGATTGGAACTAGTAAAATTTACTCATACACCTCAATGAGTTTGAAAATAAAGAATTAATTACAAAATACATGGGCCTAAAATATGGATTTCCCATAGATGATCACAAGTAGGGGTTTGATTTTTCATTGGATCCTTCTACCTAATTTAGAGAGAAATTAAAATTTATTGGTCATAATAAAGAATAAACATCGATATATATTACTAAAACCCTCTTTGAGGAACTCATCAATTAGGGAAAAAGTAAAGAAAAAGACAAACATTTGAGTGAAAACCTATTTTAGGTGCTCCTAGGTAGGAAATTTTGTCATCCCCTTAGGACAAAGAAGGCCAGTATATCCCAAGTTATATATCTAGTAAAATAATTTCTTCAGAACAACATCAAATGTTTGAGCATCTTACTCTTAAGTTTTCAAAGGTTTTTGGTACTTGGCTTTTACCTAAGATGGCAGATTCTGATTCTTCATACTATCTAGATCTTTGGGAGGAACAATAAGAAGATATGAAATAATAAGGTGGTCATGACCATACATTGCCTACAATTATAGAATATTGATCCACTCTTATTATGCAAAAAATAATAGAAGTGAACCTAGGAACCTATAAGGATCCCAAAATTATTTATCTTAGAGCTTCCCTTACTGAAGTATAATGTGAGCATATTATATCTATTCTTAAGGATGATATAGACATATTTTCATGGGAATACACTGGCATGCCAAGCTTGGACCTTAATTTGGTTGTGCATCACCTTGTTGTCCATCTCGATGCCAAACCAATCAAGCAAAAATTGAGAAAGATGCATCCACACATCACCCTATTAGTTAAAGCCAAACTGGAAAAGTTATTAAGATCCAATTTTATTAGACCATTGGATTACTCTTAATGGATTTCCAACATAGTCCCAATGAGTAAAAGGCCTTGAGTATACTTATTTGTACTAATTTTTGAGATATCAACAAAGCATGCCTCAAAGATGATTTTCATTCGCCCAACATTGACATGATCATCAGTTCAATTATGGGGTATGAGATGTTGTCCTTAATGGATAGATTATTTGGTTAGAATTATATCAAGATAGTTACTAAATACCAACACAAGATTACATTCACCACTCTTTGGGGCACATTCTATTAGTAAGTCATGTCATTTGGATTGAAGAATGCTAGAGTAACATATTAATGTGCAATGACTATAATTTTCCATGACATGATGTACAATATTGTAGAGCACTATGTTGATGATATACTAGTAAAATCATGAACAAGAGATGGACATCCTCATGTTCTATGAATAGTCTTTGAAAGGCTTCATGAAGATAAATTCCACTTGAATCCTATGAAATGTGTCTTCAGAGTCACATCAGTAAAATTATTAGGGTTTATCGTATCAAAATGAGGGATCAAGGTTAACCCTGTAAAAGTAAACACCATTATGGAAATGCCTCCATCAAATAATCTTAAATAGTTGTGAAGCCTGCAAGGAAAAATCCAGTCTATACATAGGTTCATTTCTCAATTAACAGATAAGTGCCACCCATTTACTCATCTTTTGAAGAAAGGGGTAACTTTATAATGGGCTAAATATTGTTAGATAGCATTTGAAAAGCTTAAAACATATTTGTCCAATCCACTAGTCTTAATACCACCAACATAAAGATAGCCACTACTTCTTTATATATCAGCCACATAATTTACACTAGTGGCACTTTTGGCCTAACATGATGATCATGGTAAGGAACACATTGTTTATTATTAAAGTTGCATATTGGTGACTTATGAACATAATTATATTTGTATTGAGAAGGAATATTTATCTATGGTTTTTTCCACTCAAATTATGACATTATATGCTAAATAACAAAACTATTGTCATCACCAAGGTAGATCCTCTCAAGTTCCTCTTATCTAATGTAGCTCTTCAAGGATGCAAAGATAAATGGGTTATGATCTTCCATGAGTTTGATATTGAGTACCAGAACTAAAAGGTAATCAAAGGGAAAGTACTTGTTGACTAACTTATGGAAGCTCCTATTGAGGCTGATCAACCTCTCAAGTTTGACTTTCTAGATGATTCTATCATGATGATAGAACAAGCACCATATGAAACTAAATAGTGGATACTCTTTTTGGATGGATCATTCACATCCCATGGATATGGAGATAGCATATTATTGATCACATCATATGGTGATTTGATTCCCAAAGCATTCCATATACAATTTCATTATACAAACAATATGGCCGAGTTTGAGGCATTGATTACAGGGCTCTACCTTGCTATATAGTGGGATATTTAAATCTTAATGGTATATGGAGATTCATATTTAATCATTAGTCAGACCATTGATCAATATAAAAAAAGATGATAAGCTTATTCCTTACAAGAAAATTAATGATAACCTCAAAACACATTTTAAATCTCAATAGTTTGAACAACTTCTGAGAGCAAACTATAGATGTACTAATGCAATGACAATGCTTGGTTCTATGATTCAAATCAATGACATTGATAAAGAGTATCAGGTTTTGGTTGAAAATATTCTTCAACTAATGTATATTATAATAAATTCAAATAGGGTATGCACCATTGCTAGTCCTAATCCCTCACTTGATTTACCATGGCACCAAGATTTTTATAACTATTTCCATAATCATGTATTCCCCATTGACCTTTCCAACAACTAAAAATAATTATTTCTTCATTTTTTAACACATTATACTCTCTTGGTAAACATAATTTATTCATAAAGGCTATGATGGAATACTTATTCATTAATTATCTTTGGGAGAATCCAAGATAGAACTAAAGGAGGTTAATGAAGGAATGTGTGGGGCTCATAGTAATAGTATAGTCCAAGAAAAAAAGCTCCTTAGAATATTGTATTATTGGCCCAAAATGGAGACTAATGCTTGTAACTATGTGAATAGGTGTGTTCCTTGTCAATAGGATAAAATCTTGATACACGCACCTTCTTTACCACTATAGTTGATCATAAAACCATGGTCATTCTCAATGTGGGGTCTCAATCTCATCAAAAAAATTAATCCAACATCTTCAAATGGCCATAACACATTTTGACTACAACTAAATACTTTACCAATTACATTGAGTCCATTCCTCTCACCTATGTTACTGAGAAATAGATAGCCAAATTCATTCATTACCATATCATCTATCGATACAACATTCCATCTTATATTTTATTTGATAATGGTGGATCCTTTTTGAACTAAGATGTGAAATATCTTTGTGATAAATTCAAAATCAAGCACAAGAAATCAAGTCAATATAACCTAAAAGGAAATAAAAAAGCTGAGGCATCAAACAAAACCATTGTATCCATTTTAAAGAAGAATGTCAATGAGGTTGGATGTAATTGGCACTTGCAACTCTTCCTTGCCCTTTGGGATTATAGAACCAATGATCGAAACCCAACTGTAGCCACTCCATTGTCCCTTGTTTTTGGTACTAAAGCTATCATCCCTGAGGAGATTGAGATACCATCATTATAGATATCACTAGATCACATTCAAGATGATGAAAACTATAGGGCCTCAAAACTGTAAGAACTAGAAATTCTTGATGGTAATTGTTTAGGTGCCCTAGAAATCTTATAGGCCTATCATAATAGATTTTGGAGAATCTACAATAAATGCATTGTCCCTCAATAGTTTGAGATTGGTGCCTTGGTTTTGAAAGAGAACTAAAAGAACATGAATGTTGAACGCAAAAAAAAGGGTAAGTTTTAGCCTAATTAGTTAGGACCATATAATATCATGGAAAATTATAGATTTAGGGCATATCGACTAGCTAAACCTAACATTGAATAACTTCTATAGACCATGAACATCATACACCTTAAGACGTTATATGCATGAACAACTTTGAACCATTTTCTACAAGATCCTTGACTTGGGGACAACTTGTGCTGAAGTAATTTTATTCCACCATTTTATCCTACCTTTAACACATTTTAAATACTACCCTTACCCATACTTCATGACTCTAGATAGTGAATATTTTTGAATCATTGAAACATTAAACACATTTATCCTATCTTGGAACATTCTTGGAAGATAATCAAATTCTTCATCCCACTCTAGGGTATCCATATGTTGACCCCTATTCTTTGTACCATTATCTTTGAGAACCATATTCTTTGTTATGTCTTAGGCATATTGTAGGTTTTAAAAACTTTTTATCCCTTCACCAATTATGATCCTAATTATATCTCATGAACATTATGATCATATTTATCATTGGTTCTACAAAGCAATTCAACTAGAATAGTATTTTGTAGCTTCTTTAATAGATAGTGAGCAAGAGCATATCTTTAGTTATAGACCTTTCTATGTTACTAAAAATAGGTGAATGCAGATACTTTTTCATAGTTAATTCATGTTGCACACTATTCTATATTACATTTACTGCTCTTTGTTGACATTTGTTGACATATCAGGATCTTTGCTCTCATTGATTTGTGAGCATGGGCTGTTACGATTGGCTTAGCTATTTTATTGAAACCTCTAATCTTGAACATTCATATCCTTGACTATATGTTACCACCTTGTGCATATTTTATCCCTAAAACATTGGAGATACTTCAAAAATACCAGAAACATTAGAATATGATCCACAAAAGAAAAATAAAACATTTTCCCATACTTATGTATATTTATGCATTCCCATCCCATAATGTTATGCTCTTGCCATTTTAAAATTAAGGAAACAACTATTCATATTGTCCCACATACTTGTCATTTTTCAAGATTAGTCTTTCTCATCCCATCATCTTATTATTTACAAGACTATTCTAATTTGTTTTTCATATCTTCCATTTCTTCTATAAAATCAATCATGTTGGTCCAATCATCATTTTTATTCTATCTCATTTCTTGGGAGAACTACATATGACTTGAAGTTCATGTTGGAACATGCATCCATGGAAATATGTAGCCAACATCCACTTGTCTTATACATTTGGAGTCATCTTGGCCAACCACTTCCTTTTCTTCTCTTCCCCCATTTTTTCTGTCCTTGTTCCTCTTTCATTAGGGACTAATTATTATGTCATTGTTCTTTGTTATGTTGTGGTAGAAAGTAATGCCTCTATCACACTTACATGAACATTTTTATTTAAACCGCACTAACTTGGTTTTTGTTTATGTGTGTTTATTGGAGTTTTCTTAGTGTTTTGTTGTATTTTCTTGGTATTTTATTGTGCTTTTGCACCTCTCCTTTTATTTCTTCTCTTTTCCTCTTTTTATTACTTTTTGTCTCATCTTCATCTTGTGTTTCCCTATATGTTTTTGCTTATCTCTTTTGTGTTTCAGAACATCTTGATGATTCACATGGATTTTGATTACTTATATCTTAATCCTATGTTATTAATTTGTTGAACCTGTTTCTATGCTAAATCGCTTTATACATTCAAAAGATAGAAATGAGAAACTAAGAAATGGTCTAGGGTTAGAAGATACCCGAATATAGTCGTGCGCACCAAAATCAGACGTTGGAAGGTACTCCTCTTTGGCTGTGGAGGAATGACACCTGCGAAGAAAAAGAGACTAAACACAAAAAATGTTAGACGAGGAGACAGTGGGCTGTCAAGCAAACACTTGATCCCTGAAGTATGAAGACTTCCTTAAGGGATATCAACCCACTAATAAAAAAAAGGATATTTGATGAAAATAGAAATAGTGAAAGACAGAATGAAAGAAATAAAAGACGAAAAGTAGAATACGTACTTGATATGTAGGAAACTGCTCTACACAGTCACCGGTGTTAGACTCTGTGCCGGCATCGGTCAGGGAAGGGTGCCGACGTTAGTTAAAGTGTCGGCGTCGGTCGGGGTAATAGTTTTGGACAGGGTCTAGTCAGGTCTGGACAGGGTCTTAGGATTTGCATAAAGGTCTGATGTTTTTGTCTGAGGGTTTGGGAAGCTGGTTTAGGAGTCAGAGGGATTGTTTGAGAGTTTGTACAGGGATCTGGGTAGAGTTACAGACTGATAGAGGGTGGATAGAGGTGATACAGGTTGAAGTAAGGTTGGGGTTGTGGTTTGAAAAGATCTGGATAATGATATTAAATAAAAATAGTAACCAGAGAACCAAATAAAAACACAGAGCAAAGCTTACTTGTTATGTGCTGAAGATAAAAGTTGAAGACATGATTGATATTGTCGTTGTGTCACAAAATTTTGGTGTAGCAGAATACCTGTACTGAAGAGATAGAACATGAGAGATTGGATGCAGATTGGTTAGACGCAAGAATCGATTGATCATAAGAGTTGGTTGATTGTCAGAGTTTATTGATATGAAGGAAGGTCTGATAATCGATCGCAAAAATGGATTGGCAACCGTATGGATAACGGATAACGGATAACAGTTCCTATGTTTAGGTTGAGAACACAGTGTTAAGGATGACTGATGCCAGCAGGACTATCGACGTCAGCCGATTAGTGACCAACATCGGCGATGTTGGCCAGATAGTGACCGTCGTCGGCAGATGCAGAATGGGGATAGAGGCTAGTTTTAGCTCTCTGCTCATTTTTACATGCTGCCAGGGTTAAGGCTTGTGGGAAAATGGTTGATAGGGGTTAAATAAGCATGGGAGAATAAAATGGGGGTTAAGAAGAGGATGACAAGGGTTAGACACAATTACGGTGTCTATATTTGCCCTTTTTTGTCTTGTTGGTTGTTCTAGACGAACTGCAAGACAAAAACAAGAGTTGGTTGCCCCAAGTGTAGGATAAGGTCAATTTCATCTTGTTAGTTGTTCGAATGAATTGCAAGACAAAAATAAGAGGTGGATTGCCCCAATTATGGATGAGGTATTCCCTCTCAAAGTAGGAGTTGAGGGAAGGGAATCGAGAATTAGGTGCTGATTTGGCAAAGAGTGGATGAAAAAAAGGGGTGAGGGTGAACACTGCAAAAGTCGTGATTGCATGTGTACCACTTCATGAGATGGTCATGTCAAATTGTCACAGGTCAAGGGTTGAGGAGTGCCAAAATTGAAGTAACTGGGCCCCAGCATTTAGTCATCTGCTGATTGGGTTATTCAATCTAAGCTGTAGCTCCAAATGGTCATCGTGTTTCAGGTATCTTGGGCTCAGGAAGTGCTCCTAGAAACATGAAAAAGTCACAAGTAGTGCGGATCAACCGGCTTGCGATCCTATACTTGTGAGGGTCCAAAAAAAAGTCTACACATAATTTTTCTAACCATTCATGAGGTAGCATATAGGCAAAAACAACCAAGGCAACATTGTCTTGGAAGTGGTCGAATTAAGAGGAGATAGGCATGATCTCCAATGGTCATTGGTCAAGGTGGATAGATGGACGAAAGGATATGGCTGAGCTAACCTCAGAAGATGTTATGTGATCTGAGTGTTGCCTACATAGCCCTGGTGTGAAGGGCCTCAGGCCAATGTAGTTCTCCCTAAAAGGGAGGAAGGGTCAAAGAGATGGAATTGGTCTTGGTCGAGGGCAAGGTCAGGGTCAAAAGGAGGAAAAAAGGTTTATCCATCAGAGAGATGAACAAACGAGGGTGGTCGAGCTAACCCCAGAAGATATCATGTCATCTGAGTGCTACCTACATAGCCCTAGTCTTAGGGCCTCAGACCAATGTAGTTCGAACTAAGAGTCCGAGTGGTAGATAGGTGGTGAAAGTGGTTGATAGACTGGTCTTGGTCATGGTTGAAATGATGAGGAAAAAAAAGATGTTACAGCCTTTTCCAAATGTTGAATTCTATAACATTGGTGATGTGGTCTTTCATCCCTAGAAATTTTCCATAGTCGTGATGGACGTATGCTAAAAATGAATTGAGGTTTATTTATGCATCAGCAAGTATTGGTTTATGCTTAACATAAATTGAGTCTGGTCGATAGTTTCCATGTGTATTGGTGTCCATAGAAACTAGTGAATAGGCTATGATGAGTGGTCTGAAAAGAGAGTTGAGTTAAGTTGATTATGTTTGACAAGTGATGAAGTTGAACGTGACCAAAGTGAAGAAAAAGTGAAAGGCATATTGCTCTTTCATTGACAAGGACCAGGAAAATAGCATAGATAAGGGTGATTAGAATCCAGGGATGGTCTATATTTGCTTTATATATCAGGCTTTGAATAGCTGTCCTTCGAGGGAGCAGTCTATTAGCTACAACAATGATGGTATAGCTATCCTTTGAGGGAGCAGTTTGCCTTTTGATGTGAGTTTGGTGACCTTGGATATTTTGACATCTTGATTTGTTTTTGACAGAAATATGAGTCATGGACAAGACTATAGAAGGTCAAGGGCTCCCTTTTATTAGGACAAAGCATCCATACTGTATAAAAGGGGTATATAGGATTTGTTATGGGGAGTAGGGTTGAAAGGAATGAGGACTAAAAGGATGGGGATTGCTCAAGGGACGAGCTCAAGGTAAATGTCAAGTGGACGAGTACTCGACTAACAGTAGAATGGTCGCAGATGCAACACATTAAGAGGCTCAGGTTCTGGTCATCCATCGAGAGAAGATAAATGATACGTCCCTGATCCATACTTGTGCTTGATAATAAAAGGTCTGAGCTAATTAGGGGCAAACTTGCCTCGTTTACTTCGCTCCATATTGGTCACGTGCTGATTGATGACGATTTGAAGAAGTGATAGGTGTTTGGTTGTTTGATGTTTGATGATTGAAGTTTGGTTGAGGTTTGGTTGCTGCTGGTTAGGGTCATGATAGGAAGGTTGATTGATGATTGGTTGAGACTTGGTCGAGGTTTGGTCGAATGCCTGGTCAAAGTTGGTCGAATGTTTGGTCAAAGGCTTGGTTGATTGTTTGGTCAAAGGCTTGGTTGAATGTTTGGTCGAAGGCTTGGTTGAATGTTTGGTTGAGGTCAGGATAAGTTTGGATTCCCCCAGTAGCTTAGGGAGAATGTTGGATAGATTGGTCAAGGTCGGTTGAGGCTTAGTGGTCAGATGGACTATGTTGATGTTGAATAATGGGGTGAAAGGCGGTAAAGGGACCATAGGCTGGCGTGGAGATCTCGATTTAGGTGATGAGATTTGAGAAGCATGGGTCAGTGTGGATGATTTGTCGAAGAGGTGGTCAAGAGGGTCCTTGATGAGAAGGGTATCCTTTTTCTAGTGTTGACGAGTGATAGCTTTGAGAGCACAACAATGCTCAGTGTCATGTCTTGGAGTGTGATGATAATGACATAATTTAGAGTTGTCGAACCAAGATGGCCTTGATCTGAGAATTGATGAGTGGGGTGGTGTTGAAGGTTTGTTGATAATGTGGTCGATAAGAAGGGTGTCACTCCCCAGACATTGGCGAATGGCAACCTTGAGGGCACAACAATGCTCAGTGTCGTGTCCAGGCATGTGATGATACGCACAAATGCGAGTGTCATCAAACCAGGGTGGTTTTGGTCTGAGAGATTGATATGGTTTAAGAGGTGGGAGATAGATGCGAGAGGACTACAACAATTGCCGTAACATCAAGGCATAAGAACCTACTAATGGGTCTAGATGTTTTGTTGCAGTGAGGGTTGATGACTTTGGTTTAGGAGGCATAAGGGGAATAGGTCGATGGTTTAGAGGAGATATATGTCTGCCGAGTTGATAGAGTAATGGAGGTGACTTGCCTCTGTGAAGTATGGGAGTGGGCAACACCCCTATTAGAGTGGATGGATGTGGGCCCAAGATTGAGGGTAATGATGAAGGTGGGGGAGGAGGCCTCCGGTGTGGTTTAGTGGTCTTCTTTAGTATGGTTTGAGGGCCACTATTGTGCGAGGCGAGGTTAGATGTGGGGCGAACACCAAGAGGTTTAATCTCTTTGGGCATGATGGACGCCTGCGCGGGTTTGGGCTTAGATGTGGATGGTTCTTCTCTCGTTGGAGAAGGGATTGAAGATGTGGGCTCTTTAAGTGGAAAGAGCACCAGAGTAGTCATGGCTTCTATGTGTGGTTGAGGAGTCAAAAAGGTATGATCATCTATGGATGATAAGAAAGGTGAAGGCGAGGTAGCTGGTGTTGATGTGGTCAAGGCATCCTCTAATATGGGAGAGGTCGACAGAGGACTGATAGGAGAAGAAGATTATTCTACCTGTGAATTACAAATGGGAGAAGATGGCTCTTCCACCTATGAAAGACAAATGGGAGAAGATGGCTCTTCTACCTATGAAAGACAAACGGGAGAAGATGGCTCTTCTACCTGTGATGGAGGTTGGTCAGAGACAAGAGGCAAGACCATGTTGACCATGTATATATGATGGTCATGAGAGTCATTGGTCATCGTCTGAATGTTGTTGTGGCTAGGAGGACGGTTAGGGAAGGGTTGTATGTACCGTTGTTGGAATTGTTTTGTGATGCTTTGAGATGTTGAAGGTTGAGGTTGATTAGTTGTTGTCAAGGATGGTGATCTGATGACCACAGTATGGGCCACTCCGTTGGACTCAGAGTTGGTAGAAGAAGAAGGTCTGGAAGAAGAAGGGTCATTGGCTCTTGCGTTGGTATTACGCAATTTGACCCTATCTTCTTCAATGGCACAGAGTTCAAGCTTTCAAGCCATGGTGAAAGCCTCGTCTAAAGTGCAAAATGTTTGAACCCGCAAGGTGGAAGAGATGTGGCTGGCACATGCTTGAGAAAATAGCTTGATGAGCTCAGGTTGAGGCAAGGACAAAGAGAGTTGGTTAATCAAGCCTCTCCAACGAGTGATAAAATCGGCTATTGACTCATCATCAAATTCCCTGATGGAGTAGAGGTCTGTGATTGAGACTTGTCTGGTGATGTTGATAGAAAAATGGTCGAGAAATAATTGGGCGAGTTGAATGAATGAGAAGATAGAATGTCTGGAAAGAGAGCTATACCAGTCAAGGGCGGGGCCAAAAAGAGACATAGGGAACGTGCGTAAAAGTAACACATCGTCATGGGCAATAAGATAGCAGGCATGTCTGAATGCCCGTAGATATTTTTGTGGGTCTTCCTTACTCTGAAAATGAGTAAATTTAAGAATCTCCCACTGGTTTGGGTATGGTCAGATAGGGACAGAAGGATGAATGGGCTCATTGCAAATTTGGTCATATGAAGAGACATTACTTGAACCGGAGATAGAAGTCTTGAGACTGGACATTTTATGAATCAGCATTTTGATGATGTCTGTTGATGGATTGGTGGACGGGGTGCCCCCTAGGTTGTAAGGTGCTTGAAATAGGCTAGAGGAGGCATACGACATAGTCAGTTGTACCAGTAAGGGCGCAACATATGGATGACTAGTCGCAGGGACATAAGTGGAGGCCAAAGGTGGTTGGATTATGGAAGTAGAAGGCATAGGCTGACTAGATATCACCAAAGGAGGTTGTGTGATGGCATTGACAAAGGGCGAGGTAGGCACTCCTGCATATATGGGCGCAAGAGTGTGTGGGGTCACAACAATCAAGTTCTGGTATGATGTAGAACTTGGTTGAATTGCATGTGGTTGAGGGGGTAAAGGAACCTCGATGGAGGTCGGTCTAAAAATAGATGGGGAGACCAAACTTTGCATATTGGCCATGGTCAGGTTAATGTTTGAGGCAATAGTCAGAGTCGTAAAGGGTTGGGTAGTGAATGGTGTCGATGTCATCGCCACTTCGCCTGAAAGGTCTCGCGTTTGGTTTCTCGTGAGATAGTTTTGGAGGGCTGTGACATTGAGGTCTAAGAATCTTGCAAAATCTTGGTCCCCTTCTAGGACAATAGGCATCTGGGTCAGGGATGGTCTAGTAGGAGTTCTTTTAGTCTCCGAGTGGAACTCCATTATAGGACTGGTTATGGACGGGGTAGATGGAAGCGGGTGATGCCTCACGTGATCGACTAGAGCTTTGGCTTGACTACGAGTCAGAACCATTCAAGGTGAGAAAGAATGTCCTCACAAGCTCAAACAAGCAGATAAGAACTAAAAAGATGAAGAACACAAGCAAATCCTAAAACCCTAGGAGTAAATTTTTAGGATTATAGTGGCTTATGCCTTAGAATGTGTGTAGAGGAAGATTGGCTTTTGAGTCAGGTCCTAGAAGAAGTAGTTTATGGATGGTTTCAGGTTAGTTATGGTGCTCAAGAAGTCTGTGTTAGGTTTCGTACAAGGCTTGGTGCTAAGGAGCAAGCTCCCCTCACTTCATGATTCCAGTGATAAACTGGGCTCACTTAGCCACAATATACTTCCCCTATAGTTTAGACTCTACCAGAGAACAGAGTGGGCTTTGTCCTTGGTGATGAAATCCAAATAAGATCACCGGGACGGGTAAGGTATCCGTTGGGGGATGAAATTCCAGTCGGGCCTTGTCTCAGGTAAGTTAAAATGTTTGTTTTGTGCAAGTGGTTTGGTCGTGTAACATCAAGTGGACTAGATTAATTCAATATGTGTTTTGTTAATTACTAAGTGTGGTCTAGGAAATGCAAGCATAAGAAAAAATGAAAGTGCAACGTGTTTTAAGCCCAAGTCAAAATGTTTGTTCGTATGAAGACGAATGGAGAAAGGGTCGAAGAATATGAGTTTTTGGCTAGTCTAGAAGTGCAAGAAAGAAAAGAAAAGTTCTTTTTAGTCCTGCTTATGATGTCATTTAGAGGAGATGAAAGAGGTGAAAAGGAAGGAACCTAATGCACCCTATATGAATGAAAGAAAGAAAGAACCCAAGGAAGGCCCTAGGGTCTCACCGAGCGTGCCAGAATGTTTCTATGCTAAATCACTTTCTACATACAAAAGATAGAAATGAGAAACTAAGAAATGGTCTAGGGTTAGAAGATACCCGGATATAGTCATGCGCACCAAAATCAGACGTTGGAAGGTACTCCTTTTTGGCTATGGAGGAATGACACCTGCGAAGAAAAAGAGACTAAACACAAAAAATGTTAGATGAGGAGACGGTGGGCTGTCAAGCAAACGCTTGATCCCTGAAGTATGAAGACTTCCTTAAGGGATATCAACCCACTAATAAAAAAAGGGATATTTGATGAAAACAGAAATAGTGAAAGACAGAATGAAAGAAATAAAAGATGAAAAGCAGAATACGTACCTGATATGCAGCAAACTGCTCTGCAAAGTCATCGGTGTCGGTCTCTATGTCGGCATTGGTCAGGGAAGGGTTTCAACGTCAGTTAAAGTGCCGGCATTGATCGAGGTAATGACCGGCATCGATCGGGGTAATAGTTTTGGACAGGGTCTAGTCGGGTCTGGACAGGGTCTTAGGATTTGCATAAAGGTCTGATGTTTTTGTCTGAGGGTTCGGGAAGCCGGTTTAGGAGTCAGAGGGATTGTTTGAGGGTTTGTACAGGGATCTGGGCAGAGTTACAGACTAACAGAGGGTGGATAGAGGTGATACAGGTGGAAGTAAGGTTGGGGCTGTGGTTTGAAAAGATCTGGATAATGATATTAAATAAAAATAGTAACCAGAGAGCCAAATAAAAACACAGAGCAAAGCTTACCTGTTATGCGCTGAAGATAAAAGTCAAAGACTTGATTGATATTGTCGTTGTGTCACAGAAGTTTAGTGTAGCAGAATACCTGTACTGGAGAGATAGAACGTGAGAGATTGGATGCAGATTGGTTAGACGCAAGAATCGATTGATCGTAAGAGTTGGTTGATTGTCAGAGTTTATTGATACGAAGGAAGGTCCGATAACCGATCGTGAAAATAGATTGGCAACCGAATGGATAACGGATAACGGATAATGGTTCCTGCATTCGAGTCGAGAATGTAGTGTTAAGGATGACTGACGCCAACAGGACTGCCGACATCGGCCGATCAGTGACCGACGTCGGCGACGTCGACAGGATAGTGACCGTCGTCGGTAGATGCAGAATGGGGACAGAGGCTAGTTTTAGCTCTCTACTCATTTTTACATGCTGCCAGGGTTAAGGCTTGTGGAAAAATGGTCGACAGGGGTTAAATAGGCATGGGAGAATAAAATGGGGGTTAAGAGGAGGACGACAAGGGTTAGACACAATTACGATGTCTATAGAACCATTTTGTTTATTTGATTATTATTGGTGTCTTGTTTTTCTATTTGATTTTGCTTTTCTCTTTTATGTTCAAGAATGTCATGATGGTCCACATGGTTCTTGAATATTTCTATCTTGGTCTCATCTCATTCAGATGATCTTGATTATTTGTTTAAAAAAAAATTCCTAATTAAAGTCTCGATTGATCATATCTTGATTTCAAGTTAGGTTCATTTATGCTTATGCTTTTTTTTCTTTGATTTTTCTTAAAAATGTAAATAGATGTAACTCTAGTTTTGGTCATTATTTTAACATTATCCTTAGTTACAGGTATTCACATTTGAACAAACTCAATGCAATTGGAATATAATGTCATTCTATGTTATTCATACTTATGATGGTTAATTTCTTTTTCTATATCAAGCACTTTATGCTAATGTCTCAAAGTCTTAATGTCAAAATCAGCTTTGATAAATGATTCCCAGGAACACTTTGCCAAACTTGGGCTCATGGTATGGATTTAGGCATCTATGTAACATGCATTTTAAGCTCTTAACTCTATGCTTAGATGTGCATCTCTTTTCATACATTGTGAGTCTAATAAATTCTTGGTCCATTTTAATAATTCTTCATTCCATTCTCTCCCAAACTTTGGTGAACTACATTATCTGGAAGTTTAGGTTAGAACACGAGTCCATGGAACTATATAGGTAGCATCCATTTGCATAGCACATATGGAGTCATCTTGACTATCTTTCATTTTTATTTTTATCACTTTGTACTTTCTCATATGTTTGGTTTTATATGGCTTTCTAAGCCATTATATCATCACATGTACATTTAAGCCCACTTGATTTAACCTATTTATTCAATTATATCTTTGAGATATTTTTTTTGGGGCACAACATTAGAACAACATCAAAATCAAATCAGCTCTACAAAGGCAAACTATTACTTATTCTTAATGAATGATCAAAATTAGTTGTACTGGGGCACAACTATTTTATCATGATCAAATCTACTCTACTAGGGCACTTCTTATTATCTTCTCTTTTGAGACCCCATTATAGTGGTGTTTACCTTCTTGAAGTATAAATTTCTCTCTTTTCCTCTAATTGCAAGCTTTCCACACTACTACCTATGATGGCAATATTTTACACTCAAATACACAATACACAAGGAATTATTATCATTCTTCCTTGATTTTCACTCAAATACACATTTTACACTGAAATCCATAAAACACCCTAAATGGTTCGAACTTGTCATTTACAAGTGCCAATTTAGGTTAAAGTATCCCTATATGGGGCAATGCATTTTATGGGATAAATAAATTTGATCAAATCATTTCAAGTCAAAATGGTGATTTCACCATTTTTGCTCTTGATCACTCTTTTCTTCCAATTCATTGGTATACATCACATACCTTTATTATTTTGTGTTGGAAACATCCTAAATGGGAATATGATTCCAATGCATCTAATGCCATCTTCCAATTATTTTTAAGTCAAATTATGACCCAGTAATATGAATTTCTAACCATTTTAATTAATTGAGGGCCAATTTCTAAATAATTGCACAAATTTTGGTTAACCTTGATTAAGGCTAATTGATCTAAATCAAGAGCTTAAGTCTATTTTCCATGAGAGTTGTTGAATATTTATTTTCTTGAAATTGATTTCTATTAACTGTATCACCTAGTGAAATCATTTCTTGGGAAGACATCCATAGGCTATAAATGCCACAAATATTAGGATTATGGGTCTTGCATGCCTCATTAATCACCCTCCATGCCTATTCAATATCCCTTCTTCTGAAGTCATGATGAAGATAATTATGGATTTAATTACAAATATTGAATTAATCCTCAACCACACATCTTCATCTTAAGATGGATGGTTCAATTTTATTCTGATCATTCATGAAAATATATAAATAGAGAGGCCATGGAAATCATTTTTAAGCTTGATTTGTGCAAAGTTATCATGTTTAATTGTCTCCATAATCCTTTGAATTTGATGATTGATTTTCTATGCAAGCTTCATTAATAGGATAGTTTAGTGATTCCAAATCATGATCCTAGGTTTTACAAGGAGTTCTTAAAGCATTAGAGGAGTTGGCCACCATTATAATTGAAGACAAGATCTCTTGATCAAGGGAGAACATACTTTTGAGCATTGGTATGGTGAATCCATTTGGGAAGGTAATATAATGTTACATTATTTCATTTGTTTCTTGCTATCCTTTGTAATTCCCACATGAATATATAGGCTTAATTTGGTTTATTCCTATGCATTATTGATTTTATTTATTAGACTAATGTTTGACTAATTATGTTATGTAATCCTCTCCAAACACACCACTTGATTGGACTACCTTCATCTGACAATGCAATGCTAGTAAGTGAAGTCCATATCACTCCTTACTACACATTAGCAAATCAAATTGGTCAAATACAATTCAATCACAAGATTTACAAGTTTACATCCTACTATAAAATACATCACATGGCATGCTAAAAATTATATCAAATACATATGGTTAAACATATTTCAAATGGGCATCTTATGAAATTATCCCACCATTTACATAATGAAAAAGAGCTATCAACATAGGTAAACAAATTAGAAATATCTCTAGAATTTATTATATTCTAATGAAATGTTTATAGTGGATAATAATCATTAATATGCTTATAGCCATCTTGAATATAGAACATATCATTATTTGGAAAAGGGATGATTTCTACCCAACCCATCCTTTAGCAAAACTAGGGAAACATAACTACGAGTTGATATCCCATATCATAAGTATAAAAAAACATACATATATTAAGTGTTTAATCTATTACACAGCATGATGTGATATTTAAATTATTAATTAAAAATAAATGTCCCTTTTTATTTAATATGACTATGTTATAGTTTTTATTGAGATGGGGATATAAAACCTTCATCCTTGTTATGGGCTTTCACTATATATGGTGACACCATATTTATTGCAATGATTGGCTAGCATTCCCACTTTCCCATAGAGTTGTTAATAAATCAAATCACCAACTGAATTCATCTATGTTTTTATTAATTTATAGTAGTGGTTTAAAAAATAAAGACACAAGATTAAAATTATGAATAGATATATAAATTTAAATAGATCACAAATAATAGGTTATCTTAATATTTAAGTAAGTTGATATCAAATTAAGTCAATATCACATAGCAAATTTGATATTAAGGTACACTAATTAATTTTGGTTTGAAACCATGCCAACTAAATAACTATAATAAAATATTCAACACATTATTTCACTTATTTGGCTGAGAGGTACTCCATCATATATGGTGAACCACACACACATAGGAATAATTTATGTATAGTTGGAATAGGAAATTAATCCATATATCAAATGGTTGAGTTCATACACTATGGTTTGATGTTATACTATGCATATAATAGTTTTTAAAAATGTATTTGGTAATTGATTTAAAAAACACATTTCCTAATATTTTTAAAATAATTTATTCCCTAAACCTGGTCACTGCACTATCATTTATTGTTTCAATTTCCATCATCATTGAGATAACAATGGAATATTGTTACTCAACTATTTTCTACCTGTAATAGATCGATGCATCCATAATATATGTAAAGGAAAATCTATCTAATATATTTATTCAAGGATTCCATTTAGTGCATCTTGACCATATGCAGATAAGTGTTTACTCATAATTCTATTTATATATAAAATCAATAACCAGGTTTGAAACATATAACTACACTCCAAGTACCATGATTTAACTAATAATTTAATATGCTTACTTAGCTAAGTTTCTATTACTAAAATCATACACAAAAATCATTCAAACTTGATGTATAATTGAAAACACCACCTAACTATTATATTTACTAATTCTCTTGTTTGTTCTCCCTATGCGTTACCTTGGTTTCCTCTTTTGGCCTCCCCTTTATCCATTGCATAAGATGATCGCTTTTCTAACTCGTTCCCTATGTAAAATAGGTACAAAATTCTCTTTTTATATATTTTAATTTTTTTGTTATTGTTATTTTAAATATATTTAGCTCTTTTTATATTTACTAAATTTTATTTTTTTATTTTATTTTTTGTGATATATTGTCTTTTCTTTTTTCCCTCATTTTCAATGAAATTTATATTTTGTTAATATATTTTAATATGTAATGTTAAAAATCCATAATTTTATTAAATTAAATTAAATTAAATTAACATCCAAATATGATATAGTGATTTGTTATTATTATTTCAAAATATACAAATAACTTGTATTTTAAATTTACTTTTGCCAAAATTGTTCCTACCATCATTACAAACAAAACATGCCAAACATGCAAAAGAATTCATTATGATATTCTTACTTATTATGAAAAACCATAGAGATAAACACTCCAAGAATGTAATAAACACACCATAAACAACTATTTTTAATGCATTTCTACCATGTGCTAACTATTGTGATGTGTGCAAAGTTTTATCAGCTTAATCGACCTCTGGTGCCTCCATCTACATCACCCTCTATAATAATACTCTCCTTCTGGCATGCTTTAAGGTGTTATGCCCTTAACCTATCATATGTATTATGATAGGAATAGTGAACTTGAGGCTTACTTATCCCTCTTTGATGATATATCACATTTATCTATGCATTCATTTGGTTAGTATGTCAGCCTATGGAGTAAACATGGCCTAGATAGACTATATATAGGAGGTAGTGGGTAATTATTTATCATCATATTATCAATTATGCTCTTATTGAAACTTGTGAATGTTTCCCCATGAAGTGGCTTATCTACTATCATATGTTCTAATATATTTCAATCATATTGGGATCTATTTCTACTATTCTATTTTATTGTTGAAGCAATTTCATTACAAGTGGTATCAGAGCTGCGATTTGGGCAATCTTGTGGGTGAAACCCTAATTTTTTAAATTTAGATATATCTAAAAAAATATACAAATTTCTTTGAAATTTGTTTATTGGAGGTGAGAAATCATTAAATTAACCTTCCATTAAAATTTTAGCTCATTTGGATCTGTTTTACAAAAGTTATCACCATTTTAGTGTTTTTCATAAAATTGCTCTATAGTGTACAATTCAAAGAATTTTTATGAGTTACTTACATGTTTGGAAATATTATAAAAATTTGGCTAGTTTATGTTCTTTGTATGTTTTTATTTGAGGTTGACATAAGTCCAAAATTGCTTGGTCAAGGTTGTGTCAAAAGTGTCAATCGGGGTCGACAACATAAAGCCTTTTGTAGCTTGTCCACAAACTTGAGGCTAAGAAAAGGGTGCTAAAACTCTAGGTAAAACTACTAACAAGGAAGATATGGAGTCATAAGGGGTATGTACAAGGTCTTCTGTACTAGGGTTCTCTGATATAGATCACAAAGTGAGTTATCTTGACTATAGTGTGCAAGACATTCAGAGTGAGGTGTAAGGCATACAATCTAATATGAAATCCATACAAGATAGTTTGGTAGAAATCATGATGGTTTTGATAAATAATTAATCAAATCATCCAGACATCACTATTACACAACCCCACTATGGTGGTTCTCCCAACTAGTCTACTTTAAATCTAACAACATTGCCATAGAGGAACCCATTACCAAAGGTGGATATGCACAAATTTGATGGAAAATATCCACTCAATTGGATCAACCAAATGGAGAATTTTTTTGACATGCATTAGATCCTAGGTGGATAGAAGGTTATCATGGCATCCTTGTATCTTGAACCTAATCAATTCACTTGGTATCAATGGTTGTGTGCTCAAAAGAAAAAGATGACTATGAGTGTGACCTCTTCAATTTTTACATAAAAGCTATAATTACACTATGATAATAGTGTGATAGAGTTAATTTAGATAAGTGCCAAATTTTCAATAGAATAACTCCATCAATGATTATATTCATCATTTTTAAAACCTATCCTTACGTGTGGAGATAATTTCTAAGGAGAACTTGAATGACCTATTATTGGGTGGACTCAAGGACCACATTCAACATGAGGTATGCATGTTTAATCCACTTAAGATTTTTGATTCTATTATCATGGCACAGAGAGTTGAGGAAAAATTCATAGCCAATAAGAAGAAACCATTCCCTCACTTCAAATATCGTAGCATATCGACACCAACATTTTCTCCACCTACCAAATTCACCCCTCAACAAATTGAAGAGAAGCATGTAAAAGGATTATGTTTCAATTGTGACAACAAGTGGAGAAAAGGACATAGATGTGATGACAAGAAGTTATTCTACATTAAGGGATCCAATGAAGATGATGAAGAAGATGATGCCTCTTATGATGATGAGGAAGAAATATAAGAGGTACCTAAATATTCCCAACCTACAATCTCTTGTCATTCACTTGCAAGTATTAGCACTCCACAAACTCTTAAGGTAGTGGGTTTCCTCAAGAAATAATAGGTGATAATGTGGATTGAATTAGGGAGTACACATAACTTCATCAACCATAAGTTGGCCACTCAATTGAACTGTTTCATATACCCAGCACCAGAATTTTAGGTCATTAATATTTATGGTGGTCCAATTAATTATTTAGGCAAATGTCATAGTATTAGGCTTGTTATGGGTGAGTAAAACCTTGATTCTCCTATATTTTCTATTCCCATGGCTATCATATACATTATTTTGGGTGTCCAATGGCTCACAACCTTGGGTACCATTGAGATGAACTTCTAAGAACTATTCATGGACTTTCATTATGAAGGTAGGAAAATTGAACTATGCCGATTACATGAAAAATATCCATAATTGACTCATTCACATTAGATGGCCAAGATGATAAAACTGAGGGTAGAGGGAATTATTGCATGATTATTTTCCATGGAAGTTTAACCTACACAGGCATTTATACATCCTAATGGATAGATGATTCGTGATGAACACCTATCTATTTTTGGGGCCATTCCAAAAGGACTACCACCAAGAAAAACAACATGATCCTACCATTCAACTACTGTTAGGGAGTCAACTAGCAAATATCACACCATATAGATATCCATATGCATAGAAGAGTGAAATCAAAAATATGTTCCATGCGATGTTGGAGGCAAGGATCATCAAGCATAGCCAAAGTGTATATTCCTCCCCAATGGTCTTGGTGCAAAAGAAGGATGACACATGTAGGATGTGCCTAGATTATAGGGAACTCAACAAGTACACCATCAAAGATAACTTTCATATTCTAGTAATTGATGATTTAACTGATGAGTTACATGGTGCTAATTTTTTTGCAAAATTAGATCTTCGCTCGGGGTACCATCAAATTAGAATCAAGGATGAAGATGTTCATAAAACTACTTTTAGAATGCATGATGGCCATTATGAGTTTTTGGTAATGCCCTTTGGTCTTAAAAATGAACCATCTACTTTTTAGAGCTTGATAAACACTATTTTTAGGCCTTTTTTAAAGAATTTTGTGTTGGTTTTCTTTGACGACATATTGATTTATAGTCAGACATAAGAATCACATCTGTAACATGTGAAATAGGTGTTGATAGGTTTAGAGAAGCATCAAATTTATGTGAAGAAATCCAAATGTTATTTGAGATTATAGGAGTTAGATTACTTAGGTCACATTATTTCCCATGAAGGTGTCAAAGTTGATACCTAGAAGATAAAATCTATGATGGAATGACCCATGCCAAAAACTCTCAAAAACATCTAAGGGTTCCTAGGACTAACATGTTACTACCAAAGATTTTTGAAAGGTTATAAAAGCATAGTAAATCCACTGATTGCATTTTTAAATAAGGATGCCTTCTACCAGAACATTTGAGAAACTAAAAGTAGATATGTGCACCACTCCAGTTTTAGCTACTCCAATCTTCTCAAAGGCATTCACTGTTGAATGTGATGCTTTTGGATCTAGGTTGGGATTAGTACTAATGCAAGAAGGAAGACACATTACAATTGAGAGTCATTAATTCAAAGGTATGATTCTATAAAAAAACTATCTATGAGAAAGAAATGATGGTTGTTCTACATGCAATTAAACAATGGAGGCCCTATCTGATGGGTAGACACTTTAAGGTGAAAACATATAATGATAATCTCAAATACTTTTTGGAGCAAAGAATATAATTTGAGGAACAACAAAATTGGGTAACCAAAATTTTTGGTTATGATTTTGAAATCAAATACAAGAAGGGTAAAGATAATGTAGTAGCAGATGCACTATCTAGATAGGATACATCCATAGAAGCATTACTTTGTGCAATGTCTATGTTGCAAGTAGATTAAGTGGATGGAGCTAGGTTAGAATAGGAGCAAGAAAAGGACACAGAAGTTATGATTCAAAATCTCCAATAAGGTACTTTATCCTCTAAAAAATTTGAATGGAAAGGTAATGTCCTATGGTATAAGAGTAGGTTATACTTGTGCAAAGATTTAAAGCTTAAGCATAAGATTCTTGTAGATTTGCATGCATCTCCAATTGGGGGACACTCAATGTTCTTGAAAACTTATCACAGAATTAAGAAATTATTATTTTTGGAAGGACACATGGGATATGTACATAAGTTTGTGGTAGAATGCTTGATATGATAGTAGAATAAAGGTGAGATACTTAAGACCCTGGGTCTTTTAAAATTGTTAGCAATTCCTAGTCAAAGGTCGGAGGAGATTTCTATGGATTTCATCAAAGAGTTGCCTTGTTCTTAAGGTAAGAATGTTATATTGGTCACTATGGATAGGCTCAAAAAATATGCTCATTTTTGTGCTCTCTCATTCCCATTTTTAGCAAGTATAGTAGCAACTATTTTTCTTGAGACGGTTCTAAAATTACATGGAACCCCAAAAATAATTGTAAGTGATCATGATCCTATTTTCACTAGTAATTTCTAGACATAACTATTTTCCTATTTGGGTACTCATCTAGCTCATATCTCATCTTACCACCCCCAATATGATGGATAAATAGAAGTGGTTAACAAATGTTTAGAGGGGTATCTCTATTGTTTTGTATCAGATAAATAGGAACATTAGGTTACATGACTACCACTTGTAGAATGGTGGTATAACACATCTTTCCATACCTCTTCCAAAATGTCTCCATTTCTAGCACTATATGGTTACCATCCACCTTCGATCACTTCTTCATTAAAGGTGAAAACCAAGGTTCGATATGTGGAGAAGCACAATCATCATCAACAAGAGGTTTTGGCTAACTTGAGAGAGAATTTGGCATTGGCACAAAATAGGATGAAGCAAAAAGCAAATCAATATTGTAATTAATTAATTTTTGAGGTGGGTAATTAGGTATTTGTACATTTGTAGCCTTATAAGCAGATGTCCTTGAAGCAACAAAAAAAGGACAACAAACTTGCTCCTAAGTATTATGGTCCTTTTTAGGTTTTTCAAAAAATTGGAAGTGTGGCTTACAAGATCAAGTTACCTCATTCATTTCACATACACCAAGTTTTTCATGTTTTCTATTTGAATAAGGTCATTGGATAGAAGGTTGCAGCCCAAATAGAGCTCGTAGAACTAGATGAAGAAGGATGAGTCATTTTGAAACCAAAGAAGATCAACCAAACATGTACTAAGAGGTTGAGAACCAAAAGATTAGAGAATATATGATCAAGTGGAAGAACTTGAGCAGTGAAGATGCAACTTGGGATAGTGAATATTTTCTACAATAACATCCAGAGTTGTTTAATGATGAGGACAACATTAGTTTAAAGGGGAAGGGCATTTTATGCCCATAACCTATCACATGTATTAGGATAGAAATAACTAACTTGTGGCTTACTTATCCCTCTTTGATGATATATCACATTTATCTATGCATTCATTTGGTTAGTATGTCAGCTTATGGAGTAAACATGGCCTAGATAGACTATATATAGGAGGTAGTGGGCAATTATTTATCATCATATTATGAATTCTGCTTTTATTAAAACCTATGAAGGTTGCTCACACGAAGTGGCTTGTCTATTATCATATGTTTAAATATATTTCAATCATATTTGGATCTATTTCTGCTATTCTACTTTATTGTTGAAGTAATTTCATTACAAGTGGTATCTGAACTATGATTTGGGTAATCTTGTGGGTGAAACCCTAATTTTTTAAATTTGGATATATCTAAGAAAAGTTCAAAATTTCTTTACAATGTTTTTCTTGGAGGTGAGACATCTTTAAATTAAGCTTCTATTAAAATTTTATCTCATTTGGATTTATTTTACAAAACTTATCACCATTTTAGTGTTTTGCATAAAATTGCTCTATAGTGTATAACTCAAAGAATTTCTAGGAGTTATTTACATTTTTGGAATTATTAGTAAAATTTGGCTAGGTTATATTCTTTGTATGTTTTGATTTGAGGCTGACATAAGTCCAAAATTGCTTGGTCAAATTTGGGTCAGAAGTGTCAATTAGGGTCGACATCATAAAGCCTTTTGTGGCTGGAGCACAAACTTGGGGCTAAGAAAAGGGTGCTAAAACTCTATGTAAAAATCCTAACTATAAAGATTTGGAGTCATAAGGGGGATGTACTAGATCTTTTGTACTAGGGTTCTCTGACATAGATCACAATGTGAGCTCGCTTGACTATAGTGTGTAAGGCATTCAAAGTGAGGTGCAAAGCATACAATCTAATATGAAATCCGTACAAGATAATTTGGTAGATATCATGATGGTTTTGTTAAATAATCAATTAAATCATCTAGCTATGACTATTACACAACCCCACTAGGGTGGTTCTCCCAACTAGTCTACTTCAAATCCAACTACATTGCCACAGAGGAACGTATTACCAAAGGTAGATATGCACAAATCTGATGGAAAATATCCACTCAATTGGATAAAACAAATGGAGATTTTTTTTGATATGCATCAGATCCTATGTGGATAGAAGGTTGCCATGTCATCCTTATATCTTAAACCTGATCAATTCATTTTGTATCAATGGTTGTGTGCTCAAGATAAAATGATGACTCTTAGTGTCACCTAGTCAATTTCTATAGAGGAGCTAAAATTACACTATGGCAATAGTGTGATAGAGAATTACTTTAGATAAGTGGAAAAATTGTAATAGACTAATTCCATCAAGGATTATATTCATCATTTTTATAACCTATCCTTACGTGTAGAGATAATTTCTAAGGAAAACTTGAATGACCTATTTTTGGGTGGACACAAGGACCACACTCAACATGAGGTATACATGTTTAATATAGTTAAGATTTTTGATTCTATTATCATGACACGCAGAGCCATGGAAAAATTCATAGCCAACAAGAAGCAACCATTCACTCACTTCAAGGATTGTAGCATATTGACACCAACATTTCCTCCACTTACCAAATTGACCCCTCAATAAATTGAAGAGAAGCATACAAAAGGATTATGTTTTAGTTGTGATAGCAAGTGGCGAAAAGGACATAGATGTGTTGAGAAGAAGTTATTCTACATTGAGGGATCTAATGAATATGAAGAAGAAAAAGATGCCTCTAATGATGATGAGGAAGAGATAGAGGAGATACCTAAAGATTCCCAACCTATAATCTCTTGTCATGTACTTGCAAGTATTAACACTCCACAAACTCTTAAGGTGGTGGGTTTCCTCAAGAAATAGAAGGTGATAATATTGATTGAATCAAAGAGCATACATAACTTCATCAACCATAAGTTGGCCACTCAATTGAACTTTTTCATCTACCCATCACCAGAATTTTAGGTCATGATTATAAATGGCAGTGCAATTAATTGTTTAGGCAAATGCCATAGTATTAAGCTTCCTATGGGTGAGTACAACCTTGATTCTTTTATATTTTCTATTCCCATGGGTAGCACATACATTATTTTAGGTGTCCAATGGCTCACAACCTTGGGTACCATTTAGATGAACTTCTAAGAACTATTCATGCACCTTCATTCTGAAGGTAGGAAAATTGAACTACGTGGATTACAGGCAAAATCTCCATAATTGATTAGTTCACATCATATGACCAAGATGCTAAAAAAGATGGTAGAGGGAATTATTTCATGATTAAGTTCCATAAAATTTCAACCCACACAGGGATCTATACATCTTGATCTACAGATGATTCTTGATGACCACCAATCTATTTTTGGGGCCATGCCAAAAGGACTACCACCAGAGAAAAGAACATGATAATGCCATTCAAATAATTCTAGGGAGTCAACCACCAAATACTAGACCATATAGATATCCATATTCATAGAAGAGTGAAATCAAAAAGATGGTCCATGAGATGTTGGAGGCAAAGATCATCAAGCATAGTCAAAGTGCATATTCATCATCAGTGGCCATGGTGTGGAAGAAGCATGACACATGGAAGATGTGCCCAAATTATAGGGAACTCAACAAGTACACCATCAAAGATAAGTTTCATATTCCAGTAATTGATGATTTACTTGATGAGTTACATGGTGCTAATTATTTCACAAAATTGGATGTTTTCTTAGGGTACCATCAAATTCAAATCAAGGATGAAGATGTTCATAAAACTACTTTTAGAATGTATGAGGGCCATTATGAGTTTTTAGTAATTCCCTTTGGTCTTAAAAATGAACCATCGACTTTTTAGAGCTTGATGAACACTATTTTTAAGCCTTTCTAAAGGAAGTTTGTGCTAGTTTTCTTCAAAGACAAATTGATTTATAGTCAGACATAAGAAACACATCTGTAACATGTGAAATAGGTGTTGATAGTTTTGTAGAAGCATCAAATTTATGTGAATAAATCCAAATGTTATTTTATATTATAGGAGGTAGAGTACGTAGGTCACATTATTTCACATGAAGGTGTCAAAGTTGATACCTAAAAGATAAAAGCTATGATGGAATGGCCCATCCCAGAAATCCTCAAAAAGCTCTCAGGGTTTCTAGGACTAACATGTTACTACCAAAGATTTGTGAAAGGTTATAGTCACATAGTATCTCCAATCACTGCATTTCTAAATAAGGATTCCTTCCATTGGAATGATGTCTCCACCAAAGCATTTGAGAAATTAAAAGTAGCTATGTTCACGACCCTAGTTTTAGCTACTCCAGACTTCTCAAAGGCATTCACTATTGAATGTTATGCTTTTGGATCTGGGTTGGGAGTAGTACTAATGCAAGAAGGAAGACACATTACACTTGAAAGTCATCAATTCAAAGGTATGAATGTATAAAACCTATCTACGAGAAAGAAATGATGGCTATTCTTCATGCAGTTACATAATGGAGGCCCTATCTGATGGGTAGACACTTTAAGGTGGAGACAGATAATGATAATCTAAAATACTTTTTGGAGAAAAGATTATCATCTAAGGAACAACAAAAGTGGGTAACCAAAATTTTGGGATATCATTTTGAAATCATCTACAAGAAGAGTAAAGATAATGTAGTGGCAGATGCACTATGTATAGAGGATACGTCTAGAGAAGCATTACTTTGTGTAATGTCTATGTTGAAAGTAGATTGGGTGGATGAAGCTAGGTTAGAATTGGAACAAGACAAGGATACACAAGTTCTAATTTAGAATCTCCAACAAGGTAATTTAGCCTCTAAAAAATTTAAATGGATAGGTAATGTCCTATGGTATAAGAGTAGGTTATACTTGTTGAAATATTTAGAGCTTAAGCATAAGATTCTTGTGGAGTTACATGATTCTCCGATTGGGGGACACTCAAGGTTCTTGAAAACTTATCAAAGAATTAAGAAATAATTATTTTTTGAAGGACTCATGGGATATATACAAAATTTTCTAAGAATGCTTGATATTATAGTAGAATAAAGGTGAGATAGTTAAGACCCTGGGTCTATTACAACTATTAGCAATTCCTAGTCAAAGGTCGGAGGAGGTTTCTATGGATTTCATCATAGAGTTGCCTTGTTCTGAAGGTAAGAATGTTATCCTAGTCACTGTGGATAGGCTTAAAAAATATGCTCATTTTTGTGCTCTCTCAGTCCCATTTTTAGCAAGTAAAGTAGCAACTATTTTTCTTGAAGTAGTTCTAAAATTACATGGAACCCCAAAAATAATTGTAAGTGATCATGATCTTATTTTCACTAGTAATTTCTAGACTGAACTATTTTCCTATTTAGTTACTCAACTAGCTCATAGCGCATCTTACCACACCCAATATGATGGATAAATAGAAGTGGTTAAGAAATGTTTAGAGGTGTATCTCTATTGTTTTATATCAGATAAATAAGAACACTGGGTTAAATGGATACCACTTGTAGATTGGTGGTATAACACATCTTTCTATACCTCTTCTAAAATGTCTCCATTTCTAGAACTATATGGTTACCAACCACCTTTCATCACTTCTTCATTAAAGGTGCAAACAAAGGTTCGATATGTGGAGGAGCACATTCAACATCAACAAGAGGTTTTGGCTAGTTAGAGAGATAATTTGGCATTGGCACTAAATAGGATGAAGGATAAAGTATATCAATATCGTAGTGAATGAATTTTTGAGGTGGGTGACTAGGTATTTGTACCCTTACAAGCAGATTTCCTTGAAGCAACAAAAAAAGGATAAAAGACTTGATCCTAAGTATTATGGCCCTTTTTAGGTTCTACAAAAAATTGAAAGTGTGGCTTACAAGCTCAAGTTACCTCATTCATCTCACATACACCTAATATTTCATGTTTCCTATTTGAAGAAGGCCATTGGACAAAAAATTTCAGCCCAGATAGAGCTCGTAGAACTAGATGAAGAAGGATGAGTCATTTTGGAGCCAAAAAAGATCAACCAAGCCTGTACTAAGAGGTTGAGAACCAGAGAGATTAGGGAATATCTGATCAAGTGGAAGAACCTAAGCATTGAAGATGCAACCTGGGAAGGTGAGGATTTTCTACAATAACATCTAGAGTTGTTTAATGATGAGGACAATGCTAGTATGAAGGGGAAGGGCATGTTATGACCCTAACCTATCACATGTATTAGGATAAAAATAGCTGACTTATGGCTTACTTATCCCTCTTTGATGATATATCACATTTATATATGTATTAATTCGATTAGTATGTCAGCCTATGGAGTAAACATGGCTTAGATAGAATATATATAGGAGGTAGTGAGTAATTATTTATCATCATATTATGAATTTTGCTTTTATTTAAACTTGTGAAGGTTGCCCCCTCGAAGTGGCTTGTCTATTACCATATGTTTTATTATATTTCAACCATATTGGGATCTATTTTTGCTATTCTTATTTATTGTTGAAGTAATTTAATTACAAGTGGTATCAAAGTTGTGATTTGGGTAATCTTGTGGGTGAAACCCTAATTTTTTAAATTTGGATATATCTAGTAAAAAGTTATGAATTTATCTACAATGTTTTTATTAGAGGTGAGACATCATTAAATTAAGCTTTCATTAGAATTTTAGCTTATTTGGATCTATTTTATAAAACTTATCACCATTTTAGTGTTTTTCATAAAATTGCTCTATATTGTACAATTGAAAGAATTTTTATGAGTTATTTACATGTTTTGAATGATTAGTAAAATTTGGCTAGGTTATATTCCTTCTATGTTTTGATTTGGGGCTGACATAAGTCCAAAATTTCTTGGTCAAAGTTGGGTCAAAAGTGTCAATCAGGGTCGACATCATAAAGCCTTTTGTGGCTGGTCCCTAAACTTAGGGCTGAGAAAAGGGTGCTAAAACTCTAGGTGAAACACCTAACAAGGAAGATATGGAGTCATAAGGGGGATTTACTAAAACTTTTGTACCAGGGTTCTTTGACATAGATCACAAAGTAAGCTAGATTGACTATAATGTGCAAGGCATTCAAAGTGAGGTGTAAGCCATAAAATCTAATATGAAATCTATACAAGATAGTTTGGTAGATATCATGGTGGCTTTGATAAATAATCAATCAAATAATCTAGCTATCACTATTACACAACCCCACTAGGGTGGTTCTCCCAGCTAGTCTACTTCAAATCCAACTACATTGCCATAGAGGAACCTATTACCAAAGGTGGATATGCATAAACTTGATGGAAAATATCCACTCAATTAGATCAACCAAATGGATATTTTTTTTGATATGCATCAGATCTTAGGTGGACAAAAGGTTACCATGGTAGCCTTATATCTTGAACCTAATCAATTCATTTGGTATCGATGGTTTTGTGCTCAAGAGAAAAGATGACTCTCAGTGTCACTTGGTCAGTTTTTATAGAAGAGCTAAAATTACACTATGGAAATAGTGTGGCAGAGAATTACTTTAGATAAGTGCCAAAATTTCAATAGAATGACTCCATCAAGGATTATATTCATCCTTTTTGAAACCTATCCTTACGTGTAGAGATAATTTCTAAGGATAACTTGAATGACCTACTTTTGAGTGGACTCAAAGACCACATTCATCATGAGTTATGCATGTTTAATCCACTTAAGATTTTTAATTCTCTTATCATGACACACATAGCTGAGGAAAAATTCATAGCCAACAAGAATCAACCATTCACTCACTTCAAATATCATATCATATTGGCACCAACATTTCCTTCACCTACCAAATTTACCCCTTGAAAAATTGAAGAGAAGCATGTAAAAGGATTATGTTTTAGTTGTGACAGCATGTGGAGCAAAGGACATAGATGTCTTGAGAAGAATTTATTCTACATTGAGTGATCCAATGAAGATGAAGAAGAAGATAATGCCTCTAATGATGATGATGAAGAGATAGAGGAGGTACCTAAAGATTTGCAACCTACAATCTCTTGTCATACACTTGTAGGTATTAGCACTCCACAAACTCTTAAGGTGGTTGGTTCCTCAAGAAATAGAAGGTGATAATGTTGATTGAATTGGAGAGCACACATAACTTCATCAACCATAAGTTGGCCACTCAATTGATCTTTTTCATCTACACATCACCAAAATTTTAGGTCATGATTATAAATGGCGGTGTAATTAATTGTTTGGGCAAATGTCATAGTATTAAGCTTCCTATGGGTGAGTAAAAACTTGATTCTCCTATATTTTCTATTCCCATGTGTCGAATAGACATTATTTTGGGTGTTAAATGGCTCACAACCTTGGGTACCACTAAGATGAAATCCTAGGAACTATTCATGCACTTTCACTTTGAAGGTATGAAAATTGAACTACGTGGATTACAGGCAAAATCTCCACAATTGATTAGTTCACATCAGATGACCAAGATGATTAAAAAGAGGGTAGAGGGAATTATTGCATGATTATATCCTATATAATTTCAACCCACATAGGCATCTATATATCCTGATCTATAGATGATTATTGATGACCACCCACCTATTTTTGGGGCCATGACAAAAGGACTACCCCAAAAAAATGGAACATGATCATGCCATTAAACTAGTTTTAGGGAGTGAACCACCAAATATCGAAACATATAGATATCCATATGCATATAAGATTGAAATAAAAAATATGGTCCATGAGATGCTGGAGGTAAGGATCATCAAGCACAGCCAAAGTGCATATTCTTCACCAATGGTCATGGTGCAGAAGGATGACACATGGAGGATGTGCCCAAATTATAGGGAATTCAACAAGTACACCATCAAAGATAAGTTTCATATTCTAGTAATTGATGATTTACTTGATGAGTTTCATAGTGCTAATTATTTCACAAAATTGGATCTTTGCTCGGGGTACCATCAAATTAGAATCAAGAATGAAGATGTTCATAAAATTGCTTTTCGAATGCATGATGGACAATATGAGTTTTTGGTAATGCCCTTTGGTCTTAAACATGAACCATCTAATTTTTAGAGCTTGATGACACTACTTTTAGGCCTTTTTAAGGAAGTTTATGCTTGTTTTCTTTGATGACATATTGATTTATAGTTAGACATAAGAAGCACATTTGCAACATGTGAAACAGGTGTTGATAGTTTTAGAGAGGCATCAGATTTATGTGAAGCCATCCAAATGTGCTTTTATAGTATAGGAGTTAGAGTACCTAGGTCACATTATTTTCCATGAAGGTGAAAAATTTGATACCTAGAAGATAAAAGCTATGATGGAAAGGCCCATGCCAAAAAATCTCAAAAACCTCTAAGGGTTCTTAGGACTAACAAGTTACTACCAAAGATTTGTGAAAGATTATGGAAACATATTAACTCCACTCACTACATTTCTAAATAAGGATGTATTATATTAGAATTATCCTACCACCAAAGTATTTGAGAAACTAAAAGTAGCTATGTGCACCACTCCAGTTTTGGCAACTCTAGACTTCTCAAAGGCATTCACTGTTGAATGCGATGCTTCTAGATCTGGGTTGGGAGTAGTACTAATACAAGAAGGAAGACACATTACAATTGAGAATAATTAATTAAAAGGTATGAATATATAAAAACCTATTTACGAGAAAGAAATTATGGCTATTCTTCATGCAATTAAGTATGGGTGCCTTATTTGATGGGTAGACACTTTAAGGTGAAAATAGATCATGATAATCTAAAATATTGTTTGGAGCAAATATTATCTTTTGAGGAACAAAAAAAGTGGGTAACCAAAATTTTGGGTTATGATTTTGAAATCATCTACAAGAAGGGTAAAGATAATTTAGTAGCAGATGCACTATCTTGACGGGATACATCCACAGAAGCGTTACTTTATGCAATGTCTATGTTGAAAGTAGATTGGGTGGATGGAGTCAGGTTAGAGTTGCAGCAAGAAAAGGATACACAAGTTCTAATCTAGAATCTCTAGCAAGGTACTTTAGCCTCTAAAAAATTTGAATGGAAAGGTAATGTTCTATGGTATAAGAGTAGGTTATACTTGTGCAAAGATTCAGAGCTTAAGCATAAGATTCTTGTGGAGTTACATGCATCTCCAATTAGGGGACACTCAGGGTTTTTGAAAACTTATCACAGAATTAAGAAAAAAATATTTTTGGAGGGAGTCAAGGGATATGTACAAACTTTTGTGGTAGAATGCTTGATATGCTAGTAGAATAATGGTGAGATAGTTAAGACCTAAGGTTTATTACAACTGTTAGCAATTCTTAGTCAAAGGTGGGAGGAGGTTTATATGTATTTCATCATAGAGTTGTCTTGTTCTAAAGGTAAGAATGTTATCTTTGTCACTATGGATAGGCTTAAAAAATATGCCCATTATTGTGCTCTCTCACACCCATTTTTAGCAAGTACAGTATAAACTATTTTTTTGGAGGCAGTTCTAAAATTACATAGAACCCCAAAAATAATTATAAGTGATCATGATCCTATTTTCACTAGTAATTTATAGACTGAACTATTTTCCTATTTGGGTACTTAGCTAGCTCATAGCTCATCTCACCACCCCCAATCTAATGGATAAATAGAAGTGGTTAACAAATGTTTATAGGGGTATCTCTATTGTTTTGTATCAGATAAACATGAATATTGGGTTAAATGGCTACCACTTGTAGAATGGTGGTATAACACATCTTTCCATACCTCTTCTAAAATGTCTCCATTTCTAGTACTATATTTTTACCATCCACCTTCCATCACATCTTAATTAAAGGTACAAACTAAGGTTCGAGATGTGAAGGAGCACATTCAGCATCAACAAGAGGTTTTGGCTAGTTTGAGAGATAATTTGGTGTTGGCACAAAATAGGATGAAGTAATAAGTAGACCAATACCATAGTGAATGAATTTTTGTGGTGGGTGATTGGGTATTTGTATATTTATAGCCTTACAAGCAGATGTCTTTCAAGCAACAAAAAAAGGACAAAAAACTTGCTCCTAAGTATTATGGCCCTTGTTAGGTTCTAAAGAAAATTAGAAGTATGGCTTAAAATCTCAAGTTACCTCATTCATCTTGCATAAACCTAGTATTTCATGTTTCATACTTAAAGAAGGTCATTAGATAGAAAGTTTTAGCACAGATAGAGCTCGTAGAACTAGATGAAGAAGGATGAGTCATTTTAAAATCATAGAAGATCAACCAAATTATGTACTAAGAGGTTGAGAACCAGAGAGATTAGGGAATATCTGATCAAGTGAAAGAACCTGAGCAGTGAAGATGCAACTTGGTTAGATAAATATTTTCTACAACAACATCTAGAGTTGTTCAATGATGAGGATAATGTTGGTTTGAAGGGGAAGGGCATCCTATGCCCCTAATCTATCACATGTATTAGGATAGGAATAGATGCCTTGTGGCTTACTTATCCCTCTTTTATGATATATCACATTTATCTATGCATTCATTTGGTTAGTATGTCGACCTATCAAGTAAACATGGCTTAGATATACTATATATAGGAGGTAGTGGGTAATTATTTATCATCATATTGTGAATTTTGCTCATATTCAAACTTGTGAAGGTTTCCCCCTCCAAGTGTCTTGTCTATTATCATATCTTCTAATATATTTCAGTCATATTGGGATCTATTTCTACTATTCTACTTTATTGTTGAAGTAATTTCATTACAAGTGGTATCAGAGCTATGATATGGGCAATCTTGTGGGTGAAACCATAATTTTTTAAATTTGGATATATCTAAAAAGAAGTTACAAATTTCTTTGAAATGTTTTTATTGGAGGTGAGAAATCATTAAATTAAGCTTCCATTAAAATTTCAGCTCATTTGGATCTGTTTTACAAAAGTTATCACCATTTTAGTGTTTTTCATAAAATTGCTCTATAGTGTACAATTCAAAGAATTTTTATGAGTTATTTACATTATTTTAAATATTAGAAAATTTTGGCTAGGTTATGTTATTTTTATGTTTTTATTTGAGGCCAACATAAGTCCAAAATTGCTTGGTCAAATTTGGTTCAAAAGTGTCAATCAGGGTTGACATCGTAAATCCTTTTGTGGCTGGTCCACAAACTCAAGGCTAAGAAAAGGGTGCTAAAACTCTAGGTAAAACTCCTAATAAGGAAGATATGGAGTCATAAGGGGGATCTAATAGATCCTTTGTACCAGGGTTCTCTGACATAGATCACAAAGTGAGCCAGCATGACTATAGTGTGCAAGGGATTCAAAGTGAGGTGCAAGGCATACAATCTAATATGAAATCCATACAAGATAGTTTGGTAAGTATCATTATGGATTTGATAAATAATCAATCAAATCATCCATCTATCACTTACACAATCGCACTAGGGTGGTTCTCCCAACTAGTCTACTTTAAATCCAACTACATTGCCACAAATGAACCTATTACCAAAGGTGTATATGTGCAAATTTGATGGAAAATATCCACTCAATTGGATCAACCAAATGGATAATTTTTTTGATATGCATCAGATCCCAGGTGGATAGAAGGTTTCCATGGCATCCTTATATCTTGAACCTGATCAATTCATTTGGTATCGATTTTTGTGTGCTCAAAAGAAAAAGATGACTCTTAGTGTCACTTGGTCAGTTTTTACAAAGGAGCTATAATTACACTTTCAAAATAGTGTGATAGAGAATTAATCTAGATAAGTGGAAAAATTTTAATAGACTGACTCCATCAAAGAATATATTCATCATTTTTAGAACTATCTTTATGTGTAGAGATAATTTTTAAGGAGAATTTCAATGACCTAGTTTTGGGTGGACTCAAAGACCACATTCAACATGAGGTATGCATGTTTAATCCACTTACAATTTTTGATTCTATTATCATGGCAGACAGAGCTGAGGAAAAATTCATAGCCAACAAGAAGCAACTATTCACTCACTCCAAAGATCGTGGCATATTGACACCAACATTTCCTCCACCTACCAAATTGACCCCTTAGCAAATTGAAGAGAAGCATACAAAAGGATTATGTTTCAGTTGTGACAGAGAGTGGAGTAAAGGACATAGATGTGTTGAGAATAAGTTATTTTTCATAGAAGGATCTAATGAATATGGAGAAGAAGATGATGCCTCTAATGATGATGAAGATGAAATAGAGGAGGTACCTAAAGATTCCCAACCTACAATCTCTTGTCATGCACTTACAGGTATTAGCACTCCACAAACTCTTAAGGTGATGGGTTTCCTCAATGAATAGAGGGTGATAATGTTGATTGAATCAGGGAGTACACATAACTTCATCAACCATAAGTTGGCCACTTGATTGAACTGTTTCATCTACCGAGAACCAAAATTTTATGTCATGATTATAGATGGTGTTGTAATTAATTGTTTAGGCAAATCTCATCGTATTAAGCTTGATATGGGTGAGTAAAACCTTGATTATTATATATTTTCTATTCCCATGGGTATCACATACATTATTTTTGGTGTCTAATGGCTCACAACTTTGGGTACCATTGAGATGAACTTATAAGAACTATTCATGCACTTTCATTTAGAAGGTAGGAAAATATAACTACGTGGATTACAAGCAAAGTCTCCACAATTGATTAGTTCACATTAGATTACCAAGATACTAAAAAATAAGGAAGGGGGAATTATTGAATGATTATGTTCTATAGAAGTTTAACCCACACAGGTATGTATACATCTTGATCTACAGATGATTCTTTATGACCAACCATCTATTTTTGGGGCCGTACCAAAATGACTACCACTAAAAAAATAACATGATCATGCCATTCAATTACTTTTAGGAAATCAACCACAAAATATAAGACCATATAGATATCCATATGTATAGAAGAGTGAAATTAAAAATATGGTCCATGAGATGCTAGAGGTAAAGATCATCAAGCACAACCAAAGTCCATATTCATCACTAGTGGTCATGGTGTGGAATAAGGATGACACATGAAGGATGTGCCAAGACTATAGGGAGTTCAACAAGTACACCATAAAAGATAAGTTTCATATTTTAGTAATTGATAATTTACTTGATGAGTTGCATGGTGCTAATTATTTCACAAAATTGGATTTTCGCTTGGGGTACCATCAAATTAGAATCAAGGATGAAGATGTTCATAAAACTTCTTTTAAAATGCATGAGGGCCATTATGAGTTTTTGGTAATGCCATTTGTACTTAAAAATGAACCATCTACTTTTTAGAGCTTGATGAACACTATTTTTAGGCCTTTTTAACGATGTTTGTGCTAGTTTTCTTAGACAACATAATGATTTATAGTCAGACATAAGAAGCACATCTGCAACATGTGAAACATGTGCTGATAGTTTTAGAGAAGCCTCAGCTTTATGTGAAGCCATCCAAATGTGATTTTAGAGTATAGGAGTTAGAGTACATAGGTCACATTATTTCCCATGAAGGTGTAAAAGTTGATACCTAGAAGATAAAAGCTATGATGGAATCGCCCATGCTAAAAACTCTCAAAAACCTCTGAGGGTTCCTAGGACTAACATGTTACTACCAAAGATTTGTGAAAGGTTATGGAAGCATAGCAACTCCACTCACTAAATTTCTAGAAAAGGATGCCTTCCATTGTAATGATGCTACCACCAAAGCATTTGAGAAACTAAAAGTAGCTATGTGCACCACTCCAGTTTTGGCTACTCTATGCTTCTCAAACGCATTCACTATTGAATGTGATGCTTCTAGATCTAGGTTAGGAGTAGTACTAATGTAAGAAGGAAGACACATTACAATTGAGAGTCATCAATTGAAAGTTATTAATATATAAAAACCTATATAAGAGAAAGAAATGATGGCTATTCTTCATGCAATTAAACAATGGAAGCCCTATCTGATGGGTAGACACTTTATGGTGAAAATGGATAATGATAATCTCCAATAGTTTTTGGAGCAAATATTATCATTTAAGGAACAAAAAAAGTGGCTAAGAAAAATTTTGGGTTATGATTTTGAAATCATATAAAGAAGGGTAAAGATAATGTAGTAGCAGATGCACTATCTAGACAGGATACATCCACAGAATCATTACTTTGTGCAATGTCTATGTTGATAGTAGATTAGGTGGATGAAGCTAGGTTAGAATGAGAGCAAGACAAGGATACACAAGTTATGATTCAAAATATTTAGAAAGTTAATTTTTCCTCTAACAAATTTTAATAGAAAGGTAATGTCGTATGGTATAAGAGTAGGTTATACATGTGCAAAAATTCAGAGCTTAAGCATAAGATTCTTGCAGATTTGCATACATCTCCAATTGGGAGACACTCAAGGTTCCTAAAAACTAATCACATAGTTAAGAAATAACTATTTTTGGAAGGACTCAAGGGATATGTACAAATTATTTGGTAGAATTTTTCATATACTAGTAGAATAAAGGTGAGATAGTTAAGACCCTGGGTCTGTTACAACTGCTAGCAATTCCTAGTCAAAGGTGGGAAGAGGTTTCTATGGACTTCATCATAGAGTTGCCTTCTTCTAAAGGTAATAATTTTATCTTGGTCACTGTGGATAGGTTTTAAAAAAATTCCCATTTTTGTGCTCTCTCACACCCATTTTTAACAAGTACAGTAACATCTATTTTTCTATAGGCAGTTCTAAAATTACATGGAACCCCAAAAATAATTGTAAGTGATCATGATCCTATTTTCACTAGTAATTTATGGACTGAACTATTTTCCTATTTGGGTACATAGCTAGCTCGTAGCTCATCTTACCACCCCCAATCTAATTGATAAATAGAAGTGGTTAACAAATGTTTAGAGGTGTATCTCTATTATTTTCTATCAAATAAATAGGAACATTGGGTTAAATGGCTACCACTTGAAGAATGGTGGTATAACACAGCTTTCCATACCTCTTCTAAAATCTTTCCATTTCTAGCACTATATGGTTACCATCCACCTTCCATCATTTATTCATTAAGGGTACAAACCAAGGTTTAGGATGTGGAGGAGCACATTCAGCATCAACAAGAGGTTTTGGCTGGTTTGAGAAAGAATTTGGCATTGGCATAAAATAGGATGAAGAAACAAGCATATCAATACCATAGTGAATGATGTTTTGAGGTAGGTTACTAGGTATTTGTACATTTTTAGCCTTATAAGTAGATGTCATTGAAGCAACAAAAAAAAGACAAAAAGCTTGCTCCTAAGTATTATGGCCCTTTTTAGGTTATGTATAAAATTGGAAGTGTGGCTTACAAGCTCGAGTTACCTCATTCATCTCATATACACCTAGTATTTCATGTTTCCTTTTTGAAGAAGGTCATTAGAAAGAAAGTTTTAGCCCAGATAGAGCTCATAGAACTAGATGAAGAAGGATAAGTCATTTTAGAACTAGAGAAGATCAATCAAACATGTACTAAGAGGTTGATAACTAGAGAGATTATGGAATATCTGATCAAGTGGAAGAACATAAGTAGTGAAGAGTCAACTTGGGAAGGTGGAGATTTTCTACAACAACATCCAGAGTTATTCAACAATGAGGACAACGTTGGTTTAAAGGGGAAGGGCATGCTATGCCCCTATCTTATCGCATGTATTAGGATAGGAATAACCAACTTGTGGCTTAGTTATCCCTCTTTGATTCCATATCACATTTCTCTATGCATTCATTTGGTTATTAGGTCTGCCTTTGGAGTAACCATGGCCTAGATAGACAATATATAGGAGGTAGTGGGTAATTTTTTATCATCATATTATGAATTCTACTCTTATTGAAACATGTGGAGGTTACCCCCTCTAAGTGGATTGTCTATTATCATATATTTTTATATATTTCAATCATATTGGGATCTATTTATGCTATTCTACTTTATTGTTGAAGTAATTTCATTAATTAAGGTATGAGTTATCCTACATTCACCTCACAACAAATAGTTTTTTAGATCATATCTCATGACAAACATATAATAATAATTATAACTGAAATGGTACATTATTATGCTCAAAATGTAAATGCATACATTAACTCACTCACATTAAAAAATCATGTATCATGATGTATCCATGTAATAGTCTACTATCTCAGAATAGCATAAATATCAAGCTTAGTTAAAAATATAACCAATAAAATATATGTTCACTATAAATACCCATGAATAGTTAAATAGTTTTCTTATCGAGGAATCAAAATACAACATCCTTCCACCTTAAACTTAATCATCATCCCAGATGACTCTTTTTTGAATATATGTTATGAAATAAAAATATTGTTCAATGAAAATAACATAATATAACATAATCAAGCAAATAAATTTGGAAATCTCCTGAAGAACATAGCATAATCATCTTATGTAACACTATCCTCAGATTATTGGTCCCATTGGACCTTGCAATGTGACATCTCTTTATTATGCAAATGGATTTTGTTTGTGTCACTTACTTTGATTGGTTCTACCATGACCATCTCAAGATCCAAGACCTATAAAGCATTTATATCCAACACATGCATAAGATGAACTATATATTTCTTAAGATATGAAAATTGGAATACATTATGTAAAAGATATAGGGCTAGTGGTAATGCAAGCATATACACTATAATATTGACCACTTATAACACCTCGAATGGTCCCACATATCTTGATGCAAATTTTAAAGATTTTCTTAAATTTAATCGAGCTTTTATGTAAATTTAATTGGAATAATACTTTATCACTATCTACAAAGTGCCTTTCTATCATCTTCAAATATGCATAACTCTTATATCTATCATTGATCGTAGCCAATATCAACCTGATTAGTTTAACTTGCTCTTCCATCTCTAAGAGCATTTTGTCTTTGAAGACTACCATGTCCTCTAAACTATCCTAAATAATGGGTGTCCTGCACCTTGTCCCATAAAGTTCCTCAAATGGTGTTATCTTCAACAATGATTGGCATTAATTTTTATATTAAAACTCAACCAATGGAAGATAATCTTTCAACTTATACTATTAGTCCATACAATATGTTTATAAAATATCCTCAAGCACCTGATTAACTCTTTTAGTTTGTTCATCAATCTCTAGGTGGTAAACTATACTAAAATTAAGTTATGCACCCAAAGATAAATTCAAAGACATCTAAAACATCAAATTCCTCTTATGAACATGATCTAAAATGATCTTCTCTAGAAAACCATGTAACCTATACATTTCTTTTACAAATCTCTTAATAAGGGTAGGTGCATCATTTGTCAAATTACCTTGTATGAAGTGAGATACCTTGATTAGTTTATCAACAACCACCAAAATCATATCATGCCTATTAAATGACATAGTCAACCCTTGAACAATGTCCATGGTGATCACCTACCATTTCAATTCTAGGATATCATGTGGATATAATAATCTAGTTGGATGCATATGCTCATATTTCACTCATTGACATTCTAGACAACATGCTAGATAATTAGCTACATCTTTCTTGATTCCTTTCTAGAAATATAGTGGTATAATATCTACTATGAGTTTTTTCACTTTTTGATGTACTCAATATGAAACATTGTGTAATTCCTTTAGCACTATGATTCATAGATTATCACGATCTATCACATACATTTATCTATTGTAACATAATAGATCATCACTCTCCAAACTAAATCCTTTATATCAAGGATTTTGAGCATTTTTTGATAGTTTTTTAATGAATTGATCATATAATTCAACTCCTAGAAAAAAATCAATCACTCAATCCCTGAAGTACTCTTGATAGTGGTTATAATGGCTAGGTACCTTCTATAGCTTAGAGCATCATTTACTCTATTATCCTTTCCTTTGATATAACTAATGATAAAATAATAATAACAAGATAAGAACTCAATCCAATGTCTCATTAAAATAAACTTTAGTCCCAAGTTATTTATATTTATCTCAAAAGGTTTTCCCAATAAGTAAAGATGTCACACTTGCAAATCATGAACAATGACTGCATACTCCAAATCATGAGTGGTATAATTCACCTCATATGGATTTATATTTAAATATTAATAAGCTACTATTACACCATATTACATAAGTACTCAACCTAGTCCATATCCTAATGCATCTCTGACCATATAAAATTGACCATTGGGGTCTAGAACTCTTGACACTGATGTTGATGTAAGCCTTATTTTCAACTTTTGGAAAGCTAGTTCACACTTTTTTGACCAAAAAAATTTGTGGTTCTTCCATTTCAAATAATTAATTAGATTATCTACTTTTAAAATGTTCTGAACAAACTTTATATATTATCTTTATAAACACATGAATCTTCTAACCTCATGCATATTCTTCGAAGTTGGTCATTCCATAATGGCTCTAATCTTCCTTGGATCTATAGAGATAATGTGTTCCAAATATTGGACTCTTTCCTATAAAAACAAAAACTTTAATAACTTTCCATAAAACTTGTGATTTGACAACCATTAAGGAACCAATTCGAAATGTTTCAAGTTCTCCTCTTTATTCTTTAAGTAGATAAGAATGGCATCCAAAAAGAGTAACATAAAGTGGTCAAGGAAATTTTTGAATACATTGTTCATGAGATTCATGAATGCTACCAAATCATTAGTTAGTCTAAATGGTAACCCTATAAACTCATAGTAATCATACCAAGTTTTTAATGTTATTTTTGGAATGTCTTCATTATAAATATTCAACTAATGGTATCTTGCTCGAAGGTCAATCTTAAAAAATATTATTACTCCTTGTATTTGATCAAAATGATCATATATATGAGGAAGTGGATACGTATATTTTATGGTTACATTTTTAAAAATTGTATAATCATTGCATAGTCAAAGGGTACAATTCTTGTTCTTGACAAAGACAACCATTGCACTCCATGGTGACACACTTATCCTATTTAACCCCTCACCTAGCAATTCCTAAAGTTGAGAATTCATTTCACCCAAATTGATGGTTTTCATCCTACTTCAGATTATAGAAATCTATGATTTTATGATCAAAATAAAACTATGGGAGCCACTATGAGAAGCTAATAATTGATCCCAAGTGGTGGTCCTTGAATTAATATTCATTTCCAATTTTTTGTTGGTCCATCAAGTAGTTCTATTACAAGACAATTGGTATGATCCCCAATCTACATTGGTTACCTTGAATTTGTTTTGTATTTATAAATACTTTTACATCTCTATCATCCATGCCTTAACTCCATCACCCAAAACAACCCCATTAAACTTCGTTGGACTCACCTTATTTGTGTCTCTGGCCAACTCTACAATAACCTAGGATCTAGCATCCTAAGTATTTTCTTGCTTAGATAGATGCTCTTGAAGTTCATCCTATTATTCCTCTTCCACATGACCATGAACCACATACTCCATAGCTGTAATCCAATCTCTAGTCTAATTCATAACTATGATAATATGGCCCATCATCATTGACTACTCAACAACAAATCAACTAAAATAAAAAAAGATAGTTATTGCCATTAGAATTTGAAGGACCCTCTCTAAAAAGTCTTGATTTCACCATCATTATTTATATCAATAAAAGGATATGAAAATATTAGTGGACTCATTAGGTTAGAGAGTTTGAGCCATATTTTTGATACCACATGTAACATCTCCATTGAGATCTACCTAAAAATGAATGATTTGTTTTTAAAATAAACACATATTTCAAATTAGATTACATCTCAAAAATATAACAAAGATCATATAAAGTAAACATGCATGATAATGGAAAAAAAAATCATACTACATCATAAATCATGGATCTCTAACAACATGAGAGTGTGTCAAAATTTAAATATATAAAGTAATTATAGTAACTCAGCCACAACTAATACAAATATATAATCACCATTGTTAATGTGCAATAATAAATACTTACAATTATTCATGATAATTTTTAATAATAATTACAATATTATATAGTGTACAAATAAGATACATGGCTTCCCTAAAGAATAGTTCTTAAAATTCAAGTACATATGGTAATCTTAAGTGTCATATCAATAAGTAATAATTTTATAAAAAATGAGAGCATCATCTGAGTGCTTTTCCACACCAAACATAGACTAATGATACCCTACACTAATCCCATTAGGAAATCGTCTTCCCTTCACATATGAGTACATATTGACAACATGTAAATCTAGATAGACAAGTAAGTACCCATGTGATATATGATTTCTAAACTAAGCATGTAGTGTATTATAGAAATATTGATCTATTGGAACATATCACACATACATATAAACCATACTAATGAAATGATAATCTCTCACTAAACATACTTTTGACCAAGATTTAAGAATAGTAATATAAAACTAATCTATAGATCAATAAAATTCATACACACTACCTAATCAGACTACCTTCTTCTGGAAATGTAATGCTAATAAGCTAGTGAAGTAAATATCACTTCTTACTTTGAATTAGTAAAGTAGATTCATAAAAAAAAAATTCAACCATAATATTCACATAATTTACATCTTACTAGAAAATACATCACATGACATGCTAAACATATACTATATATAATATATAATAAGATACCTATCATGATGAAAATTATGATGGGTTTTATACCATTCGTATATCTTATTTACACTTTTAAAAGTCTTGATATATTAATCTCGAATAGTACCTATGGTTAAATATATTCCCAATGGGCATCTTATGATATTTTCCCACACTGTACATAATAAAAAGGAGCTATCAACTAAGCTAGATAAACTAGAAATATCTATAAGAATTCTTATATTTTAAAAAAAATGTTTACAATGAAGAATAATCAATGATAAGCCTTATGTTCTACAACCATTCTGAATATAGAACATACCATTATTTGCAAAAGGGATCATTTCTACCCAACCAATCCTTAAGCATAATTAAAGAAACATAACTATGATTTGATATCCCATATCATAAGTATAGAAAAACATGCATATACTAAGCGTTTAATATATTACACATAATGATGTGATATTTATATTATTAATTAAATATAAATTTCTCATTTTATTTAACATAAATATAATATAGTTTTTATTTAAATGGGGATATAAAACCTTCATCCATAGTAAGAGCTTTAGCTATATATGGCATCACCATATTTATTGTAATGATTAGTTATTATTATCACTTTCCCATAAAGTTGTTAATAAATCAACTCACCAACCAAAATCATCAATGTTTTGATTAATTTACAATAATGGTTTAAAAAATAAAGGCATGGGATTACAATTAGGGATAGATATATAAATGTAAATAAATCAAAAATATGAGATTATCTTAATATTAAATTATGTCAATATCAAATTAAGTTAAGATCATGGAACTAAGTAGTTATTAAGGTGTAATGATTTACTTTAGTTTAAAACCATGATAAGTGAATAACTATAATAAATGATTCAAAAATACTAACATAAAGTGGTGAATGTAATCTCTAATTACACTATTCATGTGATTCATAAATATTGCTAGAGCATTAGTTAATACAAATAGTAACATTGTAAACTCATAGTGTCCATATCAAGTTCTAAACATTGTTTTCAAAATGTCCTCATCTTAAATCATCAACTGATGGTATCCTAATTGAATATCAACCTTAAAAATTACTATTACTCCTTTCATTTGATCAAAAAAATCATCTATATGAGGTAGTAAATACCTATTTTTGATGCTTTCTTTGTTCAAAATTATATAATCAATTCATAGTCAAAGGGTACCATCATTATTATTGAAAAAGATAAATATTTCAATCCATAGTGACACACTTATCCTTAAAAATCCCTCAACCAATAATTATTGAAGTTGATCCTTTTTTAAGCCAACTCGATGTTTGTCATCCTGCTTTAGATTTTGGAATTATGTGAGCATTTGATCAGAATAAAGTTGTGGGAGCCACTGAGATTTGAATAAAACCACAAACTGATCCTAAGTGGTGGTGGTTAAATTAATATTCATTTCCAAATTTTTGCTGGCCCACCATGTATCTACATTGCCATCCAACTGCTATGCTCCACAAACTACCTTTTCTACCTCAAAGTAGATTTTAATTTATAAATACTTCTCCATATCTATCATCCATGCCTTGAATCCATCACCTAGAATAGTCCCATCAAATTTTAATAGATTCACCTTATTCATGCCTTTGGCCAACTCCAAAACAATGTGGGCTCTAGTATCTTGAGGATTTTACTACTTAGATAGATGATCTTTAGGTTTTTCCTATTGTTCCTCTTCCTCATAACCATGAAACACCTACTCTAGAGCTATAATTTGATCTTTGGTCTCATTCATAACTATGAGAATCTAATCCATCTTTGTTTAATGCTTAGAGATAAATTGAATAGGATGAAATGGATGGTTGTTGTTATTGGCATTCAAATGACCCTCTCCAGAAAAAATCATTTTTTCCATCCTTCTTTTTATAAATAGAAGAATATAAAAACATTAGTGGATTCATTAGGTCCTAGGGTTTCTATCATAGTTTTGATACTACATGTAACATCGCCACTAGGATATACCTATAAATACATGATTTTTTTAAAAATACACACATACACCAAATTAGATTACATCCTAAGAATATAAAAAATATCATATAAAGTTCACATGCATGATAATGTAAAACAAATCATATTATATTGTAAATCATATATCTTTAACAACATGAGAGTATGAAAAAATGCAAATATAGAATGTAATTATAGTAACTCATTGATGACTGATACAAATATACAATCAACACTGTTAATGTGAAAAAATAAATAATTACAACTCTTCATGACAATAAACATGACACCCTTGAAGCATAGTTCCAAAACATCAAGTATCTGTGATAATCTCAAGTGTTGTCTTGATAATTAGTACTATTGTGGGGAGGAAGAGCATCATCTAAGCACTTTTACACACCCATCATGGTCTAACAATCCCCCGTACTAATCTCTTTAAGAAATAGACCTCCCTTCACATATGAGTAGATAGTAATGGTGCACGAATCTAGAGAGACAAGTAAATACCCATGTACAATAGGATTTTTATACTAAACATGTAGTGTATCATAGAAAAATTGATCTATTACAAGATATTGAACATAAATTTAAACCATACTCATGAAATGACAATGTCTCACTAAACATACTTTGACCAAAAATTTAAGAGTAGTAATATAAAAATGATCAACAGATCAATAAAATTCATACACACCATTTGATCAGACTGCCTTCATTTAACAATATAATGTTAGTAAGCGAGTGAATTCCATCTCACTACTCACACCATATTATCAAATTAGATTGGTCAAATACAATTCAACCACAAGATTCACATAATTTACACCTTACTAGCAAATACATCACATGGCATGCTAAACATAGGACTAACCATAACATATATTTATTCCATCAAACATATTAGTTAATCTTACATTATTTTCCATCTTATATTAGAAATAATGACTAAAATTTACACCACTCAAGTAAATACACAATCAAATGCATATTCAAATAACACAATTTATTACTAGCTATATTACACCCTATGATATCCTATATTATCACAATCCAATGTTTTAAGAGAAACTAGTAAGACTCAAAATCAAGATAATGAAATAGTCATAAATACATGGAAACCCAAATTTTTATTTAATAGCCAGAACATCTAGGACTTCATTTCACTGAAACATAAGAAATATATACTAGCATTTGTTTTACATTTAGTGGTTTATATGCAAGCATTCACTAAGTTATTTTTATTTAATTATTTTGATTCAGGTAATAATCCATTAGACGATCATAACCACAAGAGTGAACCCCTATGATTTAAATATGTTAATAGGTACATTCACCCTAACTCTCTCATCTAATAACTTGTAGTTTATTCCAATGTTATTCTTACATCAAATACTTTTAACTCACATATGATATATAATAAGCTACCTGCACCTATCATGATAAAGTTTTTTGATTGGATTTCTACAATTCACATGTCTTATTTATGCTTTTAGAAGTTTATCAATATATTAATCTCAAATTGTACCTATGGTTAAACATATTCCAAATGGGCATATTATGATATTATCCCACTATTTACATAATGAAAAAGAGATATCAACTGAGCTATACAAATTGAAATTATCTATAAGAGTTCTTATGTTTTAATAAAATGTTTATGATAAAAAATAATCAATTCTATGCCTTATGTTCTATAACCATCCTGAATATCAAACATACTAGTATTTGAAAATGGGAGCATTTCTACTCAACCCACCCTTAAGCATCATTAGGGAAATGTAACTATGATTTGATATCCCATATCATAAGTATAGAAAAACATAATATACTAAGTGTTTAATCTATTACACAACACTGTGATATTTATATTATTAATTAACTATATATCTCTCTTTTGATTTAACATGATTATGCTATAGTTTTTCTTAAGATGGGAATATAAAACATTCATCCACGATAAGGGGTGTAGCTATATTTTATGACAACATATTTATTGTAATGATTGGCTAGTATTCCCACTTTCACATGAAGTCGTTACTAACACAACTCACCAACCAAATTCATTCATGTTTTGATTAATTTACAATAATGGTTTTAAAAATAAAGACACATGATTACAAACACAACTAGCTATATAAATGTAAATAGATAACAAATCAGAGAATGTCTTAATATTAAACTAATTTGATATCAAATTAAGTTAAGATCATATAACAAAGATGATATTAATGTACGATGATTGACTATGGTTTTAAACCATGTGAAGTGAATAACTATAGTGAATGATTCAAAGCATTTTTCCTTTACTTGGCTAAGAGATAATCCAACATTCTATTTTAATTATGCAGGTTTAAATGCAAGTAAACCTTTTTAAATAATGATGCCAAAGATAAACCATGGTTCAATTAAATTTCTTATTGTCAAATTCTACATTAACCAATTACATACTTCACTAGTGTAAAAAGAGATGCCATTATAGATATCTACACAAAATTAACTAGTGTCAGGTGCTTCCAAGTATACAAGCTAATTGTAGTGTTTTCTTCAACGTTCTATAATGTAGATTTCAGTTATACAATGATTTACTAAGTTTTATAAGGTTGTATTCTAAATCAAGAGTCATAGTGGCTGGTATAATTGTGCTTAAGATGTGTAACTTCAATGATTATAGGGATAGAAGAATAATGGTGAACCACACACATACAGGGCCAACTTATATATAGTTGGAATAGAAAATTAATCCATATATCATATGGTCAAGTTCATCCACTGTGGTTGGATGCCATTATATGACTATAATAGTCTTTAGAAAAACCATAATTTGTAATTAATTCCAATAACATACTTCCTAATATTTATTAAATAAACATTTATTGTTTCAATTTCTAGCAGGGTTGAGATAACAATGGAATATTAATTCTCAATTATTTTCGACCTCTAATAGATTGATCCGTCAGTAATTTATGCAAAGGAAAAAATATCTAATAGATTTATTCAAGGCTTCCCTTTAATGCATCTTGACCATATGCACATAAGTGTTTACTCATAATTCTATTTATTTATAAAATTAATAAATGTGTTGGAAATAGATAACTACTCTTTGAGCATCATGATTTAACTAAGAATTCCATATGCTTAGTTGAGTTTCCATAACAAAAAGCATACATAAAAATCCTTCAACATTGATGTATAATTGAAACCACCACCTACTTATGGGATTTATTGATTCTCTTATCTATTCTCCCTATGTTATGCCCTGGTTTCATATTTTGGCCTCCCTTTTCTCGAATGTATAAGATTATATCCTTTCTAACACTTTTCCTGTGTAAAATAGGCACAACTTCCTCTTTTTCTATTTTTTTGTTTGCTTGTTTATTTATTTATTTGTTATTTTCAATATATTTCTCTCTTTTTAGATTTTATAAATTTTAATTATTTCTTTTCATTTTTATGTTTTACTATCTTTTCTATTTTTCCCTCATTTTCATTGAAAATTCTATATTTTTAATATATTTTAATATAGGATGTTAAAGTGCCATAATTTTATTAAATTAAATTAACATTCAAATATGTTATAGCCAGTTCAAATGGCAATTTCCAAATTTCCAAATAACTTATATTTTTAATTTAATTTTGCCAAAATTGTTCTTACCATCATTATTAACAAAATGTACCAAACATGCAAAAGAATTCATTACGCTATTTTTACTTAATCTGGGAAACCATAGAAAACAATACTATAAAAAATTAATAAACACACAATAAACAACTATTTTTAATGCATTTGTACCATATTCCAATGATTGTGGTGTGTGTAGCATTTCTCCAACTCTTTATCAACCTTTGATGTCTCCATCTACGTCAACCTATCTAATAATGGTCTTCCTCTAGCATGCTCTAAGGGATCAGTTCTCCTACATCCACCTCACGACAATAGGTAATTAAATCATATATCATGATAAACATATAATAGTAAATATAACTAAAAAAATATATTATTGTGCTCAAACTCTAAAAATATAAATTAACCAACTCACAATAATAAATCATGTACCATCATGTACTTAAACAATATTCTACTATCCTAGAATATCATAAATCTTAAGTTCAGTCATAAATATAACCAACATCATATGTGTCCACTATAAACATCCATGAATAGTCAAATAGTTTATTTAAGAAGGAATTGAGATGCAACACATATATTACATAAAGCCTAAACATGCATTTATTTATGTTGAAGACTTGATAGAAAGAACTTATTTATGGTGATTTATTATATATGCAATGTAAGTATATATAAAAGCTATACGCTTTGGATAAAAGGGATAATTGGTTAATTTAAACTAATAAATAGAAGAAATAAATGTAATAAATATCACTCATACCCACCTCTCCCCCACCCTTTTCTTGATGAAATGTTGTTAATTTCATCACAATCATTTATGTCCTTTATTAAGACACATACTGGTTACTCGAGCTTCATATATCCTAAAAATGTTGAAGTGAAACTAAAGAGGAATATATTACTATCATGGTATAAATATTATTTAATTACATGTGTGCTTAGTAGTTTCTGTAATAAAAAATCACTAGTTAAAAGCTAAATACTAGGCTATATCTAATATGCAATTTTTTTCATCAAATCTATAATTCAAAAGCTTAAAATAATTATATCATGTTTTCTTTTCAAAATGTACATATTATTAGAATTATTCCATAATAATAAATCTCCATGAATGTGTTTATAATCATGCGTACCTTTTTTCCATTGTTCACAAATTATATGCTTACTAGTGCCATGATATCTATGTGGATCCTATGATGATAAAAGGGGAAATATCATCTATCAATGAAAATGTGTTACATAAAAGTAACCTTATATGGTTAGTTTTATTTTAAAATATTTATTAAATAAGTATCTTTAAGTTAAATTGTATAATGGAAATAGAGATCTATTTTTTCTCTTACTTCCTTCACAATGAATATCAATAATCATGCATTCCATGTATTTAATCTTATTTTATGAACATAATTTCTATTTAAGAAGGAAACCAAATGGAGTATGAAGGGTTTATAATGTGTGCAAATAATTTATGATGTTCACACATTTATCCAATGGTCTTAAAATGATCATTAGAAGATACCACATAAAGAGATTATTTGGTACCATGATCTACTCATCGATCCTCATGGGGAGTGGAATATTTCTATAAAGAGATACTAAAGAATCATTTTTCTTCATATTCTATCGATCAATCATTAATCTACTAAACATGCATTAATATCTACTTAATTATAATGTATAGTTCTATTTTCCTATAATTTGATATTGAAATAGGGGATCTATCATAATTTTCCTCCATTCCTTTTGTTCATCCTCATAACCCCAAAAAAAAACGTTTAACCATAATTAAAACACCAAGATCAACTAAAAAATAGGCATGTTATGTTTAATATTTATGTTTCCATATATAGGACTTAAAACAAATGAAGAATTATAACATAAGGGTAGAGAAAACTCGTAATCTCATCTCCAAACAATATATATTTCTTACTAAATATAATTCAACCAAATAATTTTCAACACCCAAATATTTTTTGAGCCTTTCCACTTCTCATGTCACACACTTTAGGCCATAGATATATTTTGAGTGTTTTCTTGTGTCTCTTTCTATCTCTCATTTTATTCAATCTTAACTGACTATTCTATTCCTTCAGATACCTATTTAAAATATATTTTTTAAAGAGAGTTATGTTCACAATTCATTTCAATAATAACTTCCTTTATATTTTGAAAAATAAAATTTGAATAAAAAATAGTTATCACATATTGAGATGTCTTTTTCATTTTTGGTGGCCACTATTTCACTTTTATTTTCTTGTTTGTTCTTTTATTGATTATGTTTTATTTTTATATTCTACGCTTGTTTTAAATTTTCACTAGCCATTTTTCCTTTTAATGATTTATTTTTATCATTTTAAATCATAGCTTTTATCTTATAAATAATATTTTTTATAGATTATGCATTCATCTTGATAGCTACCATGTGGATTTGTAACTCTTTTAAAGAACTTTCACAATTATCATTAAATAAAATTTTATCCCTTTTAATCTATCGAATATAAATTTTCATTTTATCTATACATATGAATAATTATCGATATATATATATATATATATATATATATATATATATATATATATATATTCTATCAAAATATATTGTGAGAAGTTTCTACATTCCCTATACCATAATGTGATTATTTTTGCTAGTAACATGGTAATGTCTCTAGAGAAAAGTTCTCACTAATTAAATTAGGAGTTACTAATGTTTATTCTTTGATCTTAATCATCCCTATAACAGAGTTACTAATGTTATCTTATACTTATTTTCATGAATGAAGGGACACTCTTGTACATGAATACCTAAGATATATTGAAAATTATATAGTTATTATTTATTACATATAATGATGTTTAAATTTAAAATAAAACATGACAAGTTATATATAAATGTTTAGATTGATGAAAATGTAGATATCCAACTTCCACTTAATTTTAAGAAAAATATATTTGACCAATTGAACTCTCTACATATGGAGTTTGATTCAGATTTGAATGAATATGTATTTCAAGATCTGATGATGGAAATATATGAAGGAAATATTATTAATCACACAAATTAAATGACCTCTAAACCCCTAAATGCCATGAGAGAGATGGAATTTATCCATGCATGAGTAAATAATCCTAATGTAGAACCTAAAGATTTGATGGATTGGTTAGGAATTGGTCCATCCCCTATAAATGAGTATGTCGCAGAAGGGTTAATTGATATGGCCTTCCACACATTGTTTCCAGATAGAAGATGTGATTGGTTAGAACCAATAATGAAATGAGTACATCTACATGAATTTGTTAAACATTTGATTTGATATAGGGATGACTATTTTAGATGACACCCATGATTCAAATATTACATGATGAATATGACTATCAGACATCATATATAAAATTCATTTGTAGTTTTTGTGAAAAAGATTCTGCAAGACATGCCAATCACCACTAATGAATTAAATAAGCATATGGAAAAAATGCTACACTCTCATCTAGCTGATTGTTTGATGTATTTTGGTAATACATTGAGGGGTACAAGGTTTTATTGGGTAAAAATCCATGTAGAAATAAGTGACATGTTGCATCAAATTGGAGAACCAACAATTTTCTTCATGTTGAGTCTAGCTTATATGTATTGGCCTAATCTACATGCATTAATATCAAAAACACCTCTGACCAATCCAAAAGAATCATAAAAATGACATCGACAAAATATTATTGACTATCCTCATATAGTGGCATATTACATACACTTGCAACATATAATTTTTGGAACATAGATACTACAAAAAGGAATGAAAGTAAATGATCATTGGTCTAGATATGAATGGAAACATAGAGGTTCACCATATGTACATGGGTTCATATGGTTAGAGGGAGTACTAAACATGGAGAACCTTGATTGGACAAATAATAATGATCTAAAAAATGCTTAAAAATACATTGATTCTATTGTCCATGCCTGGAATCCACATGCCGATCCACATCAATAAAACATATAGGTATGTTATTAGTATTTTTTGTATATAATTTTTTCATAATAATTAAGTTGACTCATACTAATAGATTAAATTTTATATATGATGCAATATAGGTATTACAAAAAATTTCACAACATCCATGTCTTTGAAATACACATCAAATAGCACAAGTGGATCTTGACTATGAATATGAAGAGCTAATCAATTGTGTAAAGCATTGTAAAATGTGTAGAGAGTGTGCCTACCTACATAAGAAAATAGGAAAGATGGTTTGTAGGTTAGATATTCATACATTTATGTTTTTATATATAAATATATCATAATGTGCTTCCATAAAATAATTTTTTTTAAATTTAAAATGCACCATGGCCATTGAATATGAATGGATAAAAAAATTAAGGACACAAAAATAGGAGATAAAAAATATGAGCCGATAAGAAATGATGATTGTGTAAATACACATAATTGAAAAATAATACAATTATTGAGACAAAATATAGATTGGCATCCTATGTTTTCAAAACATGTGGTAATTAATTACATTTCCAAATATATGGCAAAAACTAAGAAGTTTTGAAAATTATCATCAAATGTTAATGTGACTTGAAAACATTGAAAACCTTGATGAGTTAACAGCTAGAGCATATAGAATATTCCTAATAGAGACCCTTGTCAAAAGAGACATTGGGGCACAAGAGACATGTCTTATGTTATTAGAGCCCCAATTGGTAGAGAGTAGTATATTTTTTGTCACTTTGAATGTTTCATGTGAAGTGTTCAAACCGGTGACACAAACTAAAGGACCAAAAAATGATAAAACCCTTAAAATATTTCATTTATGGATACATGAATAGACATTATGAAATGGAAATTTTTTCACTTATATAGATACCTAGATCATGGTCATATAATCAAGTGAAGGTGAGAAAATAAATGGGAGGTCAGGAGTGTGGCAACTATTGTGAGAGTATTCCCAAGGTTTACTACAATGCCTGTATGGGATTCATAAAAATGGGTTGATTTATAGTGGGCATAACTATTGATTTACAAGCCATTTCAAAATATAGAAAGAGGTATTAGACTTTATTATGATATAATAACATCAGACTAGGAGTCATTGAACTAAAATCTTTGGCATATAAAGAGGAGGACTATGCTAGATGAACATGAAAATCAAAGAGATGTTGAATGTGATGATGTTCAATCCATTCATCAAAATACAATGGAACATTAGTGAGAAATTATATCAAGGATACATCATGGGAAAATTATGGAATTATCATAATTAGATATGTTGGCTAGAAGATATCTTGATAGACAAGCACCATAGAATCATGAATATAAAGGAGAAGAATACACAACTTTATCTATAAATTTCATAATCATAGTAAACTACAATGGTTTACTCATACTAGATGATATAACAAGTAACATTTCATATGGAACCTTAGGCGTCAAACCAGAAAAGGCACTTGATATAATCATGAGACATTTTCTTCAGACTCATAATTTTGCACCACTATGCATGATAATTCAAAGAATAGAAAAAACACAAAAATTGCATCTAATTGGTGTCATTCATGAAGCTTTTCAAAATGAATCATCAAATATGCAACATTTTCCACTTATATTAATTTCACTAACTAGAGTTGCAACATATAATATTGGTGCTTCGACAATCCATTTAACAATACGAATCCTAATTATCGATTTTATTGAATTAGAAAGAACAAGAATCACAAGTTTTAAAGAAGAAATGTGGAATATAAAATACATATTGATTGACTAAATGAGTTTCATTAGGGACAAAATGTTTTAGAACATAGATTCATGACTTCATAAAGCTTTTATAGAAAATGTAAACATGAATTTTGAAGGGAGATCAATCATTTTAGTAGGAGATTTGGGCCAACTACCTCCTGTGAGTAATAAAGCACCATATAATTTTAATAGATATGAAAAGATATTATGGGAAGAATTAAAAATATGTATTACTTTGGATAAGGTATTAAGATAAGAAGGAGAAATTGATGACCAAAAAAGGTTTGAACTACTCACAAATCTTATAGATGCACGTCCAATTATTGATGATTGGAAACTATTGATATCAAGAACAAATAATGTATTACATCCAAGCATCAGGGAAGATGTTAATGTTAACAATGATATTCATTTATTTTCAATTAATTATAATATGAAAAATCATAATAGAATGAAATTAAAATCATTACAAGGACTGATTGCATGGATCATTACAACTAGAACATGTAGTACCAATCCATCAGGAGCCTAGAATGATGAATTGGATGTGGAGTTTCTAATATCTAAGGATGAAAAAGTGATGTTAACCTCCAACCTATGGATATAAGTAGGACTTGTAAATGGATCTCTAGGATATATTCAAAGTATAGTATGCAAACATATAATTTCCTAAGAAAATATTGCCTATCGCACACTAAGCAAATATTACCTATTTTCCCAAATCTAATTCTAATCATTTGAAATATCCCTTATCCAAGTCAAGATATTTTTTTTCCAATTTGAAAGAAATATTATCAAATATTCAATCCATCTATAAAAGCTTACATGTAGACAAAAAACTATAATTATACAAATAAATCTATGTGGTAAAACAAAATTAGATAGGTTTCCATATTTTGTGTATTGGATGGAAAAGTAGTAATAAGTCATTGAGATGATGATTGGATCCATCATAGCCTATTACACTCTACCTTTTATTCTAATAATGTTTCATCTATTGCAATACCTATTAGGATTTAAAATTTGAAGAAGTCATTTTTAGACCATTTATGTTCATTTGAATGTCAAACCTATACACATGCATACTTTAAGTAGGTGCTTGTGACTATGCCATAATTTTTCTAATTATAGTATGGGACATAATCAAAAAGAAAAGGATAGTAGTGTAGGTTGATTTTTCCAAATTTTAGTAAATATAAACCTTAATAAGTGATGTATATAGTTTATGTTGCAGAGAAAAAATTTGGTATTAATTTATATTTAATATGTATCTAAGTAAAAAATAGTAAGCATATATGTAGAAAGTAACTTACTCTTATTATATTTTTCATATCTAGTTTATTTCATTCATTTATGGTTTATCAATTTCATTAATTTTCTTTTGTTCTACTAGTTTCTTATATATTTAGAACATTTTATACATTTATATTCAATTTATGTTAATTAGAGATAATACTTTGATTTATTCCAAAGTATCATTTAATAAACTGGTGAACATTCACAATTTATTTGAGTTTTACTTAAAATAAATTTTCATAGGGCTTAGATAAATTCCTAAGCATTTGACACTAAGATAATTTTATCTAAACCTTGGTTATAATATTTGATAGTAAAGGAATTTTATTTCAACCCCAGATTTAATCATCGACATCAAAAGCACTTTGTTTTGACCTTACATGTCATGAAAATTTACTAATATATTTACACAAGTTCTTTTCTACTTATAAGACCTGAATTTTATTTTAATGTAACTTTATTTTCAATTTTCAAATAATATATGGTTGTATTGGATGATAATTATTATTTAAAATCCATTCTATTTATCATTACTTGTTGTGTTCCTCATGTCGTCACTTAGATTTTAAAACTTTGAGGAGATGCAAAGCTCTCCTCATCAAAGTGGCACAATGGAATCCCCTTTAGGCTTGTGGCTAGTCTAAGGAATGAGGTGAGTCTCTAGATAGGGCTAACACCCTTGATGTACAACTTAAGATTGAACCCATAATTAAATTTTGAAGGGGTAAAGGGAGAGAGATAACTAAAATCAAATCTAAACTAAGGAGGTGATACACTGAATCACTTTTATTACTTCAAATCAATTGCATTATACACTTGAGACCAAGAAATAAACTAAAACATACACTCCTCCAATCTACAACTTCTCACATCAATGTTACTTTGTGAGGTCAAGATGAACATATAGGCTAGGAGGACTAGACAAGAGGACTTGAATGACACTAATGAAACTAATAACTCACTCAACCTTGAAGCATCATAAAACACTTCACATGACCTATAAAAATAATCTTTCTAACTGTAAATAGGTTGTGAGAATGAGATGACTTTCTAGGGAAATAAGATTGTCACTTAAGTAAAACAAAAAATTCATGTAAAAATCACTAAATACAGTCATGGAATAGGTAAAAATTAGTCATTTTATTGATTAAAATGTATAAAAATGAGTAGGGACCTACCATGCTCAAGTGGAACATCCAAAAAAATGCTAAAATGGCTAACTCTTATAGAGTTTGAGAGAGAGAAGAAGATAAATCAAAGGGTCACAAGGACACTTGTAAAGATAATAAATTCAATTATAAATTAATTATAATAGGATATGGGTCAAAACATTCAATGTGATGAGTTAAAAATGTCAATCCAAGTCATCAAAGTTATGCAAAGTGGCACAAAACTCCTCCTTTTTGCACAAAAAAATTGCCTTCATGACTAGGCCTATTTGAAGATATTTTAACTAATTACGAGAAGTATATATTATTTTTATGGAAGGGGAAACTCTCATACATTCCTATCCTTGCAGTTTTTGATTTCCTAGTGCTCTAGAAACCTCTTAAAGTGAGCCATCGTCATGTGTAGTAAAAAAAGAACTCCTTTCATGAACCTTTCACAATTGGCCCCCAATTTGGCTTCAATTTGTCATGAAAATCCATAAAAATAATTGGGTGAAATTTCTAAATACTATTAATGTATTTTGAAGCATCAATCAATATTTAAAATCTATTCATGTGAAGCTTTTCACCCCTCTCACTAGCTTGTGCATTAGACTAGTTTTGACTGGTTGAGTTGAATGACATGTTTGAGATAGTTAGGAAAATTTTGAAGGCATGAAATTTATGTTAGAGTTATATTAAGTATAAATATTTACATCCATGTGATTTTCATCTCTTCATACGTCCTAACACCTTCAAAATAGACAAAATAGTTATAAAACACATGTTTATACTTCATCAAAATAATTATGTACAAATAGCTAGCATGTGAGGGATCCTGAGGGAGTCCTCTCTAACATAAAATAAATATTATGGTTAAAATATTCAATTAAACTATCTTTCTAATCTCATTCTCTCCATCAAGTCCTGGCTAAGGGTTTAGGAGGGTTTTAGCTTATTTTAACACTTAAGCTTGTTTCATAAAAAACTAACATTCAAAATACTAAAAAATTACACAAAAGAATTTTTAAACACCTACATAAACATCTATAAACCTATTATATTACCATCCAAGGCATCATGTATGATGTGACCATTCAAATATCCTCTATCGAGTTCTTCCTTTCACTTGCACAAGCCAAATTTTGATCCCAAGTTGAAATTAGGTTCCCATACAACCTATTTGCTATAAAAAGGATTAAATAAATATTTTATGGTCCCTAAAACATGTTTCAACAATTTTTAGTAAAAATATCAAGTCAAAAATGAAATTGACCTCCCTTTAGATGCTAGGCCTAGTCATGTTCATATAGATTATACTGCAACTCAGGCCAAAAAAGCCTTTGATGGATTTTACTTGTCTCCTCATAGACAAGAAACACATTTGGTTACCCAATATACATGTTATAATATCCTATAAATATCAATTCAATGTGGAAATGAAAAAGCATATCATTTGGACCTTTAGTCCTATTCTTTGCCTAGTGAATTTGCTTGCATCATTGATAACATAAGACACCTTGTTTATTTTATATCTAATTTTAGGTATTTTACATGATGTAATATATGTATTATAATCCTAAGACTTATTTAAATATTCCACAACTCCTAATCCACCCTTCAATCTTTTGCCTCCAAAACCTACTAGTTTCACTTAAGGGGAAGTGCCCTCTGTCTGAGACAAAACAAAGAGAACTTCCCCTATTCTATGAAACCATTTGAATGTTTTATGAGTTTATTCAAGTTTTGGATATTAATTATATCACATTTCGGTCATTTTTCATATGACTATATGATCCGAGCAATATTTTAGGTGACAATTCAGGCAATGGTTCTATCCCAATTGGTGGCAGAACTTCTGAGAGCCATAACTTTTGCACCATAGCTCCATTTGACTCCCTGTTTGAACTGTTGTAAAGATAAGAATGATTATAAAACCATGATATCAAAATAATATTTTATAAATGGGTTTTTACCCACAAAAATTAAATATAAGTGCCCCAAATTTAAATTTTAGTAGTAAAGTCTGGAAATAGTAAGTTTCAAAAAATAATAATTCATCAAAATTTGTATTGTTGTAAATCATGGAAGTAAAACCACTTAATCTCCCTAAATATTTGTTACATTACACATCCTCCTCCTACCTTAAAAATGTGTATAAATTAAGATGTAACCTGAAATAGAAATTAGACATCTCTTCTCAGAGATAGGCATATGTTTGGGTCTACAAATTTGATCAATAAAGCATCTCTTCTCAGAGATAGAATTATTTAAATTATGTTTTTATTGTTTCTTTAATTATATTTAAATCATAACTTATAACTTTTGGATCATTAGACCCTCAAATAACACTAAAATTGAGATAGGCTACTAGAACAGGGACTCTGTATAGGGTTTCACTGTATGGACTGTGCCTTGTTTTGTTTTGAACTCTTTTTAGCATGATTATAATTATAGAGATCACCTATAAATGGTATTAATAATTATGAACCTATTTCAAAATCATATATATTTAAAATACACTACATATCCTTGATAACTCTTAAAACCTCTCACTCAGTCAAGACTGAGTTTTAATTGTGTCTATATTTTCTGCGTATAGGCATCCTTAATTCTAAATGCATGTAGTTATTATGCCTCATAATATACCCTTGTGTCTCATAATTTCACAATTAACTTAATATTTCTAACCTCTCATATCCGTTCTCAATCACTCTACTCTCATAAAGGAGTCCTTACTACCTGAATGAGATACCTCTTTAATAACCCCTACATGTAGCTTACTTTTTGTCTTATTTGTATTAATGAAGTTAAAAAACATGAATCTATATGCCCATATAATGTCATAATGTGTAACTCTTCCTAACCCTACAATCACCTTGAGTGTCTTAGATCCAACCTTGAAACTTGAGACTTCTTAACTGTTTGTTTGCTTAGTTGAAGGTCAGTGCCTTCTATACAAGGGACACCTAGGGGTACTTGTGAAACTTGAAATCATACATCAATATAAATGTAATGATTTATATGCCATTTTTATCCAATTTCCTCCACTTGAATAATGTCCAACATGAGTGAATGAATTGTTACCCACTAAAGGTGTCAAAATACCATCTACATCTTTCCAAACATGTAGATGCTACAGTAGGTTTCCAGTGCATAATTTGATAGGTTTGAGCCTGTCAAAAAATAATCTCCCTTATTTCTCTTTACTTTATTCTCTTCAAGGCTATTAAATTTCATAAGCTCTATAATATTTATATGTCTACGTACCTTAAATCCTTTTTCAAACATGTTACATGATGTTCAAAACATACCCTTGGGCCTTTATTTTCCCTTTTTAGGGACAAAGGGCCTAAAATAGTTTATGAATCCTGCAAGATATTTACATCTTCTAATTTCCACTTTGACACATCCAAAAAATTTATCATCTTCTAAATCATGATATGACTTTAAACACAAATTCTATCACTTTCTTCCACACATGATATGGGTATTTAGTTCTTCATCAAGATTACTATAGGTGAGTATATCCATGGACAATGATTGAGCTCAAAATTTAGAAATATGCATTTAATTGGATATCTAAAAAAAATTATGCTACAATTAAACATGATAAAATAAGCTACTTTCATGATCAAGGGACTGATTAATTTCAAACTTCTTCTCAACATGAAAATTTCCTTGAGGACACTTGAAGTTGCCCATTCATGGTTGACTGTGTAATTATGATAATGTGGTGGATAAAAAGAATTTTATTGACCCCATAACCAACATATATTCTCTCTAAAAATCACAAAAATAGATTATGGTCTAAAAAAATTGAGGAAAGATTCCATATCACATTTCAAAATTTGAAAACTCTTGTAGACACTAGTAAAGATATGTAGGCAGACCATGAGCAAAAACACACTATGAAATTAATTCATGGATTATTTATTTAGAGGAGTGAGATCATTAAGGAAATCAAATTTAAATTTGAAACATGATAAAACCAAACACACTCAACTACCATGACCACCATTAGAATAAGAGAATCCTTCAAATGGTGAAGAAATACCTGTTGCACTCAAAAAGACTAGTCTAAAAATTTGAAGTGTTTTTTCCAATAAAATAAAATTGAAACATTAAAATAAGAATGGAATATATTTGGGGACATATTCATCATCATTTTATATCAAAATAAGCAAGTCATTTATATGAAATTGTTCAAAATGAAGTAAAACCTACAGGTTTCACATAATGACAAGAAATTTTGCATAATCAACTTCAAACAAATGGTTCATAAAGAAAAATTTATAATTATAAAACTTGTACTATAAAACTGAAAGTATATTAGTGTATAGTACTCCTCTAGGATAGTTTTTCCTAAAACTACTTGTGCTGGTCGTAGCAAGTACAAATCAGCAAGTCACTTCAATCTGCCAAGAAGAGTGAAAATGAATTAGAATGGTTTTGAGAAAGAAGTATTATTTTAATATCAAATCAAACATGAATATTTGTGTGTGGAATATAAAGAGTCAAATTTACATCTTTTCCAAGTGGCGCACTTCCTAAGGAGGCTATACAAGTACCACTTTCTCCTATTCTACTGAGAAAACTACCTTTTCTGTTAGCAACCTACAATATTTTTAGTCATTTTAGTTTTATAGGGATTATAATGACACATGGATCATTACATTATTTTTTTAAGCTTTCACATTTCCTAATAAACCTATACAAAGCATTAAATGCACCATTTTCTACCCTTAAAATGGATCAAAATGATAAATGGACCTAGAAACTAATTGACCAAAGCTAGTAAAACATTAATTGACATAAAATTACCTATAAAAAATCTTATTAAAATACATTATACCCCATTATAAGCCTAAAAATCAAATTTTTTACTAGGGGTACACCAATTTCACTTAAAATTCAAATTTGGTCAACAAATTAGTGACTTATAGGGGTAGTATGCCTACCATACTAACTAGACCAGTAGCCTTATCAGTCCAATGGGTTTAAGAGTCATGTAAGGACTAAGACAAATAAGAGACTTTTAATATTGACTCAAATTGGTCAAAACAAGATAACTAATGACAATCTCAATAACACAAAGTAAAAGACACACACAATAAAGAAAGCAAACACACAAGACACACACATGTGCATAAGCACTTAGGTGAATTAGGAAACAACCTATTATAAAAAACAAGAAAATAAACATACTTCCTTTCCTAGATCAAAAGGAAAACTTCTTGAATCATCCTGATGGTGAGATAAAACATAGTTCCAAGCATACTTATATTTGGATTGAATGCTTTGTGGATCAAACCTCTTCTTTAGAGCTTCACCTAATTTGGTCTCATGTAGATCATCCTTAAATAGGTCTATAATGAAGACATATTTGTCTTTGACATGTTCACATAATTCATACTACTTCCCACTCTTCATTTCATAGTCATCTTATGGATCCTTAGTAGGCATGTCTCCAAGAGGATTGATTTCTTGTTCCTTAAAAGATTTGGGTCAATATGAGCTTTTCCCATCCTTAATGAGATAATGTGTTTCTCCTAACTAATTGATAAGATGATAACCCATATTTATGAATTCAAAAATGTCATCATCAAATACATATGCTTATTTAAAGGATAGATTTGAAATAATGCTTTTCCTTTGCATACATACTTGAGTACCAATGTTGCCTTCTCCATCTTTGATCAGATCATAGCCTTCTTGAAGAGGAGTATATCCTACTCCATTAACATCAAACAAGTCATTTTAAACGTAATTAAGAACTTATCCATCCTTATCCATGGTATTTTTCAAAGTGATGAAATATTTTTAGATAATTTCTTCCTCTATGGAAAAGGGAAGGCATCCATCTTCATCAACCCAATCTGAAATATCTACACTAGAAGTTAAATTTTCATCAAATATGGAGGAAAAATATTTTGAATTTCCCTTTTTTTCACTAAATGGAATCCATATGGTGATTTATTCCTGATAAACATTCATGAGGTCTTATTTATCAACCATTAATTGAGCACATTCTTCTTCATTTGCTTCTCAAGATAGCTTTTTCAACATGAAGAAAACATTATTCATCATCAACAATGCAAATAGATTCAACACAGGAGTTTACCTTGTATTAATCACTTAAGACCTCTGGAGGGATTTAAAATTGAACTTCAGGTGTCATAATCTGATCTCTTTTGTTAAGGTATATAAATTCTTCAACCTCCATCATGGTGATGCCAAGGCTAGGCATCTTAAAATCATGTGATCTAGCCCAATGAGGATTCCAAGGAGGTAGGCTTTCTTCAAGCAAGAGTTATCTTTCCTTATCAACTATCTGACTTCCCTTGGTTCCCATACCATAGGTATATCAAGGCAAAGGGTGATGGAGTAAGAAAAAGATGAACTAGTTGGTGGAGGGGTAACATAGAACTCTAAATCAGATTGTGAATGCAAGGTAAGAGGCTCTTTTGGAATCTCTTGAGGGAGGGGAGATGGGATGTGTTTAGGCATACGATCTTCTCTTTCATCTAATCCTTCATTCACACCTTGACTAAGTATATATTCATATTTATCTCTAGCTCCTCTATTTTCTTAGCTAAGTTCTGTTGGAAAAGTCCTCTTGAAGCTCATAGGAATCATCATGAGGATAAGGAGTACATGAGGGATATCATGGAATAAAATAAGCTTCTTGATGAAGGGTGTGAGGGGACTGCAAAAGATTAAATCCATTTTCCACTTCACACTCTTTGACAATGCTTCCATATTAGTTCTTTCCCCATAATTCTACTATTTTTCTCTAGCTTAAGATGTTAGGATTAGATGTCTTCTCAATTTCACACTCTTGGTCAAAACATTTCTTCTCCTTCTCTCCCCATGAATCCACTATCTTATTCCAACTTAGGACATTGGAATTATGAGTCTATTTTTGAGGTCATAGGGATGAAATGTGAGAGGGAAATGAGGGTCTAAAATCCACTTCCTATTTTTCCAACATAGGCTATTGCATATGTATATTTTCTAACTTAATTTTCTTATAAATATTTATCTCAAAGACAAGATTTCTCTTTTCAACTCTCTCATCCAATTTCTTCAAAAAAAGATGACTTTGATAGACTTGATTTGTCTCATGAGTAGGATTTAGGAATGACTAATAGGGAACTTGGGGAAGTAGGTGTGAAGGTTTATAGACTTGGTAAGGTTTCCTCTGATGAATTCTAAACTTATCCTCCAAGGATACAATCAAACCACTCACATCTAGTAACTCGTTTTTAAGCCTTTGTTAATTAGATCCCTCAATAGGTACCCACTCTTTCTTAACTAACTCTAAATCATCTCTTACATTTTAAATGACATGATTAGAAACCTCTATACCATATCCTTTATGTGTGTCAATATCCAACATGTATCTCTCATATCCTAAAAGTACTTTCTTGAAGGTAGAAATGGGCTAATTAGAGAAATGACTAGGTTGACTGTGAGGGGTAAAACATTGAGAAGGCCAGTTATAAGATTGGTATAACTCATCACAGGGTTGAATATGGTCTTATTGGGACTGATAATACTCATAACAAGATTGACCAAGAACTTTTTCATATTGATAGGGAATAGGACAAGATGAATATGTTTCACCAACTTATGTAATATAAATCTCAACACCAAAATTAGCCATGAACCTTCATTGAAAGCAAGAACATAAATAAATATGCTAACATCAATATTTAAAGGATAAATTGGGATGCTTGACTAGTTGATATGTCTTCAAAGTCACCATTGATGCTTGAAAAGATGCCTCTAAAGGCTAATTGTTGAGAGACAACACCAAAAATTTGTCAATCTCTTCAAATAACAGTCCCATCAAGCATGCCAAAACTCTTGTCACTTCGAGTTTCACCCTTTAAGGAGATGAAAATCTCTCCTCATCTAAGTGGCACAATGTAATCACCTCTAGGCTTATGGGTAACCTAAAGAATAAGGTGAGTCTCTAGATAGGGCTAGCTCCCTTAATGTACCACTTAGGATTGAACTTATAACTAAATTTTGAGGGGGGAAAAGGAGAGAGATAATTGAAATAAAATATAAACTAAGGATGTGATACACCAAATCAATTTGATGACTTCCAACCAATTTAATTCTACACTTAAAACCAACAAACAAACTAAACAATACAGTCCTCCAATCTACAACATCTCACATCAATATTACATTGTGAGGTCAGGATGAACATCTAGGCTAGGAGGAATAGAAAAGAGGCCTTGAATTACACTAATGAAAATTATAACTCACTCAACCTTGAAGCATAATAACACACTTCACATGCCCTATAAGAATAATCTTTCAAAATACTAATAGGTTACAAGAATGAGACAACATGCTAAGGAAACAAGTGTGTCATTTAAGAAAAATAAAACATTAAATTAAAACACACAAATTATAGTCATGAAATAGGTAAAAATTATTAATTTTATTGATCAAAAGGTATACAATTGAGCATGTATTTTCCATACTCAAGTGGAACATCCAAAACAATGCCAAAATGGCTAACTCTTATAGAGTTTGAGAGAGAGAGAGAAGAAGAGAAGTCCAAGGGTCACAAGGACATTTTTAAATATGATAAAATAAGTTATCCATGCATGATAATATGATATGGGTTTAACCATTAAATTTCATGAAGTACAAATTTTAATCCAAGTCATCAAAGCTATGCAAAGTGGCACAAGACTCCTCCTTTTTGCACAAAAAAATTGACTTCATGATTAATCCTATTTAAAGGTCTTATATCTAATGAGGATAAATAAAAATTATTGTAATGGAAGGGGAGATTCTCATACATGCCTCTCCATACATTGGTTGCATGCATGACCCTCTGTAAACCTATTAAAATGAGTCATAATCACCTACATTCTAGAAAGAACTCCTTTTATGCACCCTGCACACTTTGTGGTCAAAGTGTACACACTTGGTACAAAATTTAAATACTCTCCATGTAATTTTAAGCATCAAGATAACTTTAAAATCAATTCAAGTGAAACTTTTCACCCCTCTCACTAGCTTATGCATTAGGCTAGTTTTGAGTGGCTCAGTTTAAGGACCTATTTAAGACACTTAGAAAAAATCTAAAGGAATTAAAATTACATTTAGAGTTATCCTAAGTCTAAATATTTCCATCCTTGTGATTTTCATCTCTTGCAACTTCATACAACCTCCAAAACATACAAAACATTGAGTAAATGATTTCTTACTCCTCCATCTGTAAAATTATCTATAAATATATGGAAATTGAGGGAGATTGAAGGAGTCCTCTGAAAGATAGAATATATATTATAGTAAAAATATTCCATTAAACTATCCTTCCAAGCTCATTTTCTCCATCGGGTCCTGGCTAAGGGTTTATGAGTGTTTTAGCATGTTTTGACAAAAACTTATTTCATAAAAATATGACATCCAACCTACGAAAAAGTTACCCAAAATAATTATTCAAGACCTCCCTCAACATCCTTTAACTTATCATATTCTCATGAAAGGCCTCATGCAAGATGTGAGCATTCAGACATCCTCAATCGAGCTCTTCCTTTCACTTTCACAAGCCAAATTCTAGTCCAGAAGTCCAAATTAGGTTCCCCTGTAACCTCTTTCCTATAAAAAGGATTAAATTCATACTTTAGGGTCCATAAAACATATTTCAAAAAGTTTTAATATATATATCAAGTAAAAAATGAATTGACCTCCCTTTAAATGCTAGGCCTAGTCATGTTCATAAATGTTTGACTGCAACTTAAGCCCAAATTAGAACTAGAACAGGGACAATATACATGGTTTCACTATATGAACTATTCCTTACATGATTTGGAACTCTTTTTGGAATGATTATCATGGAAGAGATAATATAGAAATGTTAAGAATAATTATTAATATATTTCAAACTTTTCTATCTTCACAATCCACTTCATATCCTTAATAACTCTTAAAACCTCTCACTCAATCAAGATTGAGTTTTAGTTGTGACTATGTTTTCTTCCTATAGGTGCCCTTCATTCCAAAATCATTTAGTTATGATGAATTATAATCTCCCCTTGTGTCTCCTAATGTCACAATGAAATTAATTTATACTTATAACCTCTCCTATCCCTTCTCAATCACTCTACTCTCATAAAGGAGTCCTTACTGCCTGACTGAGACAGTTCTTTAATAACCCCTACATGTAGCTTACATTTTCTCTTATTTATATTTATGAACCTATACAAACCTTCATACAGATGTTCCATATTATTTCATCATTTATAACTCTTCCTAACCCTACAATCACCTTGAGTGTCTTAGAACCATCCTTGAAACTCATGCTAGTTACCTAGCTGAGACATCCCTACCTGTAGGTGAACATAAGGTCTAGGCTTGAAAAATAGTACATATGACCTTTTAAATTTCCAAGACCATTTGATAAGTACATTGGGTCCACTTATTCACATTTATTATCTCTTATTCACTATTTTATCCCCTTAAACATGTTCATTATTTGTTTGCTTAGCTAAAGGTGACTACCTTCAATACAAGGGACACTTGGGGGTACCTGTGAAACTTCAAATCATACATAAATACAAATTTAATGATATCTATGCCCTTTTTATACCATTTCCTCAACTTGAATCATTCCCAACATGAGTGAATCCATTATTACCCACTAAAGGTGTAAAAATACCATCTACATATTTGCAAGCCTATAGATGTTATTGTAAGTTTTCAATGCATAATTTGATAGGTTTTAGCCTCTCAACAACCAATCTCCCTTGTTTTTCTTGACTTAATTCTTTGCAAGGACCTTCAAGTTCATAAGGGATACCATTTTTATATGTATAGGTGTCTTAAATCCTTTTTCAAACATGTTACACTATGTCTAAAACATACCCCTAGGTCTCTATTTTCCTTGTTTAGGGATAGAGGGCTTGGAAAAATCTGTTGACTCCTCCAATATATTTACATCTTCTACATGCCCCATTGACACCTCCAACAAGTTTTTCATGTTTTAACAAATGATATTACTTTAAACACAAATTATATCACTTGATTCCACACATGACATGGGTATTTAGTTCTTCATCAGACTGCTTGTAGGTGAGTATCTCTATGGAAAAAAAATGAGCCCAAAATTATCAAATATGCATTGCATTTGGCTACCCAAATTTTTTTTAAGCCACCCCTAAGCATGACAAAATAAGTTCCTTTCATAATCAAGGGCCTAGATCATTGAATATGAAATTATGAGAATGTGGTGGATAAAAACCATTTTCTTGACCCCATAACCAACATGTATTCTCTCTAAAAAGGGAAAAAAGATATTATGGTCTGAAAAACTTGAGGAAAGCTTCCTTATCACATTTCAATGTTTAAAAACTCCTGTAGACACCAAGAAAGATATGCCTGTAGAGTGTGATCAAAGGTGAACTATGAATGTAATTCATAGAGTCATGCTTTAGAGGAGTGAGATCAAGAAGGAGATAAAATGAAAATTTTAAAAATGATAAAACCAAACACACTCAACTTCCAAAACAACCATCAGAATAAGAGAATCCTTTGAATGGTGAAGAATTCCCTGTTGCACTAAAAAATACCAGTCTATAAATTTGAAGTGTTTTTCCCATAAAATCAGCTTGCAAATTGAATGTAACCATGGTATACATGAGGGTACATATTCTACATCATCTGGTATCAAACTAAGCATGTGGTTTGTTTGAACTTGCTCACAATGAAGCAAAACTTACAGGGTTTAAAAAATGACAAGAAAATTTGCATAGTCAACTTAAAACAAATGGTTTATAAATCACAATTAATCATTATAAATATTATTAATGTTAAAATTAATTTCTCTAAGAGTGTAATACTCCCCCAAGTGTGTTTTTCCTAGAACTACTTGTGTTGGCTATACCAAGTATAAATCTATAAGTTACTTCAATCTACGAAGAAAAGAGAAAATGAAGTAGAATGGTTTTGAGAAAGAAATGTTAGTTTAAGATAAAAAAATGTTAATATGGGTGTTTATAAAATTAAGAGTCACATTTACACATTTTCTAAGTGGCACACTTCTTAAGGAGGTAGTACAAATGCCACTTTCTCTTTTTCTACTGAGAATACTACCTTTTATCTTAACATCAGGTAATATTTCTAGTAGTTTCAGTTGTCTAAGGCTCATAATTTCACATGGGTAATAACACATTTTTACACTTTCACATTTCCCAAAAAATGCATACAAAGCATTAAGTGCATCATTTTTTACCCTTAAAATGACTCAAAACTATAAATGGACCTAGAAACTAATTGACCAAAGCTAGTAAAACATTAATTGACATAAAATGACCTATAAAGCATCTCATGAAAATATATTATACCCATTTATAAGCCTAAAAACCAAGTTTTTTACTACGGGTTCCCCAATTTGACCTAAAAGTCAAATTTGGACAAAACCTTTTGTAAGGAATATCTTTAACAATGATGTAATAGAATGAATTAAATCAAATGTTAAGAAAAAAATACCATTAATACAAATATTTTGGAAGTCAATCATAACCTTAGGACAAGAATAGTTATACACACAAGATGATATGAGCATTACCATACACCCTCTGTAGGGGCTTACTGTGAACATAGAAAATGACAAAGACTATGAATATTAATAAGGAAAATGTATAGGTTCCTCTTGGTGAAATAAATTTGTCAATACCTCTATGCCCACCCAAATATTTTACCTCTTTGATATCTTTCACTCAACATGAATATTATAAACATCGCGATGATAGAACATCTAAAGAACAAATTGATTCCATTGGTAATTTTGATCAACCTCTTAACAAAATTACTGCAAGTGTTGCTTCCTTAATAATTGATATTATTATCACATTTATGGTATAATTATATTAATTTAAATAAATATATAGTTTACTTAAATTTTATGGTCAATAAATCTCTTTTTTTGAGTGTGTTAGTTACTTTTGGTTCGCTTTTAGTTCACCTCATTATTGAGTGATCTAGTTTTGTTTGGATAGATAACTATATTTAATTTACATCAATCTATTTTAAATGATTTTTTACAATAATTTTAGACCTTATATAGATTTATTAATTAACTATAAATATTTGATCCATATCTATAAATATGAAAGCTTAATTTTTAATAATATGAAAATAATATTTGGTGTTTACTCTGCTTTATGATCCTTTTTTTTTGTCATCTCATATCATAGCCATGGATCTCTAACCATTGTTAAAGATTGCAGCGGGAGAAGAAAATAATGAACAATAATGTGCATTCTCACTCACTTTTATATCCATTCTATCCTAATTGGTCTCACGTTGAGGCATTAGAACTCAACTCTACTTTGCTTTTTCATAATAATTCAATTTTCCAAAAAGAGTATTTTTCATTGATTATTAAAATGTCTCATTTATCAAGATATTAGAATGTATCATTGTAACATTTCAAAAATATATTTTAATTTTTCATTCAAATAATATTTATAATCCATTACTTTTGATTTAATTTAAGGCATAATTATATGAATTGGTATGTTGAAGTTCCATGTTAATATTTTATTCTTTAATGGTGTTGGTAATGTATTTTATAAAAGAAGAAGAAAAACAACTTTACACCAACACTATGAATAAGAGAAATTATAAATTACATTAAAAATATTTAGGTATGAAAACCTCCTTTATTGTTTATGACTAAACACAATCAGCTCATGGTTTTTGAAAATCCCCCCCCCCCCCCCCCCAAATGTGTCATGGAAGTTGAAAGAACCAAAGCCACCTCTTACACAAAATCACCTTATAGAAAAAGGTATTGCAAAAAGGTAAGGTTTTGATATTTTTAGCATATAAATAACTATTTTATCCTTTATGTGTTTGAAGTGATTAATATGGGAGTTATGAACATTTTTTATTGAATAAACCCTACCAACATAAGGTCTATAAATGAAACCACAAGACTACATTTTTAGAAAAATTTGTATTTATGACAAAAATACAAAAATTGGGGCTATTTAAACAATTTTTTCTATTTAAATAAACTATGAAAGTATTTAATTTTCTTCCAAATAGAGGGGGTGACCTTTTATTTTAATTCATTTTTTTAAACATAATATAAATAGAAAAATATAGTGTAAAACATTACTTTCCTAAAAAATTTAAACATTGAAAACACAACACAATAAATATTATTAAGTTGAAACATTTGGTGTAATCGATGAATATGGATTATGTCTACAAGTAATGTCATTTTACTTTGAGCTACTACAAACATATACTCACATATCTACAATGTAAATTTCTAGACATCATCCCTATAAATTATGAGGGAGAAATAAGGTGTATACACACAATATTTTCACAATTTTATTGATTACTGACACTTCATATCTTGTAGGAACCTACTGAGTCTCAATCTCTCTGAGTGAATACCTTAAGGGGTGCATGGGTAAAGGGGTAGATAGAACTTTGGTGCTTCGTAAGATTCTTGTTCCTTTTGCCACTTGCTATCTACACTCTTGCCTCCTAAAACCTTGAACCCTAATCTTATTTCTCTCTTTCCTATCTATTCCCACCATTTGTCATGCTTTATCCCTCATTTATTACCTTTTTTACCTTTTTAACTATTCAATAAGTTAGGCTGACCTAGTTGACCTAGCTTATTCTAGGGATACTTTGACTTTCTTTTTTGTTTTCTATCCCAATTGACCTAGCACAAAATTCAAGAATTAGCCTGATAATGTTCTTGGTTGACCTGATTGACATATCATAATTGACATATCTAAAAGTATTTAGGGTGAGATACTACTATATATACAAGGTTGTTCTTTACCATTTCATAATATAGTTGAATTAAACAACCAAGTGTTAATGAACATTAGCTTATTGACCATTCTACTCGAAGAATAAAGCTTTAGGGTTCAATAATTTCATTTAGAGATTTGATATTGTCTTGTGGAGAATTATTTTTAACGATTAGGTAGGTCATTTATCCTAGAGATTATTTATCTTGGTTGTCCTTACAAGACACAACAATCTCTTATGAAGAACCATTGGCTAAGGAAGAGGTTGAGACTTGGCAACTTCATCTTCAAAGGTAAGTATTTCTAACTTTATTTCTCCTTTGTAAGAGTAGATAGATAATGTAGTATGTATTATTCTCTCCCATGTATTATGATTTTGTATACATTGATGTGATTATATGTCTTATATACATGTTTAGTTTAGTTATTTTTTACTTATTTTGTTTTAATGCCTACATTGGGCCACAAGCTTTGGTGAAACAAGATTAGTTTACTTTTCTTGTTATTAGATTAGTTTGCTTTCTTATTTATTATCATAAGTGAATATATAAACCATAGGAATATTATATGTTTATTGTGAAATCATGTTAGACTATAGGATTTTGAACCCTACTTAGCATGATATGCTGTGACAAATGATACAAGTGATCTCATAATTGGGTCTATCAAATCCTAATATTGGTCATGCTCCTACTAAACAAGTGCTTGTCTCAATTGAATGTGTAGGTATATCTATTGTATCGTATCTAGGATTAATTAATGAGAGCCATGTAATTTTTATTTCATACATTATGGTGAACCCGATGTGAATCAAACTCTTAGGTTTGTTTCACTTATTCTATTCATTTTTTCATCCTTTCTATCATATGTTTTGACTTATAGGCTTTATTCTGTCAACCTAACTATTTTCATATTTTTGTAGGAACATGGAATTAGATTGACCAAATCGATCCAACATAGGTTTCCATCATTTTACAAACTTTTTATCCAACCTAATAAGTCAACTAGGTCAACCTAGCACATTTCCAGCCACTTTGTAGTAGGTTCTTATTCAATATTCATAGTGCAGGTTCTAGATTCTAGACTTCTAAATTTGTATTCTAATCAACTATGATCTGTAAACTACACTGATAAAATCAAAGTAAAGTATAAAATATGGATATTGAATTTTCTAAACTTATCAAATCCTTGAAATGATCAAAATAACTTACAATTTATTTGAAAATTAAGTGTTCTCGGATATTGAATTGGAATGGAATTGTTGAAAGACTTTTCACTTCCATTAACCAATTTAACTAGTTTGTTCTTTTTTTTAAATGTCATAAAATGTAAATTTTAAAATATGGCATGCATTCCTGATTAATTAAAATTTATAAACTAAATTAAAAACATATAATCAAATGACAATTTTACCATATGACATTGATAACGGAGTTTGGCATCTCTTGACTACATCTCTGGGTTCACCCAATAGTGAGGACTGTTTAATTAATTTTTGTAACAAAAGGTGATACAATTCTTTGAAATGTTGCACAACTTCCCTTAGGTCTGATCTCTATACAAGAACTCCACCTTCACTAATTTACTCAAGCTTGACAGCATGGAATCCTTCCTCAGTCTTCAACCCCCCTTCGAAGATGCATAATTTGCTCCACTTAACAATTGGTCTATCCAATTTATATTAAAAATAGCTTTAACTTGTCTTTATAATTACAAAACATAATTAAAAAGGCTTATCCTCTGTGTATCAGGCTGGATAATAGATCAAAATCCATTTGTTAGCTATCTCCAAGCTTCAATATAGCTTTTAGCCTATTAAAAATAAAATACACAGTCTAGCAGAAACTTACATTCAAATATAAGTTCATGGCTTTTAAATTATTTGCTAGCCTGTACCATAGTCAGTCAAGGCTTATCCCTTTTGTATAATAGGTGCAAGGTTCAAGTCTTTGGCCTCCATTTTTGGGTGCTTAGACTGATCTCACTTTATCCTACATTGGAAATCTAAAAATGGTTTTCTATCTTTTAATAGGTAGGTAGCTTCCCTTTATAGTGTTGACACCCCTTTGGTGGGCTCGAGGCACTAAACATAGCATGGTTTCCAACTTAGCATATGACCTGGTAAGATGGAAGATAAGTCATGAGCTAGGTTAACTCAGACATGGAATATCTCATGGTCTCCAAAATTATCATGTAATTTCAAGCTTCACTCAAGAATGTGTTGGATGTGGCATGACAACTATTGGTTCACCCATGTAGTTTAATGGGGAATGGTATTTACAAAATATTACCAAGATATTTAAAACATATAATTGAATTGTCCCACATGTATCCAGTTGGCACAAAATATAGGTTTAAAAGTAAAGTCAAATACATTTCAATATGAAATGGAGGCCAAGGCACTCTTCCTTAATCAAGTGTGTTGACCCTCGTTGAGGGCACCTAACGAGCCAATAGCAAGGCCCACGATTCTCTATATGACCACTTGTCAAATATTGGAGGCTAAAACCAAAACAAAACCAAACAAAATTTTTGCACAAACATACAAAAATGGACTACCATGTGTCAATGGGTGATTGGTCCACTTGTAACATTCAAATTATGCTATGCATTGCAATACCTTCTTATTTTTCCTGTCATAAAATAACTTCAGTAACCATTAACTTAGGCATCTAAAATCCATTTTTTGATCCAAAAAAAGTATCAAAAATCTTTCAAAGAGATATTGTGTGTGCAAGAGGTTTCATCATAACTTGGGACATTTTTTGGACAGAGCTTTGGATCACACCTCCCTACAAAAGAGGCTTTTAGTCTCCAAAATTTTAATATCTCCTAAAACTGATAACCAGTCTATTGCCACACATCAAACAAAACCCAATCATAGCAAAATATAAACATTGGAAAAATAAATTATTCACAACTCAACTAAAAATGCCTACACATAGCATGAGTAAAGGAATCTGCAACTGCCAATAAACTGATCACAACATACCAAAACTATTTTCCCATGTCGCATCCTATAAAGCGATGAACTATCAATAATGGAAACAATTCCAAATGTAACTAAAAAATATGTTTGTTAATGCCAATAACATACAATAAATGTTGTAGACATGTTGCAATACAATGCCCTAGTATGTGACTTACAATGCTAAGCAAATGTAAACAACACAAAGTGTATATTTCCTAACATCCAAACATGCCCATAGGGTCTTACAATAAATCTTTACATCCATGTGCCAAAAAATAGATACATTCTAAAAATAGTAGTCAAATATGAGACAAGTGTTGTAAGGAAATTAACTCAACCCACAACATGCATTCTACTATTATCTCCAACTGATCAAATGTGTTAATGTCCTATCAATTCCATAAATAACTCTGTTAGCATAAATAGAAGATTCCAAAACATAGAGCTATTTAACATAAGGTGAGAATTGAAATACTTCAAATGATAAACGTATCTCGAAGTGTTTTCACAAGCTCTACTAATGCATCATCAAAGCTTGTTCTTTCCCTTAACCAAATTCTTAACAATGCTTTGAAAAATAAATGCATTATAAATCCACTTAATCAAATTTTAAGCCTATTTAACTTGATTTCCTCAGTGGATTCATTAACATCATTATGGATTGATTTAACTTCATTAACCTTATTAGCAGGTTGATAAATCATCTTATTTTTACCATTTCTAGAATGAGAAGATGATTGAAGTATAAAATAATGATCAATTTGATGTCCACTCATATGGCAATGAGTGCATAAAACCTTCTTAGGTGAGGTCTCCCTTTTACCTCTTCTCACTTTACCATAATGAGAATGGTATTTAACACCTGTAATATACTTAATCAAAGCATGTCTCTTCCAAAAAAACGTAACACAGTTGATATGCATCCCATAAAAAATGCAAGGAAATGATTACATCATTTCTCAATGTTAAATCCAAATTTCCTAAACATAAAAAGTGGATCAGAAGATTTAGTGCTAACTCTAGTGTAGGAACTAGGAGGTGGAATCTCAATAACTCTTTTACCTATTCTCTTACACTGCACATGCTCTACTAGTGGCCTCAGACCTTTGCTATCAGAATCTTGTCTTCTTTAAGCCATGGAGGCATTTTATCCAATATCTACCTGCTCACTAGTGTAACCCAAACCTGCATGAGGAGATCTATACTCTACCTCTATTGGGTTAGTAATTCCTTGTTATTTTGACCAAGACATCTTCCATTAAATCCTATTTTCTTCAACAATTTTGATCTTATACCCTTAGTGTGTTTTTCATAACTACCAGAAGTATCATTACTTGAATCCAAATCTGAATGGAAAGAAGAAGATGAATTACTTGGTGAATAGCTTATAGTGCACTCAATCATAGTCTCTATATATGAAGTATAAGGTTGTGTCTTCTTTGGTTCACCACACTACAATCTGATCAAGAGCTCATCCTTAGATTCAAGATTTGATTTCAAACTTACAACTTCCTCTTCAAGAGCTAAGAGCTTGCATCTCAGGAATACATTCTCATTTTGAATATGGGTATTGATGCTTTCAAGCTCTTCCATCTTGGATTTATGTGACAACTTGCCCATGGTTTCTTGAAAACACACAGAATCCAAAATTGTACACTACAATTTAATCAAGTCTGCAAAATACTGAAAACTAATTAACTGAAAGCAACTATCAAATCACACAATCATAAGCCAAACCTAATTTATAACTACTCTGATACTAATTTTATCCATAAAATACATTGATAAACTCAAATTGATGTTTAAAATATGGATACTAAATTTCTCAAACTTATCAAATACTTGAAATACTCAAAAAAAACTTGTAATTTGTTTGGCAATTAAGTGTTCTTGATTATCTAATTATAATGGAATTATCAAAAGAATTTTCACTTCCATTCACTAATTTAACCATTTTTGTTAAATGTTTTAAAATGTTAAATTTTAAAACTTTGTATGTATTCCTCATTAATTAAAAGTTAGAAACTAAATTAAAAACATGCAATCAAATGACAATTTTACCATATGACATTGATAATGGAATTCGACATCTCTTGCCTACGTCTCTGGGTCCACCCAATAGTGAGGACCATTTCATTAATTTTTACAACAAAAGGTGATATAATTATTTGAAATACTGCTCAACTTCCCTCAAGTCTGATCTCTATACAAGAACTTCACCTTCGTTGATTTACTCAAGCTTGGCAACATGAAATCATTCCTTAGTCTTCAACCCCCCTCTGAAGGTGCATAAGTCCCTCCACTTAACTATTGGTCTATCTAAGTTATATTAAAAATAACTTTAACTTCTCTTTTTAATTACAAAACATAATTAAAAAGTCTTACCCTCTGTGTATCAGGTAGGATAAAGGATCAAAATGCATTAGTTAGCTATCTCTAAGCTTCAATATAGCTCTCAGCCTATTAAAAATAAAATACAGAGTCCAATGAAAACTTACATTCAAATAGAAGTTAATGGCTTTTAAAATTGTTTGCCAGCCCATAACATAGTCAGTCAAGGCTTATCCCTTTTGCATAATAGGTGCAAGGTTCAAGTCTTCAGCCTCCCTTTTTGGGTGCTTAGACTTATCTCACTTTATCCCACATTAGCAATTTAAAAATGGTTTTCTATCTTTTAATATGTAGGTGGATTTCCTTTACAATTTTGATGCCCCTTTTGGTGGGCTCAAGGCACTAGACATATTATGGTTTCTAACTTAGCATATGACTTGGTAAGATGGAAGATAAGTCATGAGCTAGGTTAATTCAGACGTGTCATTTCTCATAGTCCCCAAACTTAGCATGTAATCTCAAGCTTGACTTGGAAATACGTTGGATGTGGCATGGAAGCTATTGGTTCTCCCATGTGGCTTATTGGGGAATGGTAATTACAAAACATTACCAAGCTATTTAAAACATATAATTGAATTGTCCCACATGCATCCAGTGGGAAGAAAATATAGGTTTAAATGCAAAGTCAAATACATTGTAATATGAAATGTAGGTTTAAATGCAAATTCAAATACATTGTAATATGAAATAGAGGCTAAGGCACCCTTCTTAATCAAGTGTGTCAACCCTCACTGAGGGCCCCTAGCGAGCTAATAGCAGGGCCCACATTCACCATATGACTACTTGTTAAACACCAGAGGATGAAACCAAACTAAAACACTAAACCAAATTTTTCAATAAACATAGAAAAATGGACTACCATGTGTCAATGGGTGATTGGTACACTTGTCACATTCAAATTGTGTCATGCATTATGATACCTTCTTATTTTGCCTGTCCCAAAATAACTTCAGCAGCCTATAACTTGGGGGCATCCAGACTCCATTTTGTGATCTAGAAAAAGCACTAGAAAGCTCTTGATGATCTCTTCCACGTGCAATAAGTTCATAATATCATGGGACCTATTTCTAAACTGAGCTTTGGATCATGGAAAAAGCACCAAAAATATCTCAATGAGCTCTTCCATGTGTAAAAGGTTTTGTCACAACTTGGGAACTTTTTCTGAACTGAGCTTCAAATCAAACTAGGTCCAATAGCTTGACATAACACATTTACAAACATCTACTTCAATCTTTTAGGTGTACTAGATTAAATTATAAAACTTTTCTATCTTTTGTAATACATTTTTATTTTACTTGGTCAACTAACTTGACCTAGTTCTCCAGATTGGACTAGTTCTCTCTAAGGTTACAAGTTAGTAATCTATTCTAGTTTCATCTCCAAAACACCAAGGTTAGTTTCTATTTCTCTATTTCTACTCTAATATATACTTTTATTTCAAAATTTTAATATATGTATATGTACCAATTGGATCGACTAGTGTCAATTTAATTAACTGTGTATTTCATTTTAGTATCTACTTTTCTAGACTAGATACAAGGATATCTCATTTCATTCTTCATCTTTTTAGTAGTCCTTTCTCATTTTATATCTACTGTGTTATGTTGACTAACTTGATTCTGCACTATCGTAGGCCTTGGTTTCTATCTCTATCCAAAGGACTAGGTCGATCGAGTCAACCAAGTAATTTTTGTAGCTCTTGTGCACTACACTAGGTTGATCAAGTTGACCTAGCATAGTTTTAGCCCTTTTTCCCTTTTCTATCAGCTTTTGCTCTTTGTAATGTGTTATTTTTATGTACCCTATCCATATTTATTATCCCTATTTTACACCAGGTCAATCAGGTCAACCTAGCTTTATTTCTGTCACTTTTTGAATCCTTTGTTTTCTCATCTTGCTTTCCTTCCTCTTTCATCATGGATTTCCTATTGGGTGAAAACATTGACTATGAAATAATAGGTATGATGGAATTCACCAATCCTCATGGGGTTTCTACCATAGACAAAGTAAAATTCCTTTTGTAAATACTAGTAATGTCTATATTTTAACTCGCACAATGGACTATGGGTTTATTCATGATACCTATTTGCAAAATAATCCTTACTTTATTTAGATAACCAACTTGAGTTAGAGTATACTCTCAAAATTATTTTCTTTATCAACCAATTTCCCCAAATTAAAGGAAAAGATCCATCTACCATTTAGAATCTCATGATTAGTGGTCAAGACAATGAACCTCATTCACCATATTATACATTCTCAAATAGATTTGGTAGTATTGATTTCTTTGCTTCATAACTTCTGCATTTGATCATGACCTCTTCTCATGCTTCTTATTCTTCTTCTTCTTCTTCTTCTTCCTCTTCTTCTTCTTCTTCTTCTTCTTCTTCTTCTTCTTCTTCTTCTTCTTCTTCTTCTTCTTCTTCTTCTTCTTCTTCTTCTTCTACCTCCATGCCTAGAATCTCAACTACCATGGTAGGTTCTACATCTATTCGACCACTCTTAATATCCACTATCCTTAATCCTTCCATGGGTTCATTGTTTACTACCTAAGGCATTCATGCTTCTAGTGATTCTTCTTCTTTTCCATTCACTATTCCATATTTTGATACACAAGAAACATTTTCCACTAGTACCTCTCATTCTCATCATTAATCTCAATCTCTCAATAATACCAATAGTGGTACCCAAGCCACTATAACCAAAACCAACTCTTCTAATAATGCTAGTCAAACTCACCAAATTATATTCCAAACTCTCAATCAAATGATGAGAATACAAAATCACAGTTTTCATCTTTAGACACAACCAACATGGCAAATGATAATCTTTTTCATATATTTACAAATGCTCTTTATCCAAAATTACAATATCGAGTCCGTACCCTTTCACCATTTACTTTGGAAGAAGATATTGATCAATCTAAGTGACAAGATTTCATTATGCATCAATCAAAACCACGCCAACCTTCTATAGGTTCTCATATATTACTTGAAAAAAAAACACAATGTTACCAATGATGATTTTTATAATTCATATGATACCATTCACCATGTTAAAGCTACTGTTCCTACCCCTTCTTCAGAACCAACTTCCTCTTCTCAATAATTTACTAATCCTCATTTCTCAACAAATAAATTTTTTTTTTGTAAACTACTTTCCTTAGCTAAATTTATTAAACATCTACCTAGGCCTCTTCCTCATGAAATTGACCTTACTCATCCTATGAAAACTCAGTGTGATCTTAGTAAGTTTTTTTTAGTTTCATGCTAGTTGGGGTCATTCTCATGAGACTTGTCGACAACTACACAATTTAGCTATGGACTTTCTTCTTGTACCTAATTTTGACTATGATTCTATCATGTGACAATGCCAACAAGCTTATGTGTATGCTTTCAAAGAATATAAAACTCATGATAAATCTCAAGCCTTGAATCAAGAAAACACTCATTTAGCTATTTATAAGGATGATTTATCTAATCATCAACATAATCATCAACCAATTCAAGAAAACCAAGGAAAACCCATCTCTTCAACCAATAATGTAGAAAGTCTTATGAAACAAATTTCCAAATAAAATGTGGTTAACATGACTAATATGTGAAGAGTATTAGCTTTCATCGATTCTTAGCCTATCTACACCCTACTTCCTTTCTCAAGCATACTATGTTATCCAAGATTCTTCTCCAACTCATTTAAATGAGTTGGGGAAAGATGATATTATAACCTTTGATGAAGATCCAACTTATGATTCTCCTTCGGGTAATACATCCCATGATATTCTACCACTCTTACATCATCTTCTCCTTCCAAAGTAAATCAACCTTCTGTTAACACCTCTTAGGTGGTCTTGTCTAAGCCTATGATGTTAGGATTGTGTGTTATATTTATTCTTTACTTGAGTATTTTCATGCATCCCCTCATGTTCCAAATTTTATAGTTCTTGATTTTTGTATTTTTATTCTTTATCACAAAGTGGAGATGGCACTAACACCTCTAGTATTTTGAGGAGCCCCATAGGACTATTCTCATGGATCTTGTTATGACCAGCCCTTAACATTTTTATAGGTTCCCTAATTCCCATGATTGGTTTACTCTTGAGATTAGTAATACCATTCTTAGACATTATATTGATCTTATTTCTCCCATAGTGGAACTTGTGTCAGAAACAATTATTATTGTTTTTCCCTTGTTGATGAGCCTACTCTTACTTCTTTCACTAGTTCTCTTCCCATCAAGACTAACTCTTTTCATTCTACATCATTGCCTCCTCTTGGAAATGGTTTTCTTCCTTTACCTAATATGGATCTTTTTTCCACCAAATGAGGTGACAAGTCACCCCCCTTTTCTTCCACACTTGTTACACCTTCTCTTGTGAGTGTTCTTCCTAAGCACACTCACAATCATATCTGTTGCTTTCATGGGAGAAATAGTCATTACTATACACATTTTCATAAGTTAAGATAATATATTAATACCTTTCATCCTTCTTCACCATAAATATACACTACCATACCTCATCCTAAGATTGTTCTTGACTATATACCTAAGTATGGCGAGAGGTATTATATATAGCACTAATGCAACACACATCATATTGATTATTGTCATGTCCTTCAATAACATGTTAAGGATCATCCTATATCTATACCTAGACCAGAGACTATTCATCCCATAGGTCATTCTCACAAGAATGTTCCTTCTTGTCCCATAGTTACACCTCCTATGGTTCCTTCTATGCATCCACCTCTAGTTCCTTCTCCACTAGTGACTCCTCTTTCTCCTATAGATCTCATTTCCACACATTATTTTGATCATCCTTTACCCAATGTCCCTCCTCATCATGATATAATTAGTATTCATAATTTTTCAATTGAGGAGATTAGGAAAGAAGCATTTTCCTAGTATTCCAAAAAAAATGATTTCACATTAGCAACAGTTTGTATCCAGCTTCATAGATATTTATCTAATGTCTTGGATAATGTGTGTGGAAATATTTACAAATAATTATGAGCACATGTATGGTAGTTTTAAATTTATATTTTGATTATAAATGTGCTTCATTTTTATTTATTTTTCTATATCTAATTATATCATTTGACATTATGTCAAATTATTGCTTATCTTATATTATTATGTTCTTTGTTGACTATATTTCTAGTTAATTTTTTTTTTGCATATGTTTGGTTTTCCTTATCATTACTTTATATTTCTATTTTATTATTATTTCATCCCTTGGATATTTCTTTTTTGATTTGATTTGTAAGACCATAGATAGGACCCAATAGATCCTCACCAAATCACCATATTAGCTTTTTGTTGCATTGTATCTTCATGATTATTATTTTTCTTATCCTTGTTTTTCACAAATAATTATCATGGTGACTTGGTTTTATTTACCCTATTACCTTTGGTTATTCTATCATTTTACCATGTGATCAGTTAACAAATAATCTTTCTTGTTACTATTTCCTTTTATCAATGCACCTTTGGATCTCCCTTTTCCTTTCTTCCTTTTTCCAAGAACTAGGTATATGCATAGTTAAGATTTGAGAACACATATTTGTCCATCGCCAAGCCTAAGTGTCTTAGTAAGTCTTTTGTCTTTGGTTTCATCACTTCATTTAGCCTTATCCTATAGATCATTCATGTGTATCACTATCTCTCTCATGATTGGTCATTCTAAATCCATATGGAGGAGGAATCTAAAAAAAATACTTCAAAAGAAAGTTAAAAGCCAAATAATTTAAATAAAAGGCAATGATATCAAAAGTCAAAAATATGTAATATTCTTCAAAGTATAATCACACTAAAATACATGATTCAATCACATATCCTATCTCTAATCAAAGCTCAAACTCTACATTCAGCTTCACATAGAACTGAAGTCCTTTGGGGTGTGATAGGCTAGTAGATTGGAATAGGGGATTTAAAAAAAATCTTCTAGTTCTACTTACTTTCTCATGTAAGTTCTAAATATTCATAGTATATCAATAGATCTATAAGTGGTCCTGAGGAGTGAGGATCATGTTGTGAGGAGGTAGGTCCATTTTACTTTTCAATGTACCAATCTACCTTCATGAACTGATCTTAATATCACACTTATCTTCCTATAAATATTTGTGTCTATAGGGAATTGGTCTCCTTTGTGCATATACGACCAATAGTCACTTAGTGTCTTCTCATGTTGTTAATATTCCACTTATCTCCTAAGGCATTCTCTTAAGATGCCTAAGTATTCACTTTTTACACCCCCTTTTACATTCCCTTTCCTCATATTTCCTCTTGAGAAATATTGTCTTTCTTTGTGATCACACCAGTTAGGTTTTTATTTTGTTAGTTACACCATAATATCATGGATAGGCCCTAAAAATTTCTCACAAAATTACCATCTCTTTGGAATTTCAATCCAATATTATTATTCTCCTTGCCAATGTTATTTTGGCATCCTTTTGTTTTTTCATTTATGAGTGTTTTATCATCATACCTTTATTCCTTGTGTACTCGGATGTTCATGCTTATTCCACCCCATTTGGTTTTCCCTTTGTTGATTTGTAGTGTAAGACCATGGATAGGACCCGACCCTCCTCACAATTTTTTTCGAATAATCAAGTCACCATAAAATTACATGTGTCAAGTTTGAGATAAGATTTTATTGATTATGAAGCTACATGTCATTCGACATGCCTCCCAACTTGAACTAGTATGTTTTATGCTTACTTCATTTTTATTTTTTCCTCTTATTTTATTATTTTCTAAGTGCATGTAAGATTTCAACCATTTATTTAATTTTACCTTAGTTCCTAGCTTTAATTAGTGTGACAACTTTTAGACCAAATTTTCATTGACTTTTCATTTGTTTTTCTTACCATGTGTGACCTTTTGCATACCTTCTATTTTATTACTTTATTTTTCATACTTCCATACATGATATAGTATGATTTTAATTATTTTAATTTGGTGCAAAAATATTTCATCTTTGGTTTGAAAACAAATCCCTTTTTACCATCTTATTTGCCATTTTCTTGGTTCTTTATACTTAGTCATTTTTTCATGTTATTACACATTTCCCAACTTGAATTAGTGTGTAGTGCATTTCTGATTGATTTTATTTATCCAAGACTTTTTGCCTATTTAATTTTAACCATGAGTGTGTTTATCATAATTATATAAAATAAAACACATCAGATATAATTCTCATAGCATATACAACAAAGTGAAATACATGTGCTAGAAAGAAATATATCCAAAGCATCCACATACATAACCAACATAATGATAACAATATATCCATAGTGACCACATAAAAAATCACATCAATAATAAAAAATGATACACACACACACACACACACACACACACACACACACACACACACACACACACACACACACACACACACACACACACACACACACACACAACAAGAGTTTGATATAACATATAAAATCATAAATAATGCTCTAGCTATGCGGCTAGGATCCATCCTATCTATCTCATGGCCTAGCCATGTTGTCTATGGAGGTCTTGGATTCACTCCTCTGAGTGGTAAACTATAATGAGATAGTCCAAGATATCAATCCATTTACCTATCCCTATATACATCCTGTTTGCACTTGTGCCTGTATCAGCTTAGTCTAGGTCACTACATGTGCCTATATCATCTATATATATATATATATATATATATATATATATATATATATATAGACACACACACACACACACACACACACACACACAAACACATACCAAGAGTTTGATATAACATATAAAACCATAAACAATGCTCTAGCTGTGGGGCTGGGCTCCATCCTATCTATCTCATGGTGTAGCCATGTTGTCTATGGAGGTCTTAGACTGACTCCTCTGAGTGGTAAACTATAATGGGATAGTCCAAGATCTCAATCCCTCTACCTATTCCTATAGACATCCTATTTGCACTTGTGCATGTATCAGCTTAGTCTAGGTCACTATATGTGCCTATATTAGCTAGGTTTGTATCACTATATATGCCTACATCATTTATGTCACTTTCTCCTAATGCATGTCTCTCTCATTAGATAGGGATTTCTTGGCTTATCTCTCTCCTACACCCATCTCTATTAATGGTTATACCATCTCTCTATATCCATATTTCCTTCATGGTCTCTCTCGCTAGTCTAAATTAAGTCTCTTGAGTTGGGGCAACTGGTACACTTAGATCCTCTAGTGTTAGAGGGTCATATGGTTGAAAAGTCTCATCTATGAAATCATGGAGTGCTACCCTATCTATGGATCCCCACCTCTCCTTGTCATCCTTAGGTATATCTACAAAATCACACCAGATAGATATTAGATCATTATCATTCATCACAATATCTATCTATCTTTCAATTTAAATATTAAGAAATAAATTAATCATATTTTTCTTACCTATCTATGTCTCAACTATTATGGTCTTGCCATCCACATGATCATCTAACATAGTCTCCTTGTCTATGCGACCTCTTATTACTTCCTCTATTGGTCACCTCCTTAGATTGAACTCAATTGTCATGGTTCGTGCTCATCTTAGCATATTCTTGAGTGGTCTCTCACTCATCTGTGTCTTCTCTAGCTCCTTTACTAACTCACCAAGGATGATGATGGTCTGTGTTCTCTCCTCATTCTTGCATCAATGCCATGTCATCAGTGGCTATAGCTTGTCTCTCTATAGAGCTAGTGGTGGTACATATGGTATCAATAGGTCTGCCTCCTCCTACCCTACCCCTTATCATTCTTGACTAGTCTATGGTCTCTCTAAATATAGATATAGTGTCAACCTCACTATCAATGGTCTAAATCCCCTCTTCCCTTATGGCTCCCTCAAATTATAATTTCACTACTTAGGCATGAGTATCGATGTAATTTAATGAGGTAGACTCATTAGTTCTAAAATCCATGCCATCAGACGTTACTCTCTCCACCATAAATAGTTTCATATCTACTCTCTCCTCTTTAACGCTATTCCAAATATGTGCTTGCTTTCCTAGGTAATCACTAGTTGCTTATATGGTCACCATACTATGTCGATGCATCTCAGCATTTATATTGATGGCACATAGGGCATGACCCACACTAGTCCTCTCTTCATCTCCTCACTCAAGGTTACCTACCATCAACCATATGGGGCAACCCAACTGGTCAATACATTGGAAATCTATCATATATCCATGTTGTCAGTAGTATGACCAGTCCCATAGTCTTCTACCCTTTAAACAGAATCTCATATAGATCATGCATGAGCTAGACCTAGATGGTAGAGCCTAGATCATATAACACTCACTCCTCTAGCATCATCCTACTTAAGGCTACCAAATATAGTGGTACTATGCCATCTGACTTGTGATAGAGCACCCACTATGTCACAAGGCTTATCACCACCTTTCAAAGATCGAGAATCTATGATATATTGACATCATCCATGATCACTCTCCACCATGGTAATATCATCTCTATGCCTGTAGCCCACATGGTAAAGGCTCTCCTTTCTTCTCTACTATATGGTATCCCCATGGTCACTAGTGCTCCTACTATAGGTAGCACAAGGATGGCATGCACATTCTCTATTGTGATAGATACCTCTATCATATCCCTATCCACCTCCCATCTAAAGGTGTTAGTCAATAGTTTCCAACAACCAAGGAACATGACTACTAGGTCTATACTTAGGGGTATCTTACACATATCTGCTATCCATCCTAGACCTATAGATATTAGTCTAGACCTATCTCTATCTATTTATCTCTCCAACAAGTCTAGTAGAGAAGAGATGTCCATCAATCTCCAGAACCATGAAAATCTCTGCAACCAAGAAATAATGTAGGGTGTATTAGTTCCTCTATGTCATGTATAATCACAATACATTCTTTATACATTATATTTTTAATCACAAACAAGTATAATTTATTCACTTTTATCTATTTTAACCTATTTTGGTCCTCTTTTCCCCTTTTTTAAATCATTTTAGACCATTCTAGCCCTTTTTTGGATTTCTACACACTTTATCATGCTTGCTCTGGTTCCCTGGTCAACTTAGTTTGACCCAAAAAATTCTTATTTCTTTCTAGTTTTCTCCAAATTTATTATTTTCCTACTTATTCTCTTTTCGTTGCTTCTTTATTTTTATTTTGGCCCCTATGGACCAATTGGATACCCTGAACTAGGATTTTATTTCCAAAATGTTCTAGGTCAACCTATACCCTTTCGGTTGACCACATGGATTTTAGCATGATTTACTCTACTAGGTTGACCTTGTCAACCTATTAGGTTTAGTGTACCGACCTAACACATTTTTCCAAAAGCTTGCCTTTTTCTAGATTTTTCCCTAATTCTTTCCAACCTATTTCCCGTCTTCCTATTTACCTCCCTTATAATCTAATTTTGTTAATTTTTATCATACATAAATGCTTAAAATTAAATTTTATCAAAATTCACTTAATTCATTTCAAATTTCAAAATATGGTTCGAGATTGTTAGATACATACCTATAGTGCACCTACTCTCACTCTTGGAGCTCACTCTCTTCTAACATGTTATTCCCTCACCATCCTAGCTTTTTTGCTCTCCATAGATCCTTTTATCTTCTCTTAAAATGCAAAATAAAAAAATCAATTCTCTTTTTCATATTTAAAACTACTTTTTATAAATTCAAATTCTTCATTTATTCTCCTTTAGATTCCTTCTTTTTCTCATATCTTTGTTTCTGCTCATCCATTTTACAAACCATAAAATGTGTTAGATTTGTGATGACTTAGAGATTTAATTGAACTATTATATGCCTATTTTTAAAAAAATTGATTTTTGGCTATTTTTTGCACTAACTTATAAAGGTTTACCTATTATGCTTTACATTGGACACCTTCACTTCCTTATAGTCATCTTCTTTATCTCCAGTACTAAGGTAAGTTAAAGGTATGTGTTTTTCAATTATGTCCATTAATTTATCTTATTTTCTTATTTCTCAAATTTACTTAGCATCATATTTTTGTGTAATCATGTTCTATCCCAAAGCACCATACTATGTTGTACTTATGTGACATGTGATGAGCTTCAGCTAGGGTATATGTATACACAAAATATATTAAAATTTTTATTGATTACTATCACTTCATATCTTATGGGAACCTACTGAGACTCAATCTCTTTAAGTTCATGCCTTAAGGGGTGCATCGAGAAAGGAGTGTATAGGCATTCAGTACTTTGAAAGATTGTTGTTCCCTTTTCCACTTGCTATCTACACTCTTGCTTCCTAAGAACTTGAAACCTAGGCTTATTTATCTCTTTCCTATCTATTCCCACCATTTTTCATGCTTTATCCCTCATTTCTTACCTTGTCTCCCTTTTGACCTATTTAGTAAGCTAGGTCAACTTAGTCGACCTAGATTATTCTAGGGATACTTTTCCTTTCCTTGTTACTTTACATCTTGACTGACCTAGCATAATCTTCAAGCATTATCTCAATCATGTGCTAGGTCGACCTAGTTGACCTAGGAGATTCGACATGTCTAAAATTATTTACGGTGAGATACTACTATATATACAAGGTCATTCCTTACCATTTGATAAGAGATTTAAATTAAGTGAAGAAGTGTGAATGAACATATGCTTATTGACAATTCTAACAGAGGAATAAAGCTTTAAGGTTCAATACTTTATTTTATAGCTTTGATCTTGTCTTGTGGATAATTATTTTGGATGCTTAGGTAGGTTGTGTATCCTAGATCAGATTTATCTTGGTTTTCCTTACAAGCCACAACAATCTCTTGTGAAGCATCATTTGCCAAGGGAGAGGTTGAGATTTGGTAGGTTCGTCTTCAAAGTTAAGTTTTCCTTAATTTATTTATCCTTTATAAGAGTGGATAGATAATGCAATATGTATTATTATCTCCTATGTATTAAGATTTTATATACATTGATCTGAGTGTATGTCTCCTATACATGTTTAGTTTAGTTGTTATTTACTTATTTTATTCTAACCCATACATTGTGTCACAAACTTTGGTGAACACTAGATGAGTTTAATTTTCTTGTTATTAGATTAGTTTACTTTCTTGTTTGCTATCATAAGTCAATATAGAAACCATAAGACTCTTTTAGGGTTATTATGTGATTGTGTTAGACTGTAGGCTTTGGAAACATACCTAGCATGATGTGTTGTAACAAATGATATAAGTGATCCCCTAATTGGGTCTAGCAGATCCTCATATTGGTCATGTTCTATCTTAACAAGTGTGTACCCCAATTGGAAGTGTAGGTGTGATATATCTTATTTGATCCAAGATTGATTCATACATGCCATGAAAATCCCATTGCATACATAAGGTTCATAAATTTTCATTAAGCCATTACTTAATTACACATTCTCCACATCATTTAGTGTAAATCCTAAGTTTTATAAAATAAAAGTATATACAGAATTTACACCCAAATAAAATAATTTCCTTTTAAACATGTGTCATTTAGATGTTGAATCCTTCTCATGTATTTTCTTTTCACCATGTATTAGTCTCTCTCTCAATTATGTTAACATCTCTTTGATGTACTTTTTGGTACATATAAGATACAATGTTCTTTCACATACCAATATGTATATATGAAGGGTGTGTATATCGATAGGTTTACTATATTAGACTAATATTTTATTGATATGTGAATTTGTTTGGTGTGATAAGGAACAAATCCATCTCCCATACTTTTTTTCACAACATGGGAAATGGTATGAAATTATTTATTCAAAATTCATAAATCTTACATGGAGCTAAATATTTATCATGGAAAAATAAAACCAATACTTATTTTGAATATGATGACATCCATAATGTATTTTATGGATCCTTTTCCTAGCATGCAAGAGACATTTACCAGTAGTATGTTTGATAAAGTAAACAAGAAAGGAAAGATAATTTTCATGTTCAGAGTAATATATGAAATACAACCTCACATATAGGATGCATGAATAGTTAAATCCTCTTGGGACACACTCAAAATATTTTATTATATAAAAAATACAATACCATCCTCCACCTCTAAATTTAGGTACAATGTCTCATACTCAATTCAAAAGATAAATTTTAATAATTTTTATGAATGTTTCAACCTTAAACATGTCACTCATGAAATGGATTAACCCATGAAAAATACCTATCTTAAATCCATTTCATTAATATGCTTTCCATAATCCTACAAATGTTTTGTGAACACATTTCATCTCCTAGATAAAATACCAACATTTAAACAATTATTAAGCATGTTGTAACAAGATGACCCCATGCATCATGAGGAAGATAATGAATACCATGAACATTATTCCAATTTTATTGTAAATAATAAGAATAAATTCTCCAATAATAATTGAAATAAATAAAACTCAAAGACCTCATAAGGGTATTCAAACAAGCAAGCTTTTCTTATTTATGGAAAAGGGAATGATGTCAAATATTTTTGGCATAATTGTTTGATACAAGGATATTTAATTTAAAATTATAATCTATATTAGCTATATAATAAGTATAAAAATTCAAATGGATAGAAAATTTCATGTTAAAAATCAATCTCACCCAACTTTAGATCTAGTATATTGACTTGGGAGCCTCCTATAATATGACTGGAAGAAAGGATGGGTTCACCAATTTATGACCTTAAACCACTTAAAAATATGTTTTATTAGGAGATGAGACTTATTAAAAATTATAAAAAATTGGTAATATTAAATGGCCTCTTAGAAAGCAGAACTATTCTATCATATGAGTCATCTATGTTCGTGAACTTGCTAATAATTTTCTCTCATTCAATTAGTTGCGTGATCATAATCTCATATTTGAATTGAATTATAAAATCTATAATATATAATGTATAATTTGATATAAGTATATAAAATATAGAAATAATTCACCTGCATAAGGCATTTCCAAGATGTTTTAACTTGAATTTATTTCATTAACCAAACATGTGTTCATTGGAAAGGATCAAAACTCAACTAACTTGTGGACCCATAAATATCTACATGTGAGTTTGATGGAATCCATTTTTCTTGATATTGAATAAATCATCAATCTTATACAAAATATAAAATTTCAAGTTCACTTTTCTCATTACTTTCAACAAAACATACACACCTGTTCAACACATCCAAAAGCTTTTTTTTAACAATAATGAGGCTCTTCTACAAATATTACTCAACAAAATATTATCTCCACGTCTATATTATAAATTTAAAGTAATCCAACACTTTTATATAAAATCAAGAATGAATAAAGAGAGATAAAACACTAAAGAGGTAGAGAAATGGGACACACTCTATATGGAGGGAACTTGAAGGAATAGTTAAAGTTGTCTCCCACATGTGCCAAAGGTCAAAATCAAGGAATATTTTTTCAAAAAATATCCAACATCATGTGCCCTAAAGATATGGCATCTCACTTCACATGGGTGGAAATTATAAAATAGAGTTTTGTTTGTCATTTACATGCACAAGAGTCAAAATTGTATGGAATCACCATTTGACATACAAAAACACTTCATAATCATCGATCCCCAATATAATTTAGTCATACATTCATACATGTGAAACAAAATCAAAGGCCCTATGTTACTTGTTGTATAAATGCACCCCATGCCACCTCATCAGAATGAATAGTATCTACCACCTCATCAACATGAATAATTACCTACCAACTCATTAGGATGAATAATGATGTCATACTTATGTCATTTTGATCCTATTACTCATATCATATAATTTGATTGGGTGTCACTCAAAACATTTATAAGTGGTGCACAAATAACATGAACACATAAACACACACAACTCTATTATTGGTTGATGCAAGAATGTATGAACCCTTAGATGATTGTACATCAGTGTTTTAGATATATTTTCTCTCTTGGAGAAAATAATATGGTTATAGGATTTCATTCCAAAATAATCCAAATAAATCTAGAGTCCCACTAGATCTAATTCATAATGGTATTTGTAAAAAATGTCTAAAATATCTAATGAATATCAATAGTTTCTATCTCTTTGATTAATACTATTTATGAAAAATGTGGATATATCTACTCAATACAAAGGATTGAGATTTTAAATGTTTTAAAGTGTTTAAATCTCTTTCTAAATATCAAATTGGTAAAAAAAAATTTCATTTGTGTATTCTAAGCCTATTTTTAAAAACATGACATTTGATGATAATTGATGACACCCTATAGTCCACTACATAATGGTGTTACAGAGTGGAAAAACTTAAATATTATGGAAATGGTGTGTTAATGATTAAAGATGTAGGTTTGACTAGAACATATTGGGTAGAAGAAAATTTAATAGTGGTGTACCTAATAAACATGGCATTTACATTTTTACTTGATAACATGACTCCATATGATGTATGGGTAAGAAATAAACCATTAATTTCTCATATTTTATTTTTCAAATCAAATTAAACATGCTAATTCATAAGGGAAAAAAACTAAGTTCGACAAGATGTCAACATATTTAATCTCTCTTGTGTATAGTGAAGACTCAATGGGATACAAACTGGTTGATACAAAGGAAAAAAATATTATATACAAGCAAGGATACTAAGAATCATAGTATAGGTTCTTCAAGTACACCCTTTTTAAATTCACGTACATAAAATATAAAATTAATACATATAAGATATTAAAAATATGCATAAAATGGTGATATTAATGATGGTAAAGATGGCGATAATCAAACTCCTTAACCCACATCTCAACTAATTCTAAATTTGTTTACAATTTTGATTAGATATGTAAAATTAGATGGTATTCTAAAAATATATATTGGTGGACCAATAACTCATACAAAATACTGATACGATTTAAATATCACCTTAATTATTAAAGTTTTTGGAACAATATATATCTTGATTCAATACCTTAGATGTAATCCATAGAGATTGAACACTAGTTCTTTAGGAAGAACAACACATGGTAGCTTGTAGATATTCAACCATGAAAGACACAAATTAAATTCAAATGGGATTTAAAAACCAAGTACAAGGAATATGGTAGCATAAAAAAACACAATTCATGGTTCATATCTAAGGGGTATGGTCAAAAAGAAGGCATTGATAATGATGATACTTTTCCCATGGCCAATATCAAGACTATAAAAATGACATTCACTCTAATTTCATAATTTTTTTTGAAACTAGGCCAAATGGATGTAAATATTACCTTTTTCTAAGGAAATCTTAAATAAGAAGTCCACATGATTCAACCAAAAGGTTTGTTCATACTAAATCAATAAATAAAAGGTGTGTATACTCATAAAATCATTATATGGTTAATAATAGGAACCCTAAAAATAGAACATAAAAATTAAAGAGATTCTCATTCAAAATATGTTTAAGAGGAATCATTATGATCCCAATTTTTACCTCAAATAGTAATAGGAGGAATTTGTTATTGTTTAGTCTCTGTCAAATATAAAGTAATCATTGCCAGTTTAGTGAGTATGATAATGTAATAAAGACAAACCTAAATTTATTATTTAACATGATAGATCTCAGGGTGATCAATTATTGTCTTGTATTAGAACTAAGAGAAAAATAAAATTAAATATTTTTGATTCAAATGAAGTATACAACCTCAATTTTCAGTAAATTCATGATGAATTATTTCAAACCTATTATTACAACTATGGAGATAATGCTTCATTTATCTCTATAAAATCCATAATTTTAAGTAAATACAACTCTCTAACGATAGTTAATAGGAGTCTTATTTACTTAACTAATACTAGTTTTAATATTGGCTATGCAATAACCTATCTCTTAATATTCATGAAAGATAAAAAATGAAGTCACTTGAAATTATAAAATTGCATTGTCATAAATAACAATGGTACAATTGACTTTAGCCTAGATTAAAATAATAATGATCATTTTTCTTTAATAAGATACACAGATTTAAACCATTATGGAAATCTATATGATAATAAATCTACATCTAGGTAAGTATTTTCTTTGGCTTATGGTCAAATATAATGGAGAATAAGAAACAAAATGTTGTCTCATGTTTTTATATTAAATAGAAATATTATTCAAGAAAAGGATCTTCCTACGAAGCAATATGGTTACATTGCATACTTGAAGGTTTGGGTGTTCAATATAAGCAATGTAACATAATGTATTGTGATAATGAAGGTGTGATTATACTTTTTCATAATCTAGTATTTCCTAACCAAGAATAATGAATTAAAAAATCATTAGGTACATAAACATGTTCAACAACATAATATCCATCTCCAAATTTGGTTGATAAGATAACAACATGTAGATATGTTCATAAAACATCTTACACATGAAAAATTTGAGGCATTTAAAGTATCTCTCACTTGTGCATATGATACCATTCTAAATTAAGGAAAACATGATATATTTATATTTACATATGTATTTAGTTAGTTTAATTCATATTTATACTCAATAAAAATATTTTTTGAGTGTGCTAGTTAGTTTTAGTTCACATTTAGGTCACCTTAGTTAAGTTATTAAGTGATTTGGTTGTTTTTGGGTAGTTAATTATAGTTAATTTTCATCTCTCTATTTTAAATGATTTTAATCACTCCTTTTGGACCTGATCTAGAGTTATAAATTACTTATAAATAGATGTAAAATATCTATATATAATTTTGTTTCATTTATAATAATAAGAATATTAAACTTGGTGTTTATTCATCTTTGTGATCAAGTGTTTTCATCAATCTACACAACTAGGTTTGGGGGCAACACAAGTATTCCAATAGATATTTATGCACATGCCTAGACAAATGACTCATGTGAAATATTTAATAACTATACGTATTAAAACACCTACTTTTCCATATAAAAAATCCCTCATGAAAACTATTTAAAAATATCATGCTATGCTTTAGTAGTTAGAGAAACTACATAAGAATTTAGTCAATTGATGGAATCATATGGATTATTTATTTATTTTTTAGCACTTGCGATTATGACATATATTTTACCTATATAATTTTTATCTCCTTAACATACATTTATAAAATTATAAGAAGATACATAAAAACATATTTGATCATTTGTGCACCACGCTTGGGTTATGCTTTCAATATTAAGTATCTAACAAAGTTATTTCCAAGAAGCCTAAAAGATTACACTTTAGGTTGATTTTATGATATGCCTATTTAATAAATCAAATAATTCCATTCATTAGTAGATCAATTTATTGATAATTTTTCTATAAACATTGATAAAAATATTTCTTATGCATAAATTTATAAACATAAGCAAGGAAATATTTGGCTTATTATTTATTATGTAGTTTGTTTCAAAAACATGTTGACCAAAATGATGAACACCTAATAATGAATTGATACATGTTTTCAAAAAATTATTAATTTCATATTCACATGAGTCAATAATTTTATATAATTTTATCTCATTTTAGTAACTTTGACATGCAATAATAAAAATATAATTAAAATTGATTATTTTTAAGAAGCTCAAATATGTGCAGCTACATATAATTCAAATTCCACATCAAAGTTTTAGAGAAAAAAATATTAAAAATAGGAGCCAAAAAATACTAAAGATGATGCAAAAATCATATTCAATGTTGTACATAAACCTTTGAAAAATATGGTTTTATTAGACTAATCGAGAAAGAAATTATGTAGATTACCATAAGCACCTTATAAGTTGCAATAAGAGTTTCTCATGTGAAATTTCATTACTCTTCCTCTACCACTAGAGCTTGGTATGAGTACAGATCAAATTAAATCATTTTATAACAATGCATATTGTGATTATCATAAATTTAATGGTCACTCTACTAATACGTGTTTAAATCTCAATCACTGAATTCAATATCTTACGATAATAATTTCATGGAGCTAGGCACTCCTATAGTTGACATTAATCCTAAACACAATGAAAATTAAAAAAATTGAATTTTTTTAGTGATCCATTTATAAATCAGTAAATAATTAATCATAATTCAATACTATATGATACATATAATTTAAACCAACCTCATGAGTCATATGATCATCCATTAGATGGAATTATTGGTATAATTATTCAAACTGCTCAACCATGTCACATGATCACATTTGATGATAGTGAGGAAGTGGGTGATGATTATGATTTTCATGCATTATTTTTAGGGTAATATATTGGTAAATAAACCATATCCTATGATTACACACAGTTCTAGATTAGACAATAGTATGTATTCATGAAATATCTATCATTTGTGTGTTATATTGTTTATACATGTGCATGACATACATTTAAAACTATACATTTGATGACACAAGGACATACAATAATTAATTTGAATATATATTATAAAACCCACATGATCTTCAGTTAAATTATAGTGGAGGAATCTCACTCATACATGGACATCTCATCATATTCAATTCATCATTTACTTTGACATATGCTATGAATAGTTTCGATCACTTCCCCTTGTTCTAGTTCCAAACCATATTTTTCACCTACTAGTTTATATGGTTATTTTTTTAAAAATAAAATAAATTTAAAGTATATTTAAATATGTATAAAATACATAAACATTCAAAATATTAAAAAAATCAAAAAAATTGGACTTATGCATTATTATACATCTACTTTGTTTGATTTAAATATATTATTTATTTCAAGATTAGTGTATATCATTCTCTTTTATATCACAAAATATTTTCACTAGTACTTATGAGTACTATGAAAGATATACAATTTCACATGGATAAATAATTTGGAGTTGCCTCCACCCAATAGACATGGTAAACTAGGATCAACTTATTCAGAGGTTATAGTATTTAATGGTGTTACCACTACATAACTCATATACCATTGAGTTATATACTTTTTAAAAATTTATTTCTAACATCATTATGTACATAGATACATTATTTTATAAAATATCACCACATTACATAGATATGGTCTAAACCATTATTTGTAGTTTTATGCTCCATTAATGGTATTAGTTGTAAATAGTATATTATAATTTGCTTTTCTGTTATATATGGCCCTCGTCCATTGTGTAAAAATTACTTGAATATGTAGATGAGATATTAATATGATTCTATCACATTTGGTCATGTCGATTTCTTATGGACCTTAGCCCTACATTCCATACAAAATTTGAACATGACCTTTTTTTTGAGAAACTATTAATGTCCTTTGTGTGTGGACCTTGGATTTTTTATTTCAACACATTTCAACATATCATTTGTGTGAATCCGTTAGCTTTATATTATGACATTGTGTTTGGTGTGCTTCTATTCTTATTGAGATTGTTGATTTTCATGATTGTCATGATCCATATCATGGACTAACTATTACATATGCATTAATCAAAACTATCATTATGAAATTTATAAATGCATTTATCATTTTTTTGGACACTTTAGGCCTTAGCTCATATGTTACGTACATGTTTTAAATTATTTATAAATTACTATGATAACATACATTTCCACATGGAAATGAGCATCAACAACTAGATCAAGGACAAATTAGAATTCAAATCTCTAGTTTTTAGCTACCTTGTAGGACCCTCTGAGTGAGATCTGAGTGCTTATAGATCTAATGGAGGCTGCTGCCTTTGGAAGTGCCTCTGGGTACCTAAAGTTAATAGGGGACATTCCCTCCAATAGATGGAAAAAAGTGTTAACGAGGGAATAGACGTGTTCTACTAAAATCATGTCAAGCCTTCCTATAAAAAAATATTCCACTGAGGGTACGACCCTGACTATCTCAGATAATCTGGTTGAGGAAATCATGGTGAGCATGGACCTTGCGTTGGTAGGTAAGTTTTTCTCCTTCCATCCTAATATTGAGATGATTACGAAATGGGTAATGTCTTAGTGGAGAACTAAAGGTCATGTCTCGATCACTGCTATGGCAAGAGGCTTATTCCTATTTAGATTTATGAATAGGGAGGATATGATAGCTATCCTTGCTAGAGGACCATGGTTGTATGGTCCACATTCACTTGCCTTGTGCTATTGGAAATTGGGGTTTGACCCCAACTCAGACCTCGACAAGTATGTTCCTACTTGGGTAAGATTGCCAAGGTTCCTATTGGAATTTTGGGATGAAAAAATATTTATGACTATTGGTAACTCTATTGGCTAATACGTCACTGTAGATCATACCACCATAATGCAATCCAGATTTGTGTATGCTAAGTTGTGTGTCAATGTAGAGATTAATTGAACCCTTCCCACGTCTATAGAGTTAAACTCTAAATATGGGATTTGGACTCAATTGATCATTTATGAAAATGCTACCACTTTCTATCAAATATGCAAGAAAAAGGGACATATCATGATCCAATGTAAGGTGAAGCAAATGGGAAGGAAAGATGATTCACCTATTGAAGGTGAACATCAGTCTCATAAATCCAAAAACTCTGGCAGTTAGGGAATGGGGAGTAATGCAAAAAATGCCAATAATACTGAAAAGTTTAGGGAAAAAGTTGGTTAGGAGGAGGTCTCTAGTAATGGGGAAAAAAATTTCCTAGAGGAGAATAACAAGAAGGTCTTAGATAATGATAGTTAGAAGGTTACAATAGACATAGATAACTCTTTGGATCAAAAGACCAATATGTTTGAGGAAGGGGAAATTCATGCCCAATCAATAGATGGGGATGATGCAAAAGGCAAAGTTTTAAGAGATGAGTAGTTGGATCTACCTCCAAAAATAGTAGATATTGAGGGAGAAATAGCCTTACATTCAAAAATAGATAATTCCCATGCTCTAGAATTAGGTGACCAATTAGTCAATTATTTAGTGATAGGTGAGATAAGACAAAATAGTAGTGGTAATGAATAGGAAGAATGGATTACCCCAAAGAAAAAGAATTACAAAGGTAAAAAAATCTGTAGATGTTGGCACCAACCCTAAACTAGGGAGACCAACCCTAAGAGAAACAAGACAGTGAGAGATTTTCAGTGGTAAACAAAAAACACTAGAGACCCATTCCCTTAAATCCTCTAAATGAGAATATTATCCTAGAACTTGATGGGATTTAACATCCCCTCCAAATAGTTTGAGGTTAAAAATTGCATTCTAGATAATAAATTACATAATTTATTACTCTAAGAGGTCAAGATGAATGAGGAGAGTTTTAAGAAAATAGCTGACTACATATGGCCTAAGGCTACTTTTTGCATTAGTCCAGCTGAAGGGGCTTCAAGTGGGATTGTAACTATGTGGAATAGTGATAAAATTTAGGGATCTCTTATTGCTTATAATAAGCATTTTTTGATTGTTAACTTCTCTTTGTCCTCTTTGAACTGGTCATTGATCAATGTCTATGGCCCAAATAATAGAGCATTGAGGCAAAATTTATGGACCGATTTGAGTAGCTTCAGGACTAACACCCCACACACTAAATGGATGCTGGCTGGAGACTTTAACACTCTGTTATACCCTTCTAAAAAAATGGTGGGATTATTGATTACTCTGACAACATGTTTGACTTTGCTAAATTTATAAATGGTTGGGGATTATTGGTTGTTGAATTGCAAAATCAAAATTTCACCTGGTCTAATAGAAAAAGAGGAGACCAAATGATCCAAGTTAAGCTAGATAGATTTCTTATTTCTAGTAATTGGGATGATTATCATAATATGCATTTGTAGGCTTTTCCTAGAACCATTTCTGATCATTGCCCTATCTTCCTTAGTTTGAAAGAACAAGGACAATGTGGTCCTTTCCCTTTTATTTTGAAGCTATGTGGATTAAACATAAAGATTTCAAACAATTGGTGGCCCAATGGTGGAAAATTCCTATCTAGGGCACTCCTATGTTCACATTAGTCCAAAAACTTTAGCACATCAAATAGGAAGTTCATGGATGGAATAGATATAGCTTTGGTTAGGTCTTTCATCAAAAGAAAAACATAGCCAAAAAACTTGCAGATATCTAGTAGTGGATTGCTCAAGGAGATGATTCAGAAGACACATCTAAAGAAGAGAATTCCCTGATTTTTGACTAGAACAATCTTATGGATAGAGAAGAGGTTTCTTGGAAACAAAAATCTAGATTTTAATGGCTCAAAGAGGGGGACAAGAACATGACCTTCTTTCATCTCTCAGCCATGAAACATAGGAAGGCTAACTCCATAATGAAGCTATGTTTGGAAAATGGCAACATTATAACTAAAGATAATGAGATAGGGGAACAAGCCATGATATTCTTTCAGAATTTGCTGACTAAACGTACTAATGATGATGGGAATGGTGGAACTATGAATTAATTCATTGATAAAATACCCTATTTGATAACTGAGGAAGACAACCTGGAGATGTTAAGGCCTATATCCGAGGAGGAAGTCCATGCTATTTTATTCTCTATGCGTTCCTTAAAAGCCCCAGATCTTGATGGATTCCCTCCTATATTCTTCTAGGAATATTGGGATATAGTGGGAATGAATCTTACTACTATTGTCCGTGACTCCTTTAGATCAGGTAAACTTTTGAAACAAGTTAATAATACTTTTATAGTACTTTTTCCTAAAAGTTCACAACACACACACCTTTTAGAATTCAAACCTATTATTTTGTGTAACACTATTTATAAGCTCTACAATAAAGTGTTGGTTATGAGAATCCAACCATTTTTAGACAAAATTATTTCCCCTACTCAAAAAGGCTTTGTCCCAGGTCAACAAATTCTTGATGCTATGATCTCCACTCATGAGAGTATTCATTCCATGGACAAGAGTAGAATCCCTAGTATGGCTCTTAAGCTAGACATTTATAAAGCATATTATAGGGTCTCCTAAACTTTTCTATTTCAAGTCATCTGGAAGTTTGGGTTTAATGATAAAATGTCTCGCCTTGTATGGAACATTGTTTTTTCTACTAAATTTTTGGTTATGGTCAATGGGGTCCCTAGAGGTTTCTTCTCTTCTTCAAGAGGAATCCACTAGGGGGACCCTCTCTACCCTTACTTGTTCATCATAATGGCAGATGCATTGGAGAGATACATACAAGATAATATAGCCCCTAAACATTTAGTGGGCATCAAACCTACTTCCTCCCTTCCCCCTATGGTGGTGCAGCAGTTTGTGGATGATACCATTCTTTTTGGCATCTCTTCAGTGATTAAAGCTAAGAGATGGAAGAATATTTTAAATAATTATGCCACAAAGTTTGGGCAAATCATAAATCTTTGAAAAATCAATGTTTAATTCTTTAATACTCCTAATGACCTTAGACCAAAAATCATTGACATCCTAGACTATGCTGAAGCTGATATACCTGCTACCTATTTGGGCCTTCCCCTCATGATCAAAGAGGTATCTCAAAGTTTTTGGAATGGAATATTGGAGAGAACTCAGAACCAACTACTTGGTTAGAAAGGGACACTTCTTAGTAGTGCAGACAAACTACAGCTTCTTTGGGCCTCTCTACAAGGGATTCCTACCTACTTCTTGTCTCTCTTTAAAATACTTGCATATTTTGTTAACAAATTGGAACATATTCAAAGAAAATTCTTATGGATGGGACTAGAAGATAAATAGAGATTGTCTTTGGTGAGTTGGGAAAAAACATATATTTTTAAATCACATGGTGGCCTCAATATTAGATCCATTAGGAACATGAACAAATCCCTTCTCTCCAAAATCAACTAGAATTTAATTCATAAAAATAAAGATTGGGGGGAAATCATGTATGCCAAATATATGCATAGTTCTGATGGTTCCAACTTTCTCTAATAGGTAGGGCTACCCTAGGGATCTATGATATCGAATAAAATGCTAAAAAGTAGAAGCCTTCTTAAGCAAGGAATTAGATAGAAATTGGGAAATCGCTGGAATATTAAATTCTAGAATGACATTTGGGTAATGGATAAGGCTCTTATCACATAGGGAAACTATGGAGAAATTGTTGACATTGCTACTCAATTTTTTGAGATAAAGTCATGGATTACATGGCTAATAACAATGGCATAAGGAGCTGGAAAAATTTATCTTATTGTGCTCATCAGCTTGAGCTCTTCCCTAGAGTTCTAGATATTCAACAATTGATTCAGGGGATCAGAATCCCTCTCTTCTCATGAGAAGATGAACAGTACTAGTGGCCAAATAAGAATGGATGGTTCTCTATCAAGTCTGCTTATCATTTACTGATTCCTGAGGTTCAGATATGGAGATATGGAAAAAAGTTTGGAACTATAAACTTATACCAAAAATCAACATGTTTTGGTGGGCTGTTTCTCATAACAAAATTTTAACTAAAGACAACCTTAAGAAGAGAGGTTTACCCTAGTCAATAGATGCCATTTGTGTTTCTCAAAAGAGGAAACAGTTTCTCACCTTTTCATACACTGTGATTTTTCTCAAGAACTCTTTGGCATAATCCTAAATAATTTTGGTATTGAGTGGGCCTATAATTCTAACCTCAAGGAAGTCATTATCAGCTGGAATCCTACCTTTTCTCATCCCTAGCTCTTTAAATTATGGAATCAAACTCTATCCTATTTGAGTTAAACTGTATGGAAAGAGTGCAACCATAGGATTTTTAGGCATACTGTTAGAAATGCCTCTTAGGTGTTTCAATCTTTTATTAAGACTCTTTTGGAAAGTGTCATTATTACTCATATTCGTACTATGGATAAACACCTAACTCAAGAAGAACAAATTATGGCCAAATGGAAGGTACTAAATCATATTCTTGCTTATAATAATTCTAAAATTCTTCAAAGACTTAATACTAGATGGAATCCCCTGAATCCTAACTAGTTGAAACTTAACTTTGATGGGGCCTCCAAGTCTGATGGTAAAGCTAGTGGGGGAGGGATTATAAGAAATGAAAAAGGGTGGATGATTGTTATCTATGCTGGTGGAATAGGCTACCAGAGTAATAACTATGCTGAAGCAACTGCTCTTCTATGGGGGACAAAATTGGCTATATCCCTCAGTATAAGTAATTTGATTATCTAGGGGGACTCTAAAATGGTTATCGATGTAGTTAACAAAGAATAAAGTGTGGGCATTAAGTTAAAATATATCATTATGGATATTCAATTTCTTATGTAAAATCTCACTAGAGTTGGTATTTCATATATTTATAGAGAAGGAAATAGTGTAGTTGATGCCTGTGCCAATCTCGGCCAACAATTTTCAAATTGGAGATGTTGGCACCAAATAGATCATATCCCTTTCAATATTAGGGATCTCATCCAAAAGGAAATGATGTGTTAAGGATGAGTCAAACATATTGGAAGGATTCCTCTATTATTCAATCCCTTTGGAGGGTGATGACATGGATCTCAAAGTTATGGGCCTATTGTACTCTTTTGATAAGCATTTCCAAATTATTATACCAATTTGTTAAGGTGAACAAACTACTTCATCATTATGGAGTTTTCTAGGAAATTATGTTTAAGCATGGGATGAATAAGTGTCATCTCTACATGATACTCCAAATTATGTGCTATTTCATCATCATTATGCATATAGTGATCAAGGGCTTGTAGCTACTTCAATTACGATGATAAAAATTAGGGAATCTCTTGGTCTGCATTGTACATCCAAAATGGGGGGTGATAGAATTTGAATCGAACCAGTTTCTTGATGTGAGTTCAAAGAGAACCCAGTGGTCTAGTACTACTACAAAGAGGGTGGGATTAGTCCCTATTTGGAGAGGCTCAATGGGTTTGATGAAAACCTGTCTGAATAATTAATGAGGTCTTAGCTAAATTGGTGAGTCACTGTTGGAGGAATTAGCTTTGAGATTTCAGAAAAAGTGATAGCTATGGCTATTGACATGTCTATGTAGGAGATTAAGCTACAAAAAAAAACCAAAATCATCGACCTTTCTATCTAAAAGTTATTTCTTGGTGAAGGCGAAGAACTTGCACCTCACCAAGGAGGATTTGATCAAACCAAATTGCTTGAGCCTTGGGATGGTGTGTGCTTCATCCTCATGAAGTATTTCATGCTGGAGGGATGTTTCACCAGGTTTTACAATTATCATCTCTCCCTTTTGAATCATTTTATGCATAATGCTCTTATCATCTTTCACTTTAATCTGCTCTCTTCCCTAGAGCATTCAATCCTTAGGTTAAGCGCTAAATTGGCAAAAAAACCTGATATGAATCCTATCCCCCTTCATCAAGGCCTCATTTTCTATCTGTATAATTTCCACCATTCCCTTGAGCCATCCAAGACTATTTGAATTGATAGCAGGGAATTTTATTCTAACCCTTTTGTTGGTGATGTTTTTGAAGAGCCCTGTCCTTCCCCTGTCTCTATTAAAACTAAAGAAGTTTTATTTTCTACCCCCGAGGAGACTCCCCTAGACACCCCAGGCTCCTTTGTGAGTATGAAGGGCAAGAAGAGGAAGTTTTATGCTGGTGAAGAGGGTATTGGGGGGACTACTATGGGGACCCCTAAAAATCCTTTTAGGACCCTTGAGGGTTAAGGTATTAAATCCCATCTGTCCACTAAGGATAGTAAGGAGGGCCTCTCCTCAGGAGTTCGATGGTTGGGGTGGATTGCTAGAAAATTTGCTCCCAAGGCTAGGCTTAATGACTACATTGAAATCACCTCAGAAGAATCCACTTAGGATGAGGAGAATAAGTAATTAGAAGTTTAGGAAATCTCTGAGGATACTGAAGGTAAGCAAAAGACAAGAGAATTTGAGGCTACCACTGAGGATGTTATTGACTTTGTGAAAAATGTTGACAAAGAGGGAAATATGTATGTGGAAGAAGCTGATGAGGAAACCAAAATAGAGACTAGTTTGAGAGCTAAAATTGCTGCCCTAAAGGGTCGCATTCAAAAACTGGAGTAGAACTTTACCACTGGGCTCCAGAATTCTATTCTCGTGAACATGTCTATGTTGTAGGACTTGGTTACTACTGCTTCTGCTATCAATGTGGATAAAACTATGAAATTGGATGACCTCATTAAATCTATGTTTAAGTAAGGAGAGATCTGGCCTCCTTAGTTCTTATTTTTCTAGATTCTCTGCCTCTCATTTTTTCCTTTTCTAGTTTGTTTTGGTTTTTCTATGTCTATTGGTTCACTGAATGTGACGTTCCTATTGTAAGGCATCATTTGTGCTGATTTACTTCATGATTTATATGCTTTTGTAAGGATTTGGCCCCTAGTTTTCCACCTTATTTAATCAAAATCATACATTTTCACATATGCTTAAGTATTTAATAATTAAATGTCGATACACTTGATAAATTTTAATTTTCCATTCATATGAGTGACTTCCACGATACTCCCCTAACCTCAAAATGAGGTAATTTTAGTCTTATTTTAATATATAATAAAATTTCAAATAATTCTAAAAGGTAAAAAAATCATTTATGGTACATAATTTGAGGGAATATTCCATGCATATGTAATCACATTATAAGAACAAAGTACAAATTCTAATATGTTGGCTAAATGATTCAAATTCATCTATGAGATTTTAACATAATTAGTAATTTTTCATTTACATACATTTACATCTATTACGATTATCATATAGTTAATGATACATATTTTATGCCATACTTTCAATATTATTTGTTAGTTTACGTCAATCTAGGAGAATAAATGTTCTTCATTTTATTATGATCACATATTCAATAATCAATGAATAATGTGACAATTGAATATATTATTTATCTACAATGGTTGGTTTAGTTAAAGTTCATAATGCACAAGCTAGAGATTAAGAGCCCTCCAACATCACTACTTGAGAATCCATTTTAGATTTTAACCCATTTTTATTTTAAGGTTAAAAATACCAACAATGTAAATTGATTTTTTAATCATGAATTAATGGTTTATTTTTTCTAGTCATGTTAAATCAAAAATTTGTCTTTATCACATTCAATTTGCCATTGGTTCAAAAAAGGAACCAATATAACCAAGTTCTTCAAAGGAAACACCAATGATGCAAGGCTTCAAGGAAGCATCATCTTCAATAAAAACTATAAAATAAATATTTGTTTCCATGAATATAGATGTATTACTCACTTTTTTCTTTTTTAAATTTTAAATTTTCTAAGTTCAATGTTCTAAAAAATTCAAATAGAAAAAATTACAACTTTTTGAGTTGTTAAAGGGTTTTCTAAGTTAAAGTGGCCAGTAAAAATGAAGTATCCAATCAATGGAAAAGTATTTTATACACACTCTAGAATATATATCATTTTACGATAATATTCTCATTTTTATACTAATTATGGTGGTGGGAGGGGGGATGTAATCACTCAAATATAGTCATGAATACTTGATAATATTAGTTTTGGCCAAAATATACTTGACTTGACTTGAGAAAATAATATGGACCCATTTCACCACTTCACTTTATCCTAAGTACTTACATGGCCATATCCCTTTCTATGTTTTTGAATTACACCTAAAAATGTATTCTTAATTTCTAAAAATATCATTATGAATCTACATGAACATCCTTGATCCTTAATTTTAAGTGTTAACCTCTAGGGTAAAACTGACCCATATTGGTTAATAATGGCGATTTATCTTGACCATATTGTTTGATCCCATCCATAAAATTAAAACAAACTTTTTAAAAATTTAAAGCATCAGTTATATTTTTTCCAATATTCCTAGGATAGGTATCATGTTTTCTTTCCCCTTTTGGATTATTATAAAGACACATCTAAGCCATATATTCTATTGCATGGAAAAATTCACTATTGGATCACACTTATATTATTGCACATTAAGAAAAGCTTTTCTATTATTTATAAATATAATTATAATCATTTAAATTAACCCTTACACAAGTGAAGATCTTATTTAATTCAATCTAATTAAAGCATAATCAAGTATTCATGCCATCTCTACATGGGTACATATAGTCAATGGACCATAATCACGTAAGACACTCTAAGTGATATAAGTACATTGGTTTGATTCCCTCTTAAAATTATTAGATAAACATAAAATGATTAGTAATCATGGGGATTATTGGCATCAACTTAACCCATTCCACACCCCCATTTATCTTTGTAGTTTTCAACTATTATAAGTCCTATTAACGTTTTAAATTTGAATAAGTCATTTTTAGGTAATTCATGGGAATCTAAAGGTCAAATTAACATAGATTGGAATGTTTAAAGTATGTACATCTGATTTTCCCTAATTTTACTAATTTTTGTCAAAGGATAAAATCTTCTATTAGAGGAACTTAGTGGTAGTCAATCCTTGCACATTATACTCACTTATGACCCTAATCAATGTCAATGATAGTTTAAGTTACATGCTTATGTTTGATTCCAGTATGATCTTTAATCCGTGTCTCACTCAATCACAATCAACCTATAAGAACAAAATTTAATTCTTTTCCTTGTTTTATAGCTAGTTTATTTAATTCTTTCATTTTTCTAGCTATGAGTTATTTTTCAATATTTTATATATTTATATTAATTAGAGTTCATAGATTAATTATTTCAAAATTTTGATATAAAAATGAACATAGTGAAGATATTATAAATTTTTTGATATATTTGATAGGATTTTCACGATATGGCCCCATCTAGAGAGTAAAATTATCCATCAATGTGAAGATAAGGTGGATGCTTTAGAGGTCAATATCAACTTGTTGAAAGACTCTTAATTTTAGTAAGATAATTATGAAGATACACTTTAGTGGATCCATACAACTCTAATCAAAATTATCAAAAGGAACTAAGAAAATAAAATAAAAAAATCAATCTTTACAACATGTTCAGGATGAGCAAGACATTTCAAGATCAAATAATAAAGTAACAAAAAATATAAGATGTAAATATAAAGGATGTGTTGACATTAATAATTATTAATAGTCATCTTTGATTGGGAACCATTTTATAGATGTCAGTGATGGTGGTGTGTTTGATATTAATATTGAAAGCTTTATCAAAGATAACTTAAACAATATATTAGTAAAGCTTCATGATTATATAAAAACATGAGTTTTGAGTAGGAAAGAGGAAATGGTTGAATATTTTACATTTTTTGGAATTGGATAGGGGTTGAATCATTTGGTTTCAAACATCTCAAACTATGTATTTAGTGTAAATTTACCATGGATAAATTTTTGAGGTAGCCATCTATGATTTGGTATACAAAATGAGTTACATATTAGTATTAATATCATACTTGTATAGATTGTATGCCTACTAAAAATGATTATAGTAACATTGAAAACAATGTTTCAATTTATTTTTTATCTTCTTATGTTTTGTTTTGCTTCTAGGATTGGTTGATACTTATCTATTTTTTTATTCATCAAACCTTATGACATTTAAATTTAAGGTTTAGAGAATCTATAATGTGTAATTTTCCTTAATATTTTCTATTTATCATTGGAATTTATTCAAAACTATGATTTTCCAAAAAATATCATCTAACCATATTTTTTTTATATAATCATACCATTTATTACAGAAAAGGTGGTTGTGATTTCATTTTTTAATATTTTTCCATTAATATAAATAAATATATATATAAGGAGTGATACTAATGTTTTTACCAAATTATTTTTCTATTTCCTCAAATATTAATATTTAATTAAAATTTGGTATAAATTTGGTATCTTTTGTAATTTACAAAAATTAGTATCCAATTGTAATAATTTTATATAAAAATAAATAAATAAAAATCCTAATAAAATTACATCTATTTGAATGATCTTGTCCTTTTGTACCTAATCAACACACAATATTCAGATTTAGAGAGAATATTTATAATTTCTCTGTATTCTAGCATGTGTCCTAATCAGTATTGTAAGAGGTGAATAAATTGAGTCAATTACATTAACACCTACCAATTATTTAAAATATTCCATTGAAAACCTTACTTTCAAAAAATTATATGTATGCCTAATAAAAATGAGACTATTTGGCTATATTTACATAGAAAATTTGATTTAAGCTTATCTTACTAGATAATGGTTTCAAAAATATATAAATATGTGAACATTTTTATTTGACCAATCATTGATTGTATGAAAAAATAAATGAAATCAAATACTAAAAAATAAAATAAATAGATATTTTTTGCATCCCATGGAATAGAAAAAATGGCAAAGAAAACATGTAAATTAAACTACTAATGAAATTCAACTGACCAAAACTAATCTTATTAAAATTTGGCAATATGAAATATATAACTTGTATATGAATTTTTAATTAAACAATAAAATATTTTATAATAATTACATAATGGTTTCGTTCCCAATATTTGACTTATAAATATTTCATATACAAGAGCTGGTCATCGACAATCCAAAAATAAACTATTTGAAACCCCTTTTCAATCTCCACTTTCATCTCAAATAATCAAAATAATTTCTAGGTTTATGACTCACATTTCCAAACTGGGCCTTTCTACCATAATGACAAAAAAATATACACATATTTTTTTATTTGAAATATTATTACAAATTTGATTAGCATAAACTATATACTTAAATTTTGGTTTTTGCATGTCAAGATATCAAAATAAAAAATGTTTAAAACCTAAAATGGCATGAAAAATCAACCTAAAACCACTTTCTAATTTACACTATCATCTTAAACAATAAAAATATATGACATTTCCACTTTATAAAATGACTTCTTCATTGTGCAGTCAATCAATTGTGTATGAATGAAATTGGAGGATGAATATAATTTCTTTTATTTTCATTCTCAAATATAATATTAATGATTAAAAATTATTATATTACCAATGACCAACAAATCAAACCATAAACATAAATGTTTTTAAGGTTGATTTCTTTCACCATTGCATACCAACTCTTATGCAATAGGAATAGAGGCAACTCTCTCTCTCTCTCTCTCTATATATATATATATATATATATATATATATATATATATATATATATATTTGGCATTACAACCCTTAATCATTTTTTTAAATTAGAGTCAACAATAAAAACTGATTGAATTAAAAAAATATGCATTTGTGTAATTTTTGGATCCCATCGCATGATTTAATACAAAATAACTGGGATGCATTGGCCTGCCACCCTCTAGATGGAAGATCTGAAATGTTTAATGGTTAATAAATCTAATGAAATGAAAATGTATCTTTTTCAATGCTATAAAATGAATTCTGATGATATTTATCTACTTCATTCAATGCCACTAACATTTTTTAATTTGATTTTAATGTGTATTTGAGGATGCATAGGTTCATTTAATGTGTTGTTAATTAAAACAATTCCTTACAAATCAATGAAAAATCAAAAAAATATAATCTATATATGAGTTAATCATCTATGATGTACTAGGTTTGGCAATTCATTTTGCTTATTCAAATGAATGGTGAAGCCATAGTGTTTGGTAGCTTGATGCACATATTCTATAGATTGGGAATGCATTCATTGTCAAGGGATTTGATATTTAGTCAATGTATTTACATGAATGTGGCATTCATATTTTATTTTTCTTAGTTCTATTTCAAAACCATCAGGTCTTTTTTTCTGAAAAAAATCTATATAATTCTAAAATTTCACGATTACATTACTTCAAAAGCCATTATTTGTCATATAAAAGGTGCTCAGAGTTAGGATCAAATAAAGGTAATATATTTCCTTTAAATTACCCAAATCATTTGTGGTCCCTTAATTATTTTATCGTATTATATGTTTTTTGACATTATAAAATAATTTGCTTATTATTAACAAATCTCTGCTAATGGTTTATGGTTCTTTAAAAGCTTTATGTAAAAAGAGGTTTTAGGTTTCAAAAGTTATATGTAGTTTTGATAGCTTATAGTAAATATACTAGAGATTGCACATTAATGTATTTCAATATGAGTTAAGCTTGAATCAAAGCCTCTATATGTATATAGTGATAATATTTTATTTGTCCCAGTTTCGTATTGAACACTGATATTAGTTTCTTTAATTAATAAAATTATTATTCACATTTATATGTTTTTTTGGGTCATTACTAGATTGAAACCATTACCATAAAATAAGTATAAAATTGTATGTGGTTTGAAATCCTTGATCAAGATTTCCCTTAACAATATATTAGACATTCTATCATAGTTTAATGTATTCACATACATTATTATTGTTTTTCAATATTTTCTTAAATATATTTAGTTTTAAAAATTATTAAATATTGATTACATTTATAAGTATGCATCGATCTAAATGATCCTTTTGTTTTATCCTTGATTGATAGTTACAATTCAATGAAAATGATTTACGGTTATTTATGTATAATATTTTATATTTATCTTTTCTTTTAAAATTTATCCAATTTTGGTAAAAATAATTGAAATTTCATCATGTGGTCTAGTTTAATGTCATTAAATATGTTAAATTTATGTTATCTAGAATGAATTCTTGTTATTCTTAAATAGAATAATTTGTAGTATTTTATAAAATTCAAACAATAAATATTAGTTTTTAAACCATATAAAATTTCCAATGTCTATTCAATAGATCTATGGAAATCCTTAAATTCTATAAAATCACACTTTTCTATGCCCACACTATATTTTATTATTACTAGATTGAATGGTGGCATCAATAACATGCCATTATTTAATCCCAAAAAAATATTATATAAATGAATGCATATTAATATATCAGATCAAGTTTGTTATTACATTGAAATCATGCATAAATAATAATTTTATACACATAAGTCCCTTTTCCATGTCCATTCTTTGTGACTCATTATAATTAAAAAATAATATTCTTAGCTTAGTAATTTTATAAATAAATAAAAACCTTACATTCCATACATGAACAACGATGCACATTGGATGTTGAAGATTCAATATCATTATATTTATCTACTTTTGGTGCATGGTGCATATTTATATGGATAAATCATAATACTTTAGGTTGGAAAATGGGGTTGTGTTGGCTCTAGATGACCATGTGGTAGAATACAAAACACAGTGTTCAATAAATTAAAACCATGACATGAGTAACTTATACAACGATGCCAAGTCTATTCCACACATATTTATTTTTCCATGTTAGATGTCATTTCTCTTTTGTTAATTAGATTTTAATGTGTTTGTAATAATGTAGAGGTTTCCATTATATATCATTAACCCAAACTAATGATTAATTTTTTTATTAAAAGTTTAATCAGGTAGAAAAATAAAAATAGGGGGAAAAATATATAAGTAAAATTCACAAAGAAATAATCATTGTAATTTATAGCATACTCTCTTAGTTAGTTAATGTTTATTATATAACTAACAATCATGCCACACAAATAAGTCACATTTTATATAGTGTTATTATACTTCATTAAAATATTTAATATTAACATTTTTTTTAACATTTTTTTTAATTTTTAATATATTTTTGAAGAATTTATGAAAATATAATATTTTTACAAAAATATATAGGATTTAAAAATGTATTATAATTTTTGGAGTGTTCATTTCATTTTCTTTATTAGGGGCGAATGCGGATGACCAAAGATATGAACTAGAAAATAGTTTAGACCAAAGCTATGATGCGCTAGAAAATATATTTATTAGAATCCTAATTTATTAAAAATATCTGAGAAATAATGAGGGTCCCATGCCATAAGGATCACAAAGAAAATAATAAAATCCATCTCAATGTCCATAACAGAGGTTAATAAAAAAGATAAAAATGTCCGGACCTTCAATAACAAGATATAGATGTCCAAGCAACATGATAACTTTATAAAATGGAGTAATAGACATCCTACATGGAAAGAAGGTAGCATACCTTCAGCAAGCTTGTAGCAAACAATCAACTAACAATCCATAGAGAAATAGATTTTAGGAGAGATAATCAATCCATTTAAAATAAAAGGGTTTATATAAGAGAACAAATCAAGCTTCTCCATCTATGGGAGAGAAGATAATCCAAATTCCACTAAAAACCATTTTAAATGGAAACCAATGAATCCATCGTTAGACATTATGCCATTGTATTTCTATCTTTTCTCTTGGTAGTTGGACCACTAATGGTAATGATAACATGCCACTAATAACAATGTTCTTTAGGGGATTTATGAAGAGAACCTCTGTAATAAAAGATAATAATAAACCTTCATACCCTACAATCTAGATCTCATTGGTGAGGCTCCTCTTCTCCATGAGGGGAAGGGGAATGAGATTTTGTCCATTGAAAAGAGGATTGTTTAGAACCCAAACTAATATAAAATGACTCAAAAAATAATTTCCCATGATTCCACCAAACTAAATTATCCATCATTCTTTCTCCAAAACTGTGAGTGACAGAAAAAGAGCAGTTTTGAGAAAAGAAAAAACTACTTTCTGACCAAGTTGATTATAGTGAATGTATCTGAACAAATTAAAAATTTAATCTACACGTTTTCCATATGAAGATTTTATATTAGTGGAGTGGCATCTAAACATTTTTCATGCGAGGATATTATATTCTCATACATGGACAAGCTGGGATAAGATTACATTTCAATCCAACATCGATTATATTCACGTTCTCATCGGTTTTTTTTAAAATTAATTTTTATAAAGCTAGCATATGGTACAAGTCAATATAGATTAATATATATCACACGTGTTTGATTTCAACTCCTATAACTAATAAAAACATTAATGTTACATGCACGGTAACAGTCCCTTACCTATGGGAGTCTCTCGCTTCCATGTATTCTAAGGAAAGTGACTATTCATGGCTAACGTGTCATCCAACTTTAACTCTAGAGGTTCCAACACTGAATAAGAATGTACTAACACTGAACTAAATAGGGAGAATGTACTATAAATTGTAATATAAAAATTTAAGAGGAGTCTTAAATATTTTTCTTAATCGGGGAGATATAAAATTACATGTTAAATGTTATAATTCAGTTTGAAATCATTGTTTCATTTATTTGTTTGAGTAATATTTTAATTCAATACATTAAATAAAAATTAATTTTGATTTAATTTATATATTTAGGTTTTATATATATGAATGATGAGTTTATAGTTTTGAAATAATCAATAAATCTTGATGAGAAAAAAATAATAAATATTGAGATTAAAGATAAAGGAACTAAGATCCATTTAAATTGGCATACAAAATATCTCACTTTAAAATAAAAAATTTAGTTATTATTAAAATAGAAATAAAATAGAGTTAAGAAAATTATTTTTATTAATACCATACCGATTTACATTCTATAACAATATTTTTTATTTATAAAGAAAACATCATATTTGATGAACTAAAATATTATCAAGACATTAAAATTTCAATAGGCCAAGATTCTAAAATAATAACCTATATTGATTCATACTGAATAAAATAAATAATTAAAAATCACACATAAATAAGGCTCAACACAGAATTGAAGTTGACATGTAAAATTTTGAAATCTGAAAATAAATAAAATATGACTTATTATTTTTATTAAGTTTTGCATGCGAGCACGCGAAGATTTAAGAACATTCAAAAATAAATTGAACATTAAAATTAACCTATCAAACAAATACCAACTAAATTTCAACTTTGATTACAAAAATAGACAATTTATATTTAGAAAAATGAAAAAAAATATTAAACCATAATTTTGGACCCTTAGATGGTCACATATGGCCTCTAAAAAGTAGTAAAAATGTCCATAATCAGTTAGGATGGGGTATAAATAAATTTAATTTTCTGATATAATCATTTTTTCATGAAGACAGGCTCAAATGGAGCTATAGATGAAAATTTATGACCTCTAAAAGTTTGACTGCTTTTTTTGCATCATTCTCCTCTGGAAGAAAATAAATTAGTGCTTGTGAGTTGATCTAATTGTACTAATGTCATTTGTTCTTATCTATCTTCTCCAACTCCCATTTTTTAATTCAAGCATTATCTTCCTATTATATCCTTCCCACTATACCAAATACATATCATAAATTCCTTGCCTTGTGTTTATTGTCTTCTTCTACAAAACTTGCACTCTCTTTTCTTTCTTTGTATTTGACACTTTGTGTTTCCAATCGAATTATTCATCTTCTTAAAATTCACTATTTTCTCTATATAAATCTTATAAATATGAAACATTTAATATGGAAGAGATATGAAAATTATATGGTAAACTCATCTCATAAGCATTGCCATTGATTTTCTTCACAATTCTGCATCGTCTAATTTTCTTGTACATCAACTTGTTATTTGTGCCTTTTTAAAATATCCCTTTCCTCAAGTAATACATAAATAAATATCCTTCTTAAAATATTTTTGACCTTCTCCTAACATCTGATGCTACTTTATACTTTTTATTACTTTCTTGTTATTTTTTAAGTACTTCTTATAACTACTATATATATATTCTATAAATGCTTTTGCATCATTACTAACTCATTTTTAAATTGGTAATTATACCGAGTCTAAAACATTAGTAATATTTATCCCATAAACAATATGAAATGCTGATTTTTCTATTAATTTATTTACTGAACTATTATATAGAAACTCATCTTGTGGTAAAGTCAGCTCCTAGTCCTCAGGCTTCTCTTCAACTATGGATCACAATAAATTTTAAATCTCTTATTTACATGTTATGTATACCTATCTATTTTAGGGTGTTATGCACTACTAAATTATAACTTAGTGCCCATCATCCTCCATAAAGTCATCTAAAAATGACTTTAAAATATTGTCTCCCTATCTTATGTAATAGTTTTAAGAACACCATCCAATTTTGCAATATCTAAAAAAAAAAGGTTCTACAATTCTAGTGGCATAATTGGATTTATCACATGGAATAAAATGGACCATATTTAAAAACCTATCTCCAACAACAAAAATTCAATCATTACCTCTCTGTGATTTTAATAAACCAAACACAAAATCTACACTCAAATTTATCCATAGTCCTCGTAAAACTAGTAATGGCATGTAAAACATTTTATTTTTTGTGTGTCCTTCTACCACCTAACATATCCTTCACCTTGAAACATATTTTTTCACATCTCTCTCCATATTTAGCCAAAAATATTTCTACTACATCGAAGCTATTGTCTTTATCTTACCAAAATATCTAGCGAAACCACCGTTGTGCCATTCTCTTATAATATTATATCTTAGATATCTAATTGGAATACATAATTATTTACATTTGAAGATATAACCATCTTACATAATATACTCATCATAAACATTACTTTATCACATGCTACTAGATTCCTACATTTTTCAACTATCTTGTCAAAATCTAGATTAGTATCATATACTTCTTTAATAAATTCAAATCCAACGAATTCACTCACTATAGTAGTTATCAACCCCACTCACCTATTCCAAGTATCATCTTATTGATTTGATTTTTATTGATTTGATTTTAATGGTTTATTATTCAACATAAAATTACAAACCTTTTAAGAAAAACAGCCACTTTATATGCCCACTATTTAACATTTTTGGTGTGTTCACATACTTTAATGCCTCATGATCATTAAATAGGATAAACTCCTTAGGCACTAGGTAATGCCTCCAATGTCTTGAGGATTGTACAATGGCATAAAATTTAACATCATATGTATAATAATTTATTCTTACCTCATTTAGCATATCACTAAAATATGCTATCGACTTTTGTTATTGACTTAACATGGAACTAATTACCATAAACAAGGCATCACAATTAACATAAAATAGTTTTCTAAAATCTAACGATGCTAAAATAGGTTTTTGTATAATTTTTTTTATGAAATAACTTAGATCTTTCTATTTCCACCCTTATCCATGTAAATTATTTTCCTCTCATACAATTTGTTACTGGTTTAACAAGACTACTAAAATTATTAATAAACTTTGTATAAGAAGTTACTAAACCATGGAAACTTCTTACCTCTGTGATTATCTTTGAGATTACTTTTATTCATCCATGCTTACACCATCTATTGAAACTACAAATCCTAAAAATATTCAATCACTCTACATAAACCTATGCTTATCAAATTAGCATAGAAATTTTCTTTTCTTAATAATTCTAATATGATAATTTATCAAATGTTTTAAGTGTTATTATTTAGTCTTATTGATTATTAGAATATCTTCAAAATATACTGCCAAAAATTTACCACTACATTCTCATAGCACTAGATTCATCACCCTCATAAATATAATTGGTGCTTTAGATAATATGAATGGCATTAACATCCACTCATATAAACCATCTCTATTATTGAATGATCCTTTCAATTCATCTCTTTCACAAACATGAATATGATATCATCCACTTCATAAATCAATTTTGGTTAAATAGTTTGCTCCTAAAAGAATATTTATCATATCATCTAATCAAGATATATGAAATCTATACCTTATTGTAATTTTATTTATTTATTTACATCCACACACATACTCTATCCTTAAACTTTATTTTAATTTAAAAAACTAGTGTTGCATGTTGATTCATGCTCTGACTTACTACACTCTTCATCACCAATTCAGTAACCTACATATTCAATTTTGTCTATTCTATTGGACTCATACTATAATTTGTTTTATTGGGTATAGATTATCTTAGAATCAAATCACTATTATTTTGAATATCTCTTTTTGGTGGTAAACCATCTAGTAACACATTAGTTATAACATCTACATATTATTTCAACACTAATGTTACTTCTACTGGTATTTGCACCACTTTTATGTCTTCTTTTTTTACTACTAATGTATAATAGTAAGATGTCATTTTCATATCTTTGATAGTTTCTTTTGCAGTTAGTATGTCTTGAACTTGAACTTCTTATTTAAGACGTAATAAAATGTCCTTCATAGCACCTTTCCAAAAATAATATGTGTTCGTTGATCAATCATTAATTGCTTTTTTTAATCAAACTACCATGGCATTTATAATAGCATATGGCATCCATACATTAGTTAGTAAACTTTATTAAACATATTTTATCTACTATAACTTCATTCCCTCTAATAAACCATGAAATTTAATAATGATTAAGATGTTTTTCCACACTATAAACCTAGTTTCTCAATCATATCTTTAGAAACCATAATTTCTTAATCACCACAATTTATATTACTTTGCATATGTTACTTCTTTAATTACACCCTGTTTAAAATATATTTGTTCATATCGATGCATCACTGCCTTACTTATTCTACACATGTTCTTTCCTTAGAACACTCATTATTTTTTTCATCATGAGATTCTCTCCAATATCTACTACTACAACTTCAATATTTTGCTCTTTTACTTCATCTTCAACTAAATTCACTCTTTAGAGATCCTCTTTCCTAATTTTTTGATCTTATTAGTGTGAACACTCAAATATAAGACCTACATTAATTTAGAAACCATCCTCTACCACCATCATAGCTTTGTCCTCTTTGAAGTCCTCTTACTCTTTACTGGTATTGAAACCATTCTCTATTATCTTCTTATCTTTCTGCACCATGTGATGATTCTCCTTTCATTCTATTAAATCTATCTCATCCCATCATTAGATGGGGTTGTCATCTTCTTGTCCTAATAATTGTCCTTCTAAAATTATGTGTATTTTGTTTTTATTCAATATTCAATATTATTTTATAACCTTCCTCCATGAAAAGTATTTTGTCTATGATTAATTTATGTTAAATTAGAAACCTCAAATCATTTACATACCTTAAATCAATCTTCTATTTTATTCCATCATGATCCACTTGTATGGAAATATTATGAAAATCATCTGTATACTCCTTTATATTGTGATCATTCTTACTCAAATTTTATAATCTTTTGTATAGGGCTTGTGCATAATCCATAGGATGAAATTTCTCCCTCAGATTCTTATCCATATTTTTCTATGAGTTTATATTTTCTTTACCTTTTCTATCTTTATTTATGCAGGTGATCTCACCATAACATTGCATGACTCTTCAATTTCATGCATGAAAACATTATCTTCTTATCTTCTCTCATAATTCTAAATTCAAAAAAATATCTCCATGTTGATTATCCAATCTATCAATTCCTATTATTTTAAAATTCCT